>VXAA01004108.1:303658-326803 GCA_013399115.1 Anseranas semipalmata | reverse complement strand
GTATCAGCCACACCTCCCAGTTCTGTGTTGTCAGCAAACTTGCTGAGGGTGCACTCTATTCCATCATCCAGGTCATTGATGAATAAGTTGAACAGGACCGGTCCCAATATGGACCCCTGGTCACACCTTTGTGCAGCTGGGCTTAACTCTCCCTCGCCTGGTCTCCATGAGAAGTGGTTTCCTGCAGCAATTTCTGGCAGCCTGGGAGAGGGGCTGAGGACGGTCACACAAAACCCCCTGGATGTCTGGCTTGGGCTGGAGACACAGGTGGCTCTGCCCTGCAGTCAAAGGGCAGCAAACCCCGGCGGTGTTCAGTGCCACCTTACCCTACGTGCGCCTGTACAGACATAATTGTCTTCCTAATTTCCTGAAGGTTTGCAAGCATTGTTGGCAGAATGCGTGCACCAATCTTGGCTTCATCCGTGGCTCCAGCGAGGCAAGCCTGGTCTGTCCCAAGGTGGGTTTTGGTTTTGGTTTTCTCTGCAGCTGACGCGCTGGCCGGCGAGGTTCGAGGCGAGCCAGGCAGTGCTCTCCTGAAGGGCAGCAATGTCATCTCCCTGAGAAGGCAGCTCACTAGGGCAGGGGCTGGAATTCAACTTCTGCCAGCCTCATCCCAGAGTAGATGGCTGGTGCCCTGTGTTTTGCTTCATACTTTTTTCCCTAGAACAGAAGAATGATAATCACCCCCCTCAATTTTGTATTTCATTTACCTAAGGAATATGCCTACCAGTGAAATCGCACTTAGTTCTCAGCTGAAGATGAGTTTTAACTTTTTTGTCTGAAAATAATTCTATGCAATTATGATTTGCCTAATGGAAACTGTCCTATAAATGTACAAATTATTTTACGTCTATGTATCTAATAAATAACATCTGTGCCTTGTACTCATAACCGTCTCTTCACACTACTTGGAGAAGTCTCTTGCATGTTTTAAGTTCTATAAATATTGCTTGTTTCTAGAAATATCAGCACTATCCTGACACTCCCTCAACCTCAAGATTAAAATTCCATGTATTAAGCACACAAGCTCTTATGGACCTTGATTTAAATCTGCATAAATACTTTTATTTAAAAATAGTAAGTCACCATTTACTGTTTCTCTTACCTCCTTTTCCCCTAGCCCTCCAAAAAAAGAGGTGCAAGTTAATATAAAAAAAAAAATATGGTAGGTAAAGAATTCTTACACACCAAGTCCTTTCCTATTTACCAGGTGGTGTAACTAGAGAAGATCCACTAAAAATCTCAGGTAGCAGTTCAATGCCTTTATGGTACAACAGCAGTGCTGCTTCTTTGCAACCTCCTGACCCCATCAAAGCACAGAGGTTACACAAATCCATATTAATTGGCCCCTCACTACAGGAAGGACATCGAGGTGCTGGAGCGGGTCCAGAGAAGGGCAACGAAGCTGGTGAGGGNACATGGTCTAGTGGAGGACTTGTTAGTGTTAGGTCATAGGTTGGACTAGGTGATCTTGAAGGTCTCTTCCAACCTAAATGATTCTGTGATTCTGTAATTGGCATTAATGATAGTTTCTCCTTAATTCTTGAGCAGCTTTTATTTTGATAGTGTGTTTGCACCTTGCACCTCTTCACCTTTTTGAAGGTTCAGCAAGCTTGTCTTGTGCAGTGTTCTGGGACACCTCGGCTGTCCGATTGTTTCTGGCAAACGAGCTTTATTGCTCCGGGAAGCTCACTGGCCAGCTTCACGTGAATCACCTCTGGTGCGAGTCACATTGGTGATCACAAAATGTTCAGATACAGTAGCTACTAATAAGCACCATTATTAGTGATGATGGAGCCTGCAACATGACTCCGAGCTTTTCTNAAATTCTACATCAAAACAGTTTTTTTTTTTTTTTTTTTTTTTTTTTTTTTTGTGAATGCTTTCAGCTCTTTAGCAGTATTCGGTCTGATACTTTCATGCAGTCAGGGTGACTGCTCGCCTGGACGCTTTCCTAAGTCCTGCGAAGGTGAAAGCAAAGCCAAGGGCAGGGACGGATTTGTCGGGTGTGCTGCCACACACGAAGGCGCCTCTGCTCTTGTCCCAGCGAAGATCGGGGCCCACGGTGCTTGGTGCTGCCCTGAAGTGCTTGCAGTCTGGTGAGGGAAGCCAGACGGGGCGGTTGGGATCGGGAGAAATCTGCTGTCCTCCCCAGCACAGGATCAGCACCCTGCAGATCTGGAAAGCATCTGAGGGACATTTCATAACCTCTCCAACAAAGCTGTCATCATCCTGAGGAAACGTTTCTAGTCTCTTGCCTAAATCTCCCTTGTGACATTTTAAAACCATTGCTTCTTGCCTTGTCCTCTGTGCGTACGGTGAATATTTATTCCATTAGTTTTGTGGCTGGGAGGTCCGGGACAACAGTTGTTGTCTGAAAGGGAGCCTCTGCAATGGGACCACGTTGTTCATGCAGGCACTTATACAAATTGTCTGAAAGTGTCTGCGCTGCGTGGCGAGGCAGGGAAGAGCTGTGGCCCAAATGCAGCCTTGTTTCAGGAGCTGCCGAGACACAGGCTGCTGAAATGTTTCCAAAATGCAAGCACCAGCCCGCTGCAATGCATCAGGCACCCCTGTGCTCAGCACGCTGGCTGCTTGCGTGGCCGCCAGTGCTTCGCGGAGGGACAAGGGCACGAAGACACGTGGGGTTTGTGCCATCTTTTCAGCGCCCTGCCTTTCTCAGGCCCACAGAAGGAGCAGATTCGCTGCGGTTGGGGACGAAGCGCGGTGCTTACCTCATCCTCTGGCTGTATTTGTGGGAGGAGGAGGGGAGGCTTATATGGGATAACAAGAGGATTACTTACAGCCAGCCTTAAATGAGCCCTGCAGCTTGTCTGTGCTGCTTTCAGAGCTGGGCTGGGGGCTGGGAAGTGACTTAACCAGGGCATTGAGCTGCTCTCTGCCGGGCACCAGCCCACCACCCTCTTCCAGCACTCGGGGCTCCCCTTCCCTTCCCTCCAGCGTGGACGGGGCTCAAGCCTGTAACTGGGTCAGTGCCTGCTTATTTCAACTTGCTGGCTGTGGTTAAGCTGTCTCTGAAACAGTTCTGGGATGCACCTGCGGCTTGCTTTGCTGTAGGGTCCCCACCACTCCCTGGCTCGGGCAGCCCAGGTTGCTGTGGCCACATGGGTGGCAGCAGCGAGCCTGTTTCCCGAAGTTTCAATGATCAGAGCAGTCCCTTTTGGTCATCTCTGGACATGGCTGGGGCAGCATGGGACTGGACAACCTCCCCGAGCTGCCTAAACCACAGCAGCATCTCGGGGCTGGAGGAGGTATCGCCTGTGTCACTAAAACGATGGTGAAATCCCCTTCTCCCAGGTGAAGCATCCCTGGCATCACTTTTCTCCCTAGTACAAATGCCATATTATTGGCTGATCTGAATTTGCATCGCCCCCTGCCTTCTTTAACCTCCTTTGCACACCAGCAGTACGCTGCAGCTCCCACTCGAGCCCTCCTGGTTCAGCAGCAGCATCTTCTCCCTGGCCGCTGCCTGCCCACTCCTGTGCTGCAGGCAGGGATCACGTTAGCCGTCTTAGCAGAGCCTGGCCTGGGCACGTGTGCTGCAGCAGCTTACACCCCATGACCTCTAAAGCCCTTTCAGGTTTCCAGAGCCCTCGCACTGGCCCTTGCATCACTCTGACCTACATACTTCACTCTGATGCATTTTAATTAGACTGATTTACATTGAAGTCCAGCTAGGCTGATGAGACCATTTCCATGGGTCCCAGAAAAAAGCTGTTGTTTTTTTTTTTTTAAACCAACTAATCTGGAGAAAGATACTGCTATGGAAAATTGTAATATCAGCCATTATAAACCAGCAAACTCCTCTCTCCCTGTGCTCTGTGAAAGTCACTTGTGAGCTGCACACGGGACGGTCTGTTTTCCAACCCAGCTGGGTCACGTGTATGGGAACGCAGGAGGGGAGCTGACATTTTTGCACCGCATTTGATGCCCGACACCCAGCTGATGGCCGTGTGCTGAACCCCACTGACGGAGCTCACCAAGTGCCTGGCTGCAATCAGCATCTCAGAGCACTGCTGACAGGCTTTGGTTTAGATTTTTCTCCTGCCAATACAATTTTAGGAACAGATCACTGAAGGAGGGCTCCCTTGGTGGCAGCAGCTGTCAACAAAAAACAGGTTTTGTTGGTTTTGAGCATTATTAGGTAGACAATTTAAAATCAATTACTACATGTTCTGCTACTGTGCACGGCACATTAGTGCAATAGGATGTTGTATGGGATAACTGACCAATTCTGTAATCCTGTGTAAAAAAAATAAAAATAAAACCCAAATGTGTTCAAGAGGGCACACTCTCCTCCCAGGCTGCCACTAATTACATTTTGATCCTTTAATTCCCTGCCAGCTGCATCCACGTCACTCCCTGATGCTCGCCCAGCCCATGCTGGTGCACAGTCCCCACAGCCACGCTTGCTTTTATGGATCAACACAACAGCAACTGTAAGCTCTCTGCATTTTTACAAATAAACATTTTTAACTAGGTTCCATACCAATGGCTCTTATGACGACGCTCAAGCTGTCACTGCAGAAGCTGTGCAGAGCACCGCCCACGCGGGGCGAGCTCAGCCCGCCACCACTGAGCGTATTTCATGGTGTAACCGTACCCACTTTCTTACAAAAGAGAACAGAAAACTGGTTCGAATGTCAGCCTCTTCCGCTCTGCCAGGGGTTCTGCTGCTCTTTCCTGATCAGGCAAACCTGTGCGGGGCTCCCTCGCTCCTGATACATCGCTGCGGTTCTGCCTGCTGGCCTTTATCCTGCAGACAATAGATTTATAGCGGAGATTAAGAGGAGACGATTGATAAGGAGACTTCAGGCTATCTGCCTCCCCAGCTAGCTACTGAATACTTTATTTTTTTAAATGAAGAATGACTTTCTTATCAGGGAAAGGAACTTCCCTAGTGAACAATGGTGAGGCTGGGGCCAGACGGGCTATCCTGTGATTCACTTTTTAATTCACATTATTTACGCTGGTTCAAAAGTTCTCTCATCAGCTCAGATCATGACTCTTGGCAGCATCAGACCCTGCCCTGGTGCCAGGACACTTCCCTGCTCAGCGCTGGCCTTGCAGCTGACAAAGGGGTTCAGGCACTCATGGGTGGCACAAACCTCCCCTCACCCTAGCTTTTGGGGGCTTTCCTGCTGGGGGAGTAGCTTCCAGAGATGGGCTGCTGGGGGGAAGGGGGGGGTACACAGCACACACACCCAGAGCCATCGCAGAACCAGTATTTATGAGGGTGACTGGGTCAGCCCATTGCTCACAAGCCACTACACAGAGGCGCCAAGCGGGGCGGCAGCATGGCAGGGACGCAGCAGCCCCCCCGGAGCAGCCACGGGGTGGGGGCTGAGCAGCAGCGTGAGGGTGAGCGGGACGTGGGCAGCACCAGCAGGCAGATGTGCACTGTCTGGGGGTCACCGGGGAGCTGGTGGATCGCGCAGAGCCCCTGCGCCCCTGGGGGTGGCTGGGGAGGAGCAACAGGACCAGCTCCCCATCAGGGCCCGGCGGGCCCCACAGGGGGCCGCTGCACGCCCACCGCACAGCAGGGCAGGGTGTGCACGCTGCGAGGCCTGGCACTTGAGCAGCCTCTTCCAAAACACACCAAAGCCCCTCTACCTCCCAACCACCTCACAGGGACACACATCAGGGAGGGGCCGACGCCAAAAAGTGCCTGCAGAGCCCTTCCTGAGCCAGCAGGAGCTGGGGAAGGGCAGCACCTGTGCCCATGCAGGTGACGGTGCAGGCCGAGCTGTTGGGGCACAGGGGCAGGGGGGAGCTGGGAGGCTGCTGGCACCTCAGGGGACAAGGTCCTGAGCACTTGCCCCTACTGCAGGGCTAGGCAAGAGCCTGGCCCCAGCAACACCTTGCAGCTGGGCTGCCAGCCCCCATGGTGCGGCCGCCAGCTCCCAGCACACCCCGAAACAGCCAGTGCCAGCAGCCGGGAAGAGGCAGCACAAGCTGCGCTGGCTTTCCCATGGTCATGCTACGAATGAGGTGCCTGTGCCCTGCCACATCTCTTCTCCAGCTCACGTGTCCCTGGCTGCTCCTTGCACCCCTCAGCCCTGGCATTTCAGGAGAGCAGCCCCAGGAGAGGTGCAGCCAGACAAGCGGACAGCCAAGGGGACAGCCAGCTCCGTCTGCTGGCGGCTCAGGGGTGCAGGGAGCATCGGGGCTCAGCAGGGCTGCAGCAAGAGCCAGGGTGAGGCCTGGGATGGGCAGTGCTGGGCGCTCTGCCCTGGCTCCCCCGTGTCCCCGGCTATGCAGGGCTGCGGGGACAGGCCAGCAGAAGGGAGGTTTGCTGCACGGCATCTGGGTGGGTGCAGGGGAAGGCGGCAGGTCCGAGGCTCCCCATGAGCATGGCAGGCACTGGGTTTTGGGGGCCGAGAGCCACTTCCCTAGGGCTGGGGATGGAGGGAGCAAGCCCCCCCACGCTCTGCAGGGAGCGTGTGGGGAAGGGCGAGCATTCCCGTCCCCTCCCTGTCCCCATCCCCTCCCCAGCCAGAGCCGTGCGCCCGGGCAGCCCTTGCTGTCCAGGCGGCTGGGCAGAGCGGGGTCTCTGGCCTCGTCGTGGGGCAGGGGCAGGCGCTTCCAGAGCCGTGGCCAACCAGCTGCCCCCTCCCCTGGGGCGTCATCTCTTGGCCTCATCGGTGTCCGTGTCCGGCAGCCCGGCGGTGGGCTGGGGGCTGGGCTGGACCGCTTGCACCGTCTCCTCCAGGCTGCCGCTGGGGAACACCACATAGCGGGCGCTGACGCGCTGCGGCCGGGGCTCCCGCAGGTTCTCCTTGCTGTGCCAGATGCCGTAGCCAAAGTAGACGAGCAGGCCTGCAGCAGGAGACAGACAGCAGCGTCTCCAGCAGAGGCCGGAGGAGCCCGCAGTGGCGGAGCAGCGCGAGCCCCGGCTCTGCCCTCTTCCCCCTGGCCTTTCCATGAAGTCCCAGGACCTTTGGCCAGCACTGTCACCAGCCCAGGTGGTGACACACAGCTCAAATGCCAGGGGGCCCTGCAAGCAGACTGGGCCAAGCGAGTCCAGGGGTTCTCCTTGCACGAGTGGAGGAAACTGGGATTTCCCCGGTCTCGAGACCAGCAGAAATGGCTCTGGTCAGTGCCACAGGCTGAAGGACCAATGCAGAAGATTTCTGCTAGATGGGACAGGGGATGCTTAAACCAGCTGAGCGCAGGAGGAAAACGATCCTGCAGCATGTTATGGCAAGGAGAGCACACCCAGCCTGCGGGAGGAGAACCGCCCCGGTCCCTGACAGACTTCCCAAGCCCCAGCGAGCCACCGTGGCAGTGAGGGATGGTTCTGGTCCATGGTTTACATGGAGGATCCAAACCGGAGCAGGAACCAGAGAGGGCCAGGGAGAGGCTGGAAGACCTCAGCTTGCACCTCTGAAGGGGAAACCAAAGGCAGGAAGGGGTACAATACACTTTGTGAACCCACCCTGGGGGGAGAAGAGCTGCCGAAGCCACCAGCCATTGCTGAGGTGAGCAAGGACTGAGGGCGGCCTGGCCAGGCCGGGAGCAGGGAGGTCACCGCTGCCCTGCTCCCGGCATCTCCCCAGAGCTGCTGTGGGCACTTCCCTGTCCCCAGAAGGGAGAACCGGCTGCTGGCTCCCAGGGGTTACGCCACCATAGGAGCACTCACCTAAGATGAGCCAGACCGCAAAGCGAAGCCACGTCATATAGCTGAGCTTCAGCATGAGATAGATATTGAGGACGATGCTCAGTGCTGGCGACAGGGGCACCAGGGGGATCTACAAGAGAACCAGAGCCAGCAGTGAGAGACCTGCTGTGCTGCAGGACCACGTCTTTGTCCTTACAACCGCAGAGACGAGCACTGGCAAGCAAATGAGGGGAACAATGTGACTTCTACCTGGTCACCTGGGCTTTCTGAAAACTCTTTTTTTTTTTCCAGGCTGCACACCAGGCTGGCAAGGTGGTCAGGGGCACAAGGACCGATCTAGCGAGAGAACACGATCCAGAGACAACATAGTCCTCGCTAGATAACATGAGCAGGGAGCAAGGCAGAGGTGGTGCTGCCTTCCAAATGCCTGGACTGCTCAAGAGCAGGGGCAGCTGGGATGGGCAGGAGGAGAGCTGGGAGCTGCGGAGGACATGGGGGAGGAAGCCTGGAAGGCAGCAGTGACCCTTGAGGGCAGTGTGTACTGCTCCCCAGGGGACGGACAGGGTGGACGCCTGTCCCAGCACAGCCTGGGGACATCTGCTCCCAGGACACGGCCACCACCACAGGGGCTGAAGGACGCGTTTGCCCAACCCGTGCCAGGGATGCTCTCAGTGGAGGGCTCATGCACCGCACAGGGGACGGGACCTCTCCAGCACTGCTTTCTTGATGTTGCGTCCCAGCATCGTGTCACATAGCCTCATGGCCACTGGTCCTCCATGCCACAGAGTCCCTTCAGAGTCACCGCTCCGCCTCTCCCAACCTGACCTGCTCCCTTGCCCTCTGTCCCCTGCATGCCAGGTGACACTGCTGACACCAGCACCCCATGCCCAGCACTTGCTGACACCCTGCTCCTCCTGTCTCCTCCTCAGCGGCTACAGTGCTTTCACCAGACCGGGGCCTCCCATGGGTGCAGCAGCACTGCTCGCACCCCACCTCGCCCCAGCCGGAGACCCTGGGCGTACCTGGAAGGTCTGCGTGCTGCGCTGCTGCTCATGCGCCCAGATGAGGAGGAGGCTGAGCAGGAAGCCCAGGCTGAAGAGGACCAGCAGCAGGGAGTAACTCCAGTTGGGCAGGTGGAGGTGGGTGTTGCCAAACACCAAGATGGAACAGAGGCAGATGGCAGACACCATCAGGGTCACCACGGCCACTGTGACCACCTCGCCCGGGTAGAAGTCGCTGAGGAACTCCAGGTAGGGCTCAAAAGCTGCCTTCAGCTGCCCCGGCTCCCGGTGCTCTTTGCTCTTGTCTCCATCGACCAGCTGGAGCTTGTCAGAGAAGGACTCATACTCCTTCAACTCACCAGTGGTGGGGCCCTCGCGGGGCTCGGGGCTGGGCCGGCTGCCGGGCGGCTGCGTGGGGGCGTCTGCCTTCTGCTGCTGGAAGCGCAGCACGATGATGCTGGCGGCCACAAAGGTGTAGGCCAGCAGTGTGCCGATGGACAGGAACTGCACCAGGGCCTCCAGGTCAAAGATGAGGGCCAGCAGGGCCATGAGCAGCCCGAAGACCACGATGCCGATGACGGGCACCTGAGTGCGGGGGTGCACTCGGGAGAACACCTGGAAGAAGAGCCCGTCCTCGGCCATGGCGTACACGATGCGCGGCAGGGAGAAGAGGTTGCTCAGCAGGACTGTGTTCATTGCTGAGGGACAGGCAGAGAAAGGGGACCCGCGTGAGATTTGGCACATGGACCAAACCACCCCGGCGCCCAGCCCCGGGCTCGCGCTCTCCCACTTCCACCCGCCGGCCCTTACTCACCGCAGATGGAGCCAGCGGCCACCAGAAATCCTGCCCAGGAGTAGCCCCTCCTGTAAAACGCGTCAGCCAGGGCAGAGTCGGGGTCCAGCGTGTGCCAGGGCACCATCAGCGTCAGCACCATGGACACGAGGATGTAGGCACCGGTGGCCAACCCCAAGGAGAATGCTATGGCCCTGGGGACAGCCTTCTGTGGGTTCCTGGCTTCTTCGCTGGAGGCTGCGATGACATCAAAGCCCACAAAGGCATAGAAGCAGGTGGCCGTGCCGGCCATGATGCCCGACAATCCATACGGTGCGAAGCCTCCCTCCTGGGCACCCCAGTTCTTGGGCTGAGCGAGGACAAAGCCCATGATAAGAATGAAGAGGATGACGCCCATGCTGACGGCTGAGAAGACGTGGTTGAGCCAGGAGGACACTTTGGCCCCAAAGGAAATGAAGGCAGTGGCTAACAGCAGGATGGCGGCGGCCAGGAAGTCAGGGTAGTGGGCCAGGAAGGGCACCTGCCAGGCGCCAACGTGGGTCTCGGTGAAGTTCTTAATTTTGTGGTTGAAGATGGAGTCCAGGTAACCGCTCCAGGCCCTGGCCACCGCAGCTCCCCCGATCATGTACTCCAGCAGCACGTTCCAGCCGATGAGAAAAGCCCAAATCTCACCCACAGACACGTAAGTGAACATGTAGGCAGAGCCCGTCTTGGGTACCCGGGCCCCAAACTCGGCATAGCAGAGAGCTGCCAGGAGTGAGGCAAAGCCGGCGATGATGAAGGAGACGATGACGGCAGGGCCGGCGATCTCCTTGGCTACAGTGCCTGTGAGGACATACAGTCCAGAGCCCACCATGCCCCCGATGCCCAGCAGCGTCAAGTCAATGGTGGAAAGGCATCTGTTGAAGGATGTCTCCATCATGTCGTCCTCCAAGGTCTTCACTCGATTGAGTTTCTGGCAGAAGCGGGTCAGGTCCGTGGAGCGAGGCAGCCATCTTGCCATCCTGCAGGCACCGGGCCCTGCCCTCTGGCAGGATGAGAGCTCCGCAGCAGTGACACCTGCTTGGGGACCTAGTGGGGAGGCAGGAAGGCATGAGGAGCCCCAGCGGCAGCTCCGAAATGCTCTGGTTACATTCTGCTGTAAAACCCTGCAGGGACTGGTCAGCCCTGGCACCCTCTCCTCCACCACCCAGACTGTGCACCTTGGCCAAGCCCAGGAGAGCTTGGGGACAGGCTGGAAAAGTCACCAGGCACATTTCCCTGGATTCGGACCTCCCGGCTCTGGGCGTCCCTTGCTCCATAGCGAGTGCAGTGGGTTCAGCACCGCAGCGTGTCCTCCAGCAGGGCTGCAGGACCTGGCCGGCTGCACCCACGCAGGGACCTGAGCCGTGCTTGTGAGCCAGGTGGAGGGGAATCGCAGCACCCCCAGGGCAGTGTTTCCCTGCCTCTCCTTTCCGAAAATGGAGCTGTGTTAAAGCCCACACCAAGCAACCCTAGGCATGCTGAAGGTTTCTCTGCTGCTTCCCCTCCGCCTCATCCAGCATCTCCCTTCCCAGGGGAAGCCCTGGCAAGCCGGGAGCCCATCGAGGAGGTGCATGGCGCTAGGGACCCTTGGGCCCTGCAGCGAGTCTGGAAGCCGGGGGCTGCTCTCTGCTTCCAGCCGCCCCCCTCCCCGCACCAGGGCTGCCTGCCGGTGGCCCCCAAACCGCAGGCCCTGCTTAGCGGGCTCGTGCTGCTCCCCGCAACCTCCCAGGCCACAGGAGGATCCCCCTGCCACCGCCACCCGGGTGCCGGTCCATGGAGAACCGGGCCACTCGCACCCACCGCGCTGCGGGCGGGGGCCGAGCCGCCCCCAGCCCTGCTGGCAGCGACAGGCCGGCAGCTCCCGCAGCTGGGGCACCGGGCGGAGCGGGCTGCCATCGGGGGCAGGGGAGCACCCGTCCCCAAACCCGCCCGGCACCTTCAGCACCGAGGGAGGAAGGGAAGCCGCGCTCCCGGAGCCGGAGCCGGAGCCGCCCTTTGTTCGCGCAGGTGCGGACCCAAGGCGGGGGCTCTGCGGCAGGGCCGGGGCCCCGCGAAGCGCCCTGCGGCGGAGATGGGGGGGGAGCGCGGCGGGGACCCCCAGGCTCCGGCCTGCAAGCCGCGCCCGGGCGGGGAGAGGAGGAAGTTCAAAGCCCGCCCGGCCCCACCTCGGCATCGACCGAGCCCCAGCGCCCCGGCCCCGGCCCCGCTCACCTGCGCCGCGNTCGGCCCGGCCCGATCCGGCCCGGCGGAAGGGCGGGGGCTGGCAGGGCCCCAGCCGCCGGGAGGCCGTTACCTGTTGGCCCGGGTGGGAGCGGAGCTCGGGGCCGCTGCGGGCCTCGTGGCGATTTTGGGCAGCGGGGAGGGGTGCTGCTACGCTCGCAGCCAGCTCCGCAGGGTGCGGGTGTGCGCGGCTGGGGTGCTGCAGCCCGAGCGCCGGTGCGTAAAGGAGGGAGCGGAGGGTGGGGTTGTTATCCCAGCTCCCGGCCGATGAACATAGCTCTAGACGAGGCGAGGGGCTGAAACCCTGCTCCTGTGCTCCTTGGCTATCCAAGGGGGGAATCTGCCTCTGTCCCCGTGCTCCAGAGCCCCTGGCTGGATGACAGAGACCACCCCCACGCTCAGCTTTTTCTCGTGAAGAGACGGGGAGGGGAAAGCAGCTGGAGGGGCTGTAGGGGACCGTGGGTCCTGGACTGGCCAGTCCTGCTCAGGGTGCTGCCTTTAAGGGCAGAAAAAGCAGGTGCCTGCAGAAGAGCACAAAAACCGAGCGAAAGGATGTAGTGCTTCCACCCGATTCCAAGTACTTGCAGCTCAGGGACTGACATGTGTGATTCCCCCTTGACTAAGTCAAAATACATTTCCTCTCCAGAACTGCCTCAGCTCCTCTTGAACCAGTGTAAACCCTCTGCATCCTCACCCCCCCTGCAGCAAGGAGCTTCCCAGCTCTGCTGCCTGGCACACAAACAGCCCCGTTCCACCCGAGCCTGCCTTTTACAGGCTTCGTGTAACAGCTCTTATATTTGAAGAGAGTGAAGTTCCTCTCCTGTGGTTTTACCTCCACCCTTACCCCTCTTGGGCACTGTTTTCAGATGGAGGAATGGGGTTGGAAGGTGCTCCAGGCCTCGTGTCCCCAGTGCCTTTCACAGAACCTTTCCCAGCGCTGCTGCGCTCTTCTTGGGATGAAAGGAGCTGTGTTTGGGTGCTGGTGCACCAGGGGCTTCATAGCAGCAAAATGTTTTTCATTTTCTTCTCTGCTCCTATCCTAATCCTTCCCGATGTGTCATTTGATGGCTACTGAGCACTAAAGTTCATGTTTCTATGGCCCTGTCAGTCATCGCCCCAAATACCCGCAGTGGTAATGGCCAACTCGGAGCCTGTCATTCGACACTAAGTGCTCCCATGTGCATAAATTCACCTTTATCCATGCTGAATCTACCTCCTTCCCTGGAGGGGACCTCGCTATCCTGTTCAGCTCAGCAAAGTATAGAAAGAAGAAGTGGGAAACAGGCCTCATCCCTTCCTACCACTGCTCGTTGACCTTTCTCCAGCTATTGAGTGAACACAGGGCTGGCTCAGCAGCTCTCCCTTTGCTCACCTTCCGCCAGATGAATGGGTAACTCAATCCGCTCGTGCGTCCCCTCTCCACGCTGCTTCTGGCAGGCACTGAGACGTTGGCAGTAACTAAGGCCCATCTCTGAGGGTGGCTGAAGCCACCAGAGCTGCCACCAAAGGCGCAGCAGGCCCCCAGGCGTGTGTTCCTATGGCACCTGCGGGGCTGGTTGAGAGCTCCGGGGCTGCATGGGAGCTGAGCCAGCTGAAATCCCATCACCTGTTGTAGCATTTCCAGCCAGATCAGCTCCTTTGGAGCACTCTCACAAGATGCGACTACAGCCCAAACACCACAGGCAGTAACACCACCACTGCAGCAGGGCCACAGCCAGTCCTGTAGGAAGGTGTCACCCTCTAGTGACACAAACGCACTGATGTGGGGGGCTGGAGGGAGAGAAGAAAAACCCACAGCTGAGACTTGAAAAAATATCTGCATATCCTCAGCCTTATGCCTCCCAGCAATGCTTCATGCGGGGGCCGACCAAGTTTTCCTCCACTGAAATTGCGCTGATCAAACGCTCCCTGATCACGAGCTATCTCGGGTGCTTTATTCTCTTAAAATAACCTTTTCAACCCATTAACCACGTCCGAGTGCTCTGCCACCCTCCACCTCTCTCAGAAAGCCTCTGTAAAACACAACCGGAGGCAGGCTGCAGGCATGGAAAATTTCAGCTTGGATTGCTCGCCTGGCAGAGCCGCGCGCAACTGAAAGCAGATGGTGGGAGCAGGAAGCCCGAGCGCTCCCACCGGAGCTCTGCTGCCGTTGTCATGGAGCCGCCGGAGCAGCCGGCCGGGCTCGGATGCCACAGCCCCGGAGAAAGCAAGCCCGGGTCGGCAGGCAGCGACACACACGTGCCGCGAGCGGGGAGCTCCAGACCGAGGCAGGCTCTGCTCTTGCAGCACGGGGCGGTGAAGCTGAGCCCCCCCCGGCAGCAACCCTGAGGCGCTGCGTTGGCCGCTGCTGCCCACGGGTGCTCCAGGCTCCTCCAGCCACGCTGCTGGCTCTGCTGCTGTGTGGAGGCCGCCCTGCCGGGAGCACTTGCTCCAGCAGTGCAAGTGTTTGTGTCAGAGCACGTGGGTCCTTCTGGGAGGCAGCACTACCCCCAGCAACCAGGCAGGCAGTCTCCTTTCCTGCAGTAGGACCCATAGCTCAAGCCTGCCTTCCTCGTGGTCACTCATCACCCTTGGTGGTTTCCTCACCACACACCGAGGAACACGAACCCCTTCTTCACCTGGTCAGGCCCAGACAATACCGTGTCTGTACACATCCTCACAGGCAGGATGAAGGTGTCCCCAGAGGGGAAAGCTGCCTCAGAACTGCACTCTGCTCCTTGGTGTTTCAGCAGTTGAGTGCAGAGCTCCCGGTTCAGTGGATACAAAATAAGATACAAAATTCGAGGTAATTCATGGGGATTCTGCAATAGTGCAATTCCCACATCAACCTACTTTCCAGCTGGGGATTTTCCTCCGGGAGGTAGTGACCCCAGAAGAGATACACCTTGTCTCCAACTGCTGAACTGTAGTAGCACAATCCTCTGGGGGGAAAGTCATGATGGATACAGGAGTGTGTCTCAGCCCTGAATTTGCAAAAGCCTCTTTGCTTTTCACAGCGCTGCAGAAAATCAAAACGCTGCTGCATTTGTGTACGGCAGCAGGCAACACCTCCACCGTCACCTTGCCCCCCCCCGTCACCTGAAAGACCACCCACATTTTTAGCATTATTTAAAACATTATTTTAGCTGGGAATGGCCCCAATTTGCTGAAAACCCCTATGGCTTCAGTGATCTGCTTTCATAAGAAAATAAGGGCTTACAGTACCTTGACACATTTCCTTGCTTCAGCAATTAACAGCATACCAAATCTTCTAATACTGCCTTCTGCTGTGAAAAGAGGTTGTAGTAATAGCAGAGGAAGAGCAAAGAGTAACACAAAGGAGAGGTCTCCCAAACACAACCCTTTGCTATGGGAATGCTAGAGAACCCTTAAACAGCGATCTGGGTGTAATCAAAGCCCTTCAACACACGCTCATAAAAGTCCTTGATCCATCCCCAGCAGCTGCTCTGACTTGAAAAGCCCTTCATCCATGAAGAAAAGAACTGCTTTCAGACTCTGCCTTGCACCATCCCATTTCCCACGAGCTGCCAACAGTGCACATCACCTGGCACCAGCACATTTCTTGCACACCTGAAGCAATCTCTTTTTACCAAGCTCTCAGCAAGTGGTCTGATGCCTCCTGTGTACCAAGTCCGGGGGATGCGACCGAGGCTCTTGGGGTTATCAGCTCAGCCCTAAAAGTTCTTAGAAACACTCCAGCCCCCTAGCTTCAATCTAGTGCAGCCCCAAACCCATGCTTAACAATGAAGGATGGAAAAAACATAAGCGTGATCATTGACATTTAGAAAGCTGCAGCCCCAGGAGGCTGTACAGAATATTTTATTTCTATCCATTTGGAAACTGTTTTAAAGTAACAAAGCAAAAGCTCTCAAGCCTTTTCTGCTGTCTGACTCAGGTGGAAACACCACCAACATCCCATCACAGTCCAGTGCAGGTGGACAGAGGCGCCAATTCCTCCCTTAATAAAACTCAGAGCAGAAGCCTATGCTGTTATCTGCCTAGATGTCTCTCTGGGAAGGGTCTGCCTGTTCAGGAGGCCGTTTCTGCCTCAACACATACAAATGCATCTTACTGCAGATAAAACTTTTCTTTTTTTTTTCAGCTGCCAACTATCTGCACACTGAGGCTGCACCGGAAGGCAAATACACTTTGCTTCCTGTCTGATAGGACAGTTATTCACCTCTTCCATCCCTTATCAGGGACACTCACTCCTCCTTGACTTGGAAGAGGAGATTGTAATTTGGAGATGACGCTGCTCACAAACTCAGCTTGACTCCCCTAGATGACAGAGGCCATCCCATACAACGCTGGGTTGGGCTTGCTGACTGGCATAGTCTCCCTCAGCTTAGCAGACAGCCTCACTGACACTGCAGACTGTAACGTGGCAGATTAAGGCCCTCTGTCATTTCTCGTCTTTGTGACACGTTGCAACGCAGCAGGAATTGCAATACCCATCTTGTTCTGAGGAGTGGAAAGGCAGTCTGAAGCTCTCCACCTATCCCCTCTGCTCTGGAGGTCTGCTTCCCCCATCTCTAAAGGTTACCTAAGGGAGTCAGCTATTTCTTCTACAGCTGTGGGCCAGCAGTCTCTTCCTGATATAATATAAAGCAAATGCATTAACAGTCTATTCTTTAGAGGGAAGTCAGAAGAAAACTCTGGAAAGTAAACAGATTTGCTTGTTCAGGAAAAAGCCTTCTCTGACTCGGATTCTTTCTGCTGTAACTTCCGAATCAGTTCCAGTAAGTTCATCTGTAAAGTCAGCTCCTGTAAAGAAAGAAAGACATTTTTGCAAGAATAAGATGATCCCATTCCCTTCTGCAGGAAGCAGACAGGACTGGTTTGTACCACCCACTCAAGAACTAGTAATCTTAAGGGAACAAAAGAAAAAACACGCAGATGCAAAACAAAGGCTTAATCTTGATAAAGTGTTTCTACAAAATACAGGGCAATAACAACTTAAGAGATCTGCTGCAAACTGTAGCTGCATTAGGAATCCCAGGGCTTTACAAATCGTTAATGATTCAAAAAGGTTCTTTATTCCTGACCGTTGCTGAGCAATAAATCCAGTGAGGGCTGTCAAGTCGGCCAGTTTTGCAACGTTTTCCCTTTTCTACCACACAGCCTTCAGATGAGGGGAGCAGCAGTGTCCCATTGCACACACAGAGCCACACACCCTGGAGGAGGTTCTCCAGGTAGGCACCGCTCCCTCCCATTGTTCTTGAACAGCATCTCCAATGCCTGACCCTTTTCCAGGAGAGAAGGGAAGGAAGCAGGAGGAATCGCTTTGGGTGCTCTCTAGTTGGATTCTCCTAAGGTACATGCAACACACTGCTGTGCTGGTGCATACAATCCCCTCTTTCATCCTTCTTCAAAAACTACCTTTTCCATGACTGCCACTGAGTTGAGATCACCATCTCCTATAATCACCACCAGCATCAGCATATGGCTTCCTTAAACTCCCCTTGCCATCTGCTTGTTCTTCACTCACATTTAGCACATAGACTATATTTCCCTTGCACATGGTGGGGTATCTAATTCAGTAAACCCTGTTCTGTGACTCAGGCTTGTAGACATTACATTATGGAAATAAAATCCTATTTTTGTTAAAAAAAAAAAAAGTATAAACTGCAAAAACAGGCAGTTTATATAACAGACTGAGGAAAACATGTCTGCTGACAGAACATGCGTGGAGAACAGCAGATTCCAGCAGTGATTTCTTGTACGATGGCAGCATTCAAAGATGCAAGTCAAGGTCTGGGTCTGTTTTACCAGCTATCATAAAGGCAAACATAAATAAGCAACAGCAAATAGGAGCCCTGTTAAGAGTTACTACTTACAAAAATAACATAAAAGGCAGGGGCAGGAGGGGAGACAAAGAGCTGCTTTCAGTATACAGATGAGTAATAGCAGCATAGGAAAAATAAGGGACTTTTTCAAGGCTACACGACCAGGAATCATGTGGGTTTTAGAAAATGACTGTTTAACTAACTTAGTATAAGCCAACTTTTCTCTCTAGTAGGTTTTTATCAAAATGAAATCTAATCAGCTGAAAATACAAAGTTTAGAATAGTCTGTTTCTGCATTCTTTTCAAACTTCTGTGGCACCATAATGAGATTTTGGAAGTTTTAGTTTTCCATTCCTGTGGTGGTGGACAACAGGAAAAAAAAATAGGCAACTGCTCTCAAGTTTTAAGAGCACTGCAGAAACCCAAAACAATTCTTTAATCACACTCTGATACAATTATCTCCTGTAAGTCACATGCAAGAATTAAGGAGATGCCCTTATAAAAGGAAAAAAAAAAAAAGACTTATTGAAGGCAATTTATATAGCTAAGCTAAGTACAAAAGTGATAAACCTACTTATCCGTTTATCTCTGTATTACACAGACCCATTCAAGAGTCACAGGACTGCAGGCTGTTGGCACAGTGTTTGTTCCATCCACAGCGGGAAAAATATTGCAGAAGGCTGGGGATGTTGCCCTCTCTAATGGGTTTCTGTCGCTTCATTATGAACCCGCTACCTGGTCCACCCAGAGCACGTTGCCCATCAGCTGATGAGGCAAAGGACTGATCATTCTTTCTGCGCCAGCAATTCAGAATTCATTAAGAATAGAGTAAGCTTTTTAAAAAAAGTTGCTAGCACAAGAGCACTGCCAGATCTTTTATTCACTGCTTAAACACTAACCTGTGGGTTGGTGGTGATGTAGAAGCCAGACACCCCAGCCTTCTCCAGAGTGCTCTGCTGGTCTATCACTTTTTGGTCCAATTCCAAGACAATTTTCTCATCCATCATTCGCTGTTCCTCTCGAATTCGTTGCTCCACAGCCTGAGAAAATGATATGAAGCAGAAGAGTAGAATATCCACCTTCCTCCTGTATTTTTCTCATCTCTAAGTCTTTCACTGAAACCACAGAGCTACTAGATCCTGAAGCACTCCAACTCTGATGACTTAGCCTCTTCCAAGGACAGCAGAGGGCAGCAAGTACAGCCTCAGATTTTACCTTGAGTGCTTGCCATGCCTTATAGCAATCTACCTCTCACGAAAGCACAGGGAAACAGCTGGGACTATCCTGCTTTCTGTGCATTTTGAGGCCAGGAAAGAGACCATGAGCAACAGATCATGATCTGAATGACTTTTCCTGAAGAGCAGCAGGCTGTAGCTGAGTACTCCAGCAGTACATGCGCTAAAGAAGCCAGTAGTCCAAAAATCACATATCCCTCACAGCACTGACGAAGCTGCAGGAAGACTTGGAGGGGTAATACATGCCACTGAAAATCACCCCAGAGACATCTCAGATGCCTCCATGTTCTCCGAGCACTAACAAGCACGGAGCTGGAGCTGTACGTCAGACCCAGTTCCCATTTATTCACTAAGGAGCCAAACTCCTCAACTCCTTACTTTGCAACAGGAAAGTCAGCTTATTTTGTATTGACGACAGCAAGCTGAAGCCTTGCTTGGAACTACAGTATGCTGGGGCTCTATTTCTGGCAGACTGAGAACATTATCAATTGAGTACTTTCCAAAATAGCCCTATCAGGAGAACACAGGCCCTCCTGCCTTGCCTTAGCAGAAAACCGCATTACCTCAGAAGAATAAATGGAAGAACAGAGCATGGTAAAGGTATGGGCTCGCTGCCTAAGCACAGGATGGCAGAGCTGGAACTCACTTTGCTACAGACACAGTGCAATGGTGGGGCGTAAGTCATCCTCTCTACCTGGAACACGCTGATCATTTGCTACTTCAAAGGCACACTGGAAATCAAGTGTTGTGAGCATGTTCCATGAAGACTGCTATGTTCTGCTAGCTGCAGAAATGGGCATGGCTAGCCACTTGTGGAGAAAATGCCAACCTACTGGGCTAAGAGGAACTCTGCCAGACAGAGCAGAACAAAGTAGAAGAATTGCAGGGGTTGAGGAGAGCCCAGATCCAACAAAAAGCCACACGTGTGCAGAGCTGAGGCAATACGATCTTACTGGGCTGCACTAAACAACAGATTTCCTTCTCAAGCCACAGGGAAAGTCAGGAAACATCAAATCTGACCTAAATACAAAGGAAGGCTCCTTCTCTTCTAAGAACTAAATGACACAAGTTTAAACATTTTACCCATGCCATGCTGCCCCTTTGTAACACGGTAAACAAAGGGGAGCGTTTAGCTGGAAACTTTCAAGGGGGTAAATAATCCTCACTGCACAGAGAGGGAGAAGTCACTGGGTCTGGGATATCCTATATCAACTGCTGTGGTTTAAAAGACCTGGACAGATCCATCTGAGAGGTGAGCTGAAAGCTTGTGCACAGTTACAAGTCCTGTGGAAAAGCCAGAATCTGAATGACGGCAGTCTTGGTCCTGAAGAGTCTGGAAAAAAAATTGAGGTTTGTCTACAGTGCGAAAGTTGCGGGTCTTTGCAGCTGTCTGCAAAAGGCATGACCTATATGAACAGCAATTATTACTTCCAAGGAGAAACAGCTGCTTCTTGTAACCTTTCTTGGATATACTGCAGACAATTAGTGTCTTACATCTTTAACTGTGCCAACAGATTAGGGAAAGCTAACAAAAACTTCACAAAACTACACTTTATCAAAGAGTATTACACTTTTCCTGCTGTACCATAAGTGCTCATGGATGAAAACCTTACAAGAAATGCACCAATATGTAGGCAAAGTATGAAAAGTTAAATGACAAGGAGGCTGCAGAACTTGGATACGCCAAAAGATTATTATATATCAGCTGCTTCAGATAAAACACTTGGGGTAGGATCTTATTAGAGTACATGTGAAGTAACTCAAGACAATTTAAGCCTCAATAAAAAGTGAGGTACAGGGGCTAATTTTCTCATTCACTGTGGGGCGCTAATGAATATGAACAGAGTAAGTGACACACAACTACTTATTTATGTCAAAGACCTGAAGCATCAAAATTGCACCTCTGGTTTTCAAACAAAAAGATCAAAACAAAACAAACAAAATAATAATAATAAAAAACCTTCAAAGCCTTAATGTCCTCTAGTGCTTATCTTTACTAATAAAACCCTGAAGACACCTGAGCTTGTTGCTATAACATACTTACAGTCACCTATGCCTTGCCCTCAGCAAGCAGGTACAGCTTTCTTGTTGGTGCTCAAGTCCTGTCAACATTCCATACTTTACAGCAAGTACTGATTGAATCAGGGTTTGGAGTGAATGCTCCATTCTCACCTAAGATGTCCGTTCATCAGACGCAATTCACTGTTTTCCCTGTTTTCCACTCTAGTGAATATTTAAATTGTCACGTGAAGTGGAAGAGCTCCAATAAGAGATACCACAGAGATGACACGAGGAGAAACTTTTTCACAAGAACAGTCAGACAGTGGAGCAGGTTGCGCAGAGGCTGTGCTGTCCCCATCCTTGGGCGGTTTCAAAGACCTGACTGGACAAGCTGTAAACAAGCTGAAGCGGCATCAGAGCTCACTCTGCTTTGAGCAGGAGTTTGGACCAGAGACCTCCTAAGGTCCAACTATCCCACAAACCTAAGAAAACTCTGTCCTTATAGGTTCTTTAGTCTGGAAGGTTCACAATCCTTGTCTGTGGAAAATTCAAATCCTTTGGCTCCCACATTCCCCAAAGACTTTCCTTCCTCCTGACGGCCTTGGGGGAAAGGAGGAGGTACCACAGCATTGTCCCCACTTACTGTGCTGAAGGGGTGACTTGCCGTCCTTGGGCTTGAAAAAAAAAGAGATTTAGTTACCTGCGTACTGTTTAGGGTAGACACCCAATTCTAAGACACAGAAAAGTGTCAAAGACTCTGAGAAAAGTAAGGCTTAAACACAAGTTTTGCTTCAGCTCAGGTTGGCTGGTGAGCTGGCATGCTAGGCCAAGATTTTACATGTTACAGATTCCATTAGGAAGTTGGACATCTAAAATCTACATCTTGTGCTATCCCTCCTGTGAGACTGATCCCAAGCTATCCCATAGGAGCAGGTCTTCAAAACCTTTAACCACAGAGAGCAGTTCTGATTAGAAACATACCAGTTGTTACTAAGATGACCGATCTATTCCCAAAACACTCTACAACAGAATAACAGAACATAGAAAAGGGAAGAAGTAACTTCAGCAACTTCCTCTTGACAGAGGAATAAAGAACACAAAAAGGCACAGGGAAGGCAAGAAGTAGGAAGAAGTTGCGCATTATATAATACAAGGAGAAACAACACGTATGGATATGCTTGTCATCTATTGTGAATCAAGTCTACTGAGTGAATACAATAGTGGAAACGCTTTAGAATAGGCAGTATAGATTATTACTTACTGCTATGCTACAAGTCCAAGTTACTCGGGCACAGAAGTAAAAGGAATGGCTAATACAGGTGCAGCCTGGCTTTATTCATCTCGGTAAGAAATGAGGGAAGTGGAAACAAAAGATCCAACAGTGAGCTCTAACACCACGGTGGTTATGTACAAAGGTCAGGAAAAAGCCTACATTTAAACAGTTATGCATTTGCCTTATGTGCAGTAAAGTAACTTCACGCATACATTTAAATTACATGGATTATGATAACTAGCTACTTGTAATTTCCCTTACTTTAGTGATAAGATAGAGACAGTTTTATAATGTATAGATAAGACTATCTTCAGACCTTTGGGACTGAATTTCCCACTCATGCTGAAGTTCCTTTCTAGAAATGCCTTGGGAAACACTAAGAATCAATTTGAGTTTTTAGGTATCTTAGGTTGCTTTTTCCTTATCAGTGTAACTAAGTAGAACATGAGTTTTGAGAATTCTCTGCTTTCTCACTTGCTAACACATAATGGTAGATTTCATGCATATTTTGCATCAACTTGCTGTCTATCCATTTACAGGCTTAAGCCCGTAACACAGCAAACACAGACTCATTAGCCATCATATTATGGAGATCATAATCCATCATATTATGATATCATATATTACATCCATAATAATCCATCATATTATGGAGAAGGCCCTGCTCTTTTGGAGCAGGTTCCTCAGCTTCCATGATTCTCAGATCAGGTCTGGGCTCTAACTACACCAGATGGCAACAGCCTGGGGCAATCACCTACTCTGACAGAAGGGACTAAGAGGTCAAAGAAGTGCAGAGCCAGAAAAGTGACCATTCAGCTGGAGTGGGGAGCCCAGGGTTCCGCGAGCATGGCCAGCCAGGATGGCTGGCAGCTTCCGAGTCTGCAAGGAGGACGAGATAAATCCTGTGGAGGTGCCAAGGGCTGTGATGCCCCTGCAACAGCGCCAGCTCCTTTACTGGGACAGCCAGGAATGACCTTGCAGCAAAACGGCAGTAAGCCCCAGGGAGGGAGACAACCTCTGCACCAGTGCGCAGGGTACTGAGGGCGACTGTGCCCGCCTGGTCCCCCCTTACCTCCATCTCCCGCTGCTGGGCGGCGCGGAGGAGCGGCAGGTTGTGCGGCCTGCAGCACTGCTGGGCCTCCTTGTGCCGGTGGAAGAGCTCCTGCTTCA
>VXAA01004108.1:270046-302969 GCA_013399115.1 Anseranas semipalmata | reverse complement strand
CTGCGGGGGCCGGTGGTGGGGCGGGCAGCTGGCCCAACCCAAGGCGGTCCCGGTCCGGGCTCCGCTGGGTCCGCAGCACCCGGGGAGCTCCGGGGCGGGGGTGAGGAGCCGGCCCCGCGGCTCCGTGCCCACAGCCGGCTCCGTGCGCCGAGGGCCCGGCCGCTCGCAGAGCGGGCTGCGGTGCAGCAGGGCTGCCCTGGGGCGGTTCGGGCCCCGCAGGCTGTTCTGCCTGCTGCCTGGTTCCAAATCCACGGGCTCCATATCGTTACAGGGAGCAGTGGATGTCAGAGAAGCGGGGAGCGGCCCCAGCCCCGTGGGACGTGGGCGCAGGCCCACGCGTGGTGCTGGTGGTCTGGCTGCGCCTGCACCGCTTCAGCTGCTCGGTGACAGGGCAGCGGGGCAGCCACGCAGCAGAGATGTTTCTCTTTTGATTGGGAAAACGCTTGTGGATTTGTAGGAAAATACTCCATTCTCATCGGTTACCACAGAGTTTTCAAACCCCAGAAACAGCGAAGCTTTTCACAGAGTTGCTTCTTGATACACGCTTGCTGTGGGAACGAGCCCTTATCTGCTTGGTTATTTTGGGGACAGCTGTGGTGCAGCTCTGGGAGTGTTTCAAAAAGTAAAGAGTTAACAGGGTCAGAAAACAACAACAACAACAACAAATATTAAAGTCTGGAAGGGTATTTTAAAGTGGTTCAGGATACCAAACAGCAGAGCAATGAAAATAAGAACATACATTTTCTGCGAGCTCCTGGTTTGTCTCATATGCTGCACAGTACAGGAGAGCGCAAAGTATCTCAGTGCTGCATCTTGAAGGCTGTAGAGATGTTTTCAATCACTTCACCTGTCAAAAGAGTTTCAGCATTACTGTTAGGTATGTGAGTTTGGCAGCCCTAAATACACGGCTGTTCTGAGGCCTGTCAGTACAGGATGACTTTGCTGTGACAAAAAAGGTGCCAAGCATCTGCCAGCACCCAGAAATTGCAGCTGCACTTCAGCGGAGGGGCAGACCTTGTCCTCCCCTCAGAACGAAAGCCACTTTGGTGTCCCCCCCAGCACGATGAAGGTGGTGGCGGGATCTGGACGAGGTCAGTAGGGTCCTAGCCACCTCCTTCTCTAAAAATTACAGATGTTAAGGGAATTGTTATAATGCTGGAGCAAGAATTGGAAACAAAGCTGTTT
Source organism: Anseranas semipalmata (assembly GCA_013399115.1). NCBI lineage: Eukaryota > Metazoa > Chordata > Aves > Anseriformes > Anseranatidae > Anseranas > Anseranas semipalmata. Next base: position 301,784 of record VXAA01004108.1, on the reverse strand, counting down.
GAGGATTGATCGGGGAGCACTGAGGAGGGAGAGATCAGTCTGCTATGGCTATGTTGTGAGGATACGGGAAATGTCTTCAGATCCTCACTCTTTTAATTTCTTAAAACACATGGAATTTATTAAGTTCATTTCAACTTCAAATGCACTGCTGAAATGAAAATATTTTCTTTTTGTGAGCACTTTTGTGCAGGTAATGAGATCAATATTTAGTAGGTTTCTTGCAAGGCCGAGTTTCAAAGTAATTTCAGTGGTACACATGAAAAGATTCCTGACTTGAGTTAGCAAAATGAAAGATACACTGAAGTGCATTAAAAAGCTTAAGAAGTGTAATTTTTAATATTGCTTCAAAGCTTACATGAACTGTGTTGCATACTCGAGGGGAGTAGAAATGTCCATTTCAGAGAAGAGCACATAGCATCCCCAGAGAAATGGGGCATCCCTAGAATGTCCCTGAATATAAATTGTCCCTTTTATTTTTGGTTGGTTGCCTCATATGTGTACCCGAGGAGGGTGATCCCCAAATCCCAGGTCCCGGAGAGGCTTTGGGTGGGCTGATTACAGAGTCAGAAAACTCTGGGCTGCTTAGCCCAATGCCTTGTACAGTTAACCCTGCCATGTCTGTCTGTCCTGCTCTTCCCCTGCTTGGCTGCAGTGGTGCAGCAGTGTCTCTGGGAAAAGGCTGCAGTGTATTTTTAACAGGCAAATCAACCTACGTTTTGCTAACCCCGTTCTCAGGAGTTGCCAAACCGTTTTTGCTGAGCTGCAGCTGCCAGAGGCAGAGCCGTGGCGCGGAGCCCGGCTGGTTACAGCCTGCTGAGGTTCCAGGGAATGGAAAACACGGGCTTTTAATTAAAAGGTATTAGCTGTGGTGCTCAGCTCTGGCTGGGGCAGTATGGAATACCAGCATAAAAGCACTGTTAGCATATTAGCTCAACCCCCAAAACCTTACCATTCTCTGCCACAAAGATTTAACGACAGCTTTTGCTAAATGCGTAAGTTTGGGTACTTTGAGCAGGCTGTATGGGGGGCTGAGCCCTGCCGTGCTTTGCTCCCGTCCCCATGCTGGGTCCTCGTAGCCTCCTGCTCCCTGTGTGCTGTGGCCATGCTGCCAGCACTGCTGGCTGCTGCACTCCTGCCCCAGCTCTGCTGGAGCTGCCTGGGCGCCGTGCCCCTGCCCGTCATCGATAATTGCAGTGATTGGTGTTAGGAGCAAGCTGCCTGGCCCCTGGCCCCCGTGCTGGGCTGTGTCCCAGTGCTGACCCCAGCTGGGGTGTTGGCTGAAACTGCTGCCCTGTGCTGGGGACATCCCTGGTGTGCACCAACACGCCGGGCAAAGGGCAGGCTCCTGGCAGAGGATCTGCTCTGACTCCCAGGGACTTTCACAGTGTCCCCATGTAGGGACAGCTGAGCATGGCCTGGAGCCTCGTGCCGGCACGGCTCCCGTTGGGCTGCTCCAGGTTTCATGCACGTACACGCTCCTGGCTGTGCAGCCTGCAAGCTCTTCAGCAGCCTTGGATGCCTGAGCGTGGAGGCCAGGACTCCACCTGGTACCAGCACTGGACTGGGCGAGCTGGCTGCCCCGGCCCAGTGCGGGGAGCTCAGTGGCACCGCAGGGCCCCTGCACTGCCGAGGACAGCCCTGAATGCAGCCTGCCTTGTCCCTGTCTGAGCCATGTCCCTGTTGTCACGGCATGGAGCTGCCCCTGCCTTCGTCTCTCCAGCCCATAACCCATCCCAGGCTGCTTTGCCAGCTCTGGTTTCCTGCTCTCTTTCCAATCCTGTTTCTAGGGGGACCCTAAACCCGTCTGTGGCATGACCCTCTGTGGATCCCATGCCACTTACGCCTCTGTGCCCCCACCCCTAGCGAAGGAGCCTCGGCTGAGCCGGTGGAGGGAGGGGGCCGGAGCCACTGTGTGCGGGAGGGAGCTGTGCCCCGGGGCCCCCGCTCTGCTCCACTCTGCTGTGGACATTCCTCTCCTTTCCTTTGTGCTGCAGGAAATATGTGCTTCCTCCGTTCCCAACGCTGCTCCCCGCTCAATCGCTACCAGATGTAGGTCCCATGCGCTTCTCATTAGTCTGGCAGGCTCGGGGCGCTGCCTCCTCCCGGCTCGCAGGCCGAGCCTTGGAAAGGCTGGGCTGCTTGTGGGAACCGGTGTGGATATTTGAGCCAGTGTGTGCGCCACGAGGTAGTGGGCTCGGGGTGCGTGGGGCCAACGCTGCCTTTGTGCTGGGCCGGGAGGCATTGGGATGCCCACAGCAATGCAGGGCAGGCGCTGGAGCAAGCCAGCCAGGGGTATGGAGCTGGAGCTGGGGGCCGGGGCTGTGCTGGGGAGCCGCATGAGTGCCACGGGGCATGGGGATGAGGGCAGTGCGCCCGGGGAAGGGGCATGCTGATGCCCTGAGTCAAGGTGTGGGCTCACGTTGGGGTGGGGGAGTCCCCGACCACGTAGTGGCATCAGCAGTGGTGCCCCAAGCAGTGCATGGACCATCCTGCCTGGGGCAAGATTCGGGCAAGATCTGGGGGGTGCAGCATGGGGTAAAGAAGGATGGGACGAAGAAGCATGGGACGAAGAAGCATGGGATGAAGAAGCAGGGGCTCTTCCTGGCACCTGGAGGAGATTGTGGTGGCTGGACTCAGGGGCTTCAGAGCAGAAATGGCCCTGCAGGTGGCTTGTGATGTCCAGGAAAAGCCTTAAACTGCCTGGGCTGAGCAATGGAGGGACAAATGGAGTGAGAAAGCTCCTCCTGTCCTCCCCTGCCCTGCCACTCCCACCACAGATCTTGCCTGGGTGAGAGGGGCTGGGGCAGAGCCCTGTGACCTGCACGTTGTTCCACTGCATCCTCCTGCTCCGGCTGACGTGCACAGGGCGATGCGTCCCACAGGGCAGGATGAGGCCTTGCGCAGGGTCATGGGGCTTGCAGGGCCATCCAGAGGGCTCAAGGTGCTCTGTGCCACTGGGGCCACTTATCTCACCACTGGCCAGGGGCTGCCCCCATGGGGCAGATCCTTATTCAAACAGACAAGGCAGAGGGAGCAGAGCGTGTACGTGCATGAAACGCAACGGCTCATTTTTGCAAGAGGAGCACATTGCAATTAGGAGCAATCCTCCAGAGAAAACTGAGCGTAAACCCATACACAGGAGATGTCTGCCAGAGCCCGGTGTCCCCGCAGGGCAGTGGCCACGTCACCGTGGCTCTGAGTCACCCCCCTGGAGCTGGGAGCTGCTGTTTCACCAGGCAGCCAGCTGTGCCAAAAGAGGCAAATGCACTGCGGCATTTGCACAAGACGCGGCTTTGCTGCTGTAAACAAGAAGCCCAAAGACTTCTTGGTTGAGGATGAGGGGAAGTGATGCAGCTCCTCTGGGCACAGCAGGGCTGGGGCTCAGACGGGGAGTCAGCGAGCACCCTGCCGCAGCCCCACTCTCCACAGCACAGCTACGGATTGGGCCGGATTCGGCACCAGCTCTGCCCAAGCCACGGCCACGGGGAGCTTGGTCTGCGCCCGGCTGGTACCTGCTGCCCCGAGCCTGGGACAGAGCCACAGTGCTCCTGGGGCAGCCAGCAGCCGTGGGGCTGGGTCTCAGGGTGTTCCCCCTCCTCGGGCCAGATCCTGCCCTCCCACCTGGCTGGTGGGCTCTGCATGGCTCGTCTCACGTGCGGTCACACTGCAGCGCTTGGGTTTGCAGCAGGAGTGACTGTCACGGGGCTAACTGGACCCAGGGATGCAGAACACGGCTGTGCCAGATTGGAAGTGGGAAACCGGGGGCTTTCTCCCAAAACAATGGCTCATGGTTTTCACCAAGGTTTTGGTGTGCATGAAGATTTCCAGAGTCGCTCCCCTCCAGGTCCAACTGAGTGAGCAGCACCGCCCCCCCATGCCCAGGGGAAGGGGCTGTGGCTCCATCCCTCCACAACCCCCACCCCTCTGTCCCTCTGTCCCTCCATTCATTCCTTCCTTCCTCCATGCCCATCCTGCGCTCACTGCCCGCCTGCTCTGCTGGCCAGCGTGCTGGGCGCGTGGTCACCCTCGGGGGTGGCTTTGCCACCCATCCCCTGCTCCCTGCCTTCCTCTTGCTGCCACTGTAACCTTTTGGCTGGCCTCGGCCTCATGGACACTCGTCCCCTGGATGATGGGGACCACAGGTGCCTCACAGCCACCTCCTTGGGCTCTCTGGATTTATCCAAACTTAAGTGCTGTGGAGTAAATGTGTTCCCCCGCTATGGCCTCAGCAGCTGAACATCCAAACAGGAATTTCAGCCTGAGCTGCAGCTAAAAGATCTGGATTTAGGGGATGCCACCTGCCTGGTTGGAGTGTGGAGCACGGGGTCTCCGTGGCGGAGCTTCCTGCCCCGGAGCCGAACTGCTCTTGCCACAAGGAAGGTCCAGGCTGCCTTCCTGGCCCTGCTGATGTAGCTGGAGGCTGTAGCCCTGTGCTAGCTGGGGCTGGAGGTGGAAACACAGCTGGTGGAGAGCCTGGTGCGCGGCCACCTCCCTGCCGGGCTGGGGAGCTGGGCCTGGCAGAAGGAGCCGCGTGTCAGGAAACGTGCCTGTGCTTCCTCAGCCGCGTGTCCGTCGGGAGCTGGAGGGGCTGCTGCATGCCTGTGGCCATCCTGCCGCCTCCTTCTGCGGGAGGAGACGCGGCCACTCGTCTGGGACGAGCTCATGTTGGTTGTGACTCCACAGCCAGAGGGGCTGATCCTGGCCCTGGAGCTCCCCATGCCTCCTCTGCCGCAGAGCGGAGCTGTCGGGAGGTCTGGGTGACACTGGGTGACAGGTTCATACAACCACAAGGGCAGCCCAGCGCTGCCTGCGCAGCACAGCCAGGGCACGCTCTGAGCAAGGAGAGAGGAGCTTCCCATGCACTCTGCTAGTGAGGCTCTGGGCTTCTCGCTGCCTCGGGTGCTCCCGGGTCACTGCACGGTGCTTCCTACCTGGGACGGAGCTGGGTGAGGAGAGGAGAAGCACGCAGGCCTGACTGGGAGTTGTGTGCAGGGGCCATGGGCTGCAAGGGGTGCAGAGGCTGCAAGGGATGCAGCAGGCTGCAAGGGGTGCAAAAGATGCAAGGGCTGCAAGGGGCACAAAGGATTCAAAGGTTACAAGGGGTGCAAGGGATGCAATGGACTGCAAGGGCTGCAAGGGGCACAACGGATGCAAAGGATGCAGTGGGCTGCAATGGATGCAAAGGATGCAGTGGGCTACAAGGGGCACAAAGGATCCAAGGGGTGCAAAGGTTGCAAGGGTTGCAGCAGGCAGCCACCCCCTTTCATCCTCAGGCCTGGGGCTGCCTGTTTGCCAGCTGTGCTCCTCTGTTTTGGCAGCCTGCTCTCTGAGGGGGTGGTGACCCTGACTTGTGGGTGCTCTCTGCTGGGCTAAGGGCTGCCCCGCTGTGCAGCAGGGCTGCCGCATGGGCTTGGTCTTGCTGTGCCCCAGCAGCCACCATGCAAGCAGGGGACAGCCTCAGGCCATGCTCTCCTGCCCTGAGGATATTGCCGGGGTCCTCAGGGAGACAACCCCATGATGCGGGGCTGTTGGGCTGCTCTCTGAGCTCTCTCCATCGCTGCGGCTCTGTCCCACCGCTGCTGGCCCTCACCTGCAGACAGGGAGCCCGCGGAGCACCGTGCCCTGGCTGTCGCCCCTGCATCCTGTGCAGCACGGAGGGAGCGTGGCCAGCCCCGAGCAGCAGCCTGGGTCGATCATGTGGCTCCTAATGAAATCCAGACCCTGGCAGAGTGATGACACAGCGCCGTGATTTGTGCTCCCATACAGACTAAACAAGCACGGGCGCTCTGTAACGTGCAGCGCTGCAGCCAGGCCAGTGCAGAGGCGGGGATAAATCAGGTAGCGGTGGTGCAGATGCCTCTGCCTGTCTTCTGTCGAATTCTTCTTCCTCTCCTGCTCAGAGCACTTGGATGCGAATGCACTCATGCTTTCCATGAGGCAAAATAGGGATTTTCCTAAATTATGCTGAACAGAGCATCCAGAGCTGTAATAAAGGCTCAGGCTCTTGGATCTGCTCAGAGATGGCTCCTGCTCCCCACGGTTTGTGCTAGAAATGCACAGAAACACTGGAGTTGCTGCGCTTGGTCCCAGAGCTTGGTCCCCACACCAGTGCAGGCGGAGAAAGGACCCCCCCCGCCCAGCTGCAGGGGCAGCAGAGCAGGGCTGGGGGGGACAGAGGATGATGCAGGACCAGCCGGACCTCCCCGCCTCTGGTCAGGTTTCATGATTCTGAGCTGCACCTTCTCCCAGCTCCCCTGTGCCCCACCGAGCGCTGCAGAAAGGCGCTTGGGTTTGTTTTCGGTGTTCCTACCTTGCTGCTTGGCAAACCTCTGGCTCTGCAGGGCTGAGGAGCAGGGAAAGGGGAACCAGGAAAGCAGCTGTGTGTGGGGAAAGGGCAGAGCTGGATGCAACCAACCGCAGAAAGGCTCTGACATCTCCAAGAGAAGGCTGCAGGGGCTCAGGGCTTCATGCAGCTCCAGGGCTGGTGGCACAAGGTCCCAGAGCTGCGTTCTAGGGTGATGGGGACCCTGGGACACCTCCTCTCCCTCCAGAGCACCGTGCATGCATGTCCTGCACGAGGAGGACACCGGTGTGGCCAGGAGTCACTTCTGTGCCCCTAGCCTGGGCATCCCTGGAGCTCCAGCCTCTGCCTCTCCCAGCACCGTGGGAGCTCTGGGCAGGTTTACCCAGGGCACGGAGATGGTGTCAGCATAATGTGTTCCCTCTGCGGCTGAGCCTGATTTGGAAGGGACGGATGGGTGGGAGGCCATGGATAGGAGGCTACGGGTGGGAGGACACTTTCCACGGGCTCATTCCCTCTGAATTTGCTGTGTCCCTGCTTGTGTGCATGAACTGCTACATCCACTTTTGGGAGTAAAGGAGGAATGGGCCACTTCCCTGCACACCCCCACGTGAAGCACTGGGACGTTGGCATTGCCACCCACAACACAGGCTGTGTGTGCACTCACCCACCTCAGCGTGCCTGGGTTGTGACCTGCTGCTGGCTGAGCCGGCGGAGGGTCCCAAGCCCCCTGCAATTCACCCTCAGCATCAAAGACCACTGGCACCACTGCTCCCCTCCCAGCGAGCATTTGGAGAGAGCTTTCTTATATAATCCCGGGAGCTCGCTATCTCATGCATATTTCATTCTCATTTGAATTTCCCTTTAGAGTTTATTTTTGGTAGGGCCTGAAATAGGAAATGAATTGCTGGCAATCCATTTGCTTTTATCGCTGCTCTCTGGCCAAGCCAAAACAAATGCACTGTCTTCCAACCCGACAACTCCTCTTTCAGTTTTGGAAATTGGGATGAGATGGGAAGAATACCAATTTTACAGTGCTGGTGGAGGAGAGGAGAATCGGGGGTTGCCATGTGCTTGGACCGCACAGCCCGACGTGTGGCTGCTGGTGGGTTCTGCTGGCTCTGCCTCTCCTCCAACATCGGCTCCTGCACACCATGTGGGACACGAGTGGCACCGGGGCCCCGGGGTGGCGGGCCGGGCTCGGCACCGTGCTCATTGCTTCTGCCGGAGGGGACAGCTGGTGGCTGCTGGCAGCTTCTGCACCATCCTGGAAGCTCCTTCCAGCCGCATCCACTGCATCTCCCCATCTGCACTTACTCCAGCTGTCACATTGCCACCCAAAAGCTCTGGCTGGTCTGTCGGGGAAGGTGGCTGCAGGAGAGGCTGCGTCTCGGAGGAGCAGAAGACCTAGTTACTTTTTTATTCCATGTTATTATTCCATGTTATGACTTCTTCTCGCGACGGAATTCAGCTGTTTTTTTCCTTGAGGTCAAAGTCTTAAGCATGTCTAAGAGCGGTGGAAAGAGGCTAAGAAAAACAAGTTTATTTATGCTAAGTATGAACTTTCTAGTGGGGTTCACAGCTGCAGGGGAAATTGTTTAGGGGTCCACAAATCAACAGAGGCCGAAAACCATAAAACGAACTCCACACAGCAGTGTCTATCACATGGTGCTGTCTGTTAGAGATAACCAAAGTGCAGTGCTGGGAGGAAAGCCTGCAGGCCCCAGCAGGATGCTTGGAAAAGGGACTCAGTCACATTATGCAGAAAAATCAGCCCTTCATGATGCCGAGGTGTGACAACGCCGCATCCATCGCACTGGTGATGGCCTCCATGGCCTGTGGCATCACAGGAGCTTTCCTTGAGACGAACCTGACCCGTTTGAGCCGGAGGGACCCTGCTGCAAAGAACCTGGAGGTGACAACGGATGCCAGGCTGAACAACAGCTTGTCATCGCTCTCCTCCTGAGGACAGCAAAGCAGTAGGGTGTGCTGGGAAGGGCACGGACAGCCAACCGAAAGGACCTGCTGTGCCCTCCCCACAAAGCTGCACCTCAGTGGCGTCCAGATGTGGACCTCCCTGTTCGAGGGATGTGAAGAAGCTGGAGAGGTCCAGAAGAGGACTACCAGCATGGTCACGGATCTGGGACCCATAACACAAGAACAGGTGGAGGAGGCTGGGCTAGGCTGGGCTGGCAGCGAGGAGGTGAAGGGGAACTGATAGCAGCCAACAACTAAGATGACAGGGTCAAATCCTTCTTGGTGGTGCCAGATGGTGCAATGGGGGACAGCAGCCACCAACAGCAGCTTGGGAGGTTCAGGTTGGACTCCAGAAGAACCTGCTGGGCAAGCGGCACCCTGGCTCCAGGCAGCCTCATCCCACCCTGGCCTCCACTGGCTGCCTCCTATGTGCCCGAGGCTGCCCCGTCATCGGCCTTTTGGTCTGCTGGTCATTGTCCCCCACGGTGGCAGAGCTCAGCAGAGCCAATCTGCAGGCACCAGCATTCTTGTCTCTCGCGGGAGTGCAGAGCCCTGCTTTTATTTCTCGTGGCACCAGGGGCAGAGCAGCGAGGCTGCAGCCCAACGGGCAGGGGAGGCTCCTGTTGAGGCTGGAGGAGCCTTGGAGGCTGGGAGCCACTGTCCTGAAGGAGCCAGGCGGTGAAACAGAACACAGCCAGTGCGCAGTGGCCAGAGCTCTCCTGAGCCCAAGGGTGCAACCCTGCCTACGCTGGAGGTCTGACCACAAGGTGTACGGTGTCCCCAGGGCTCTGGACACCAGAGGGATGCTCCTGATCCTGCCCCCAGAGCTGGTCTCTGCTGTGGGGCGTAAGCCCACACCCCCAGCAAGGGGCGAGCCTGTCACAGCAGCTGCGGCGAGGAGCTGCCCCCACCCCGCTGCAGAGGCACCTGGCACGGGGCGCTCCTTTGCGATCCCTTTCCAAGTGGCTCTGGGGCTGCTGTATGACAGCAATATTGTCATTTCTACGGGAGGGGGCTGCTGCCAAGCACCCCGTGGTGGTGCTGGGAAGTGCTTGGAAATACCTGTGCTGGGACCAGGTCCTCCATCTCCCTACCGTGTCCCGCTTAGGACCACAGGGTCCCGAGCGCCCGAGCGAGGCCAGGCGATGCCCAGCATGTGGCCTGCCCATGACGGCCTGGGGCATGGAGAGACGGCACCCAGGTACAGAAGAAATACACTTTTATTAGAAAAGCGCTCTGCAGAGATGCCAGGCTCTGTCGTACCAAACTCATCCGCTCAACTCCACTGGCTGGGGCCCCGGAGCCTCCCCGAGCGGCGTCCGGCTCGGGCCATAAATAGTGCTTTCCTGCTGGCCGCTCCTGGCAGAGGCAGCCCTGGGGCTGGGGGGGCATCGGTCGAAACCAGCTCGACCCCACGCCGGGAGCGGCGCGGCGGCGGAGGGATGGCGGCGCCAGGGGCTGCACCTCCAGGAGTGGAGAAGCTGAAGCGGCAGCGCGGGGTCGCGCAGGCAGCCCGGATGCGGGCGAGGATGCGAGGCACGTCCCTGGCGCTGGCCCCGCTTGTCCCCTCACCCCTGCCACGGTGGGGACCAGACGGACCGGAGCAGGGCGTGGAAAGCGAGTGGCTCCATTACTGCAGAATACAACATGGGTACATCTAGTACAACAAGCACTGCTTATGCGATCGATAATACTGCTACAAAAGGGGGGGCCCCCGGCTCCTGCCCCTGCGTGGGGAGCAGGGCATGGGGGGTACCAGGTCCTGGGGCAGGGGAGGAGATGGGACTGAAGGAAAAGGAGGATGATGGAAGAGATGGGGGGAAGAGGAGGCTGGGGGGCTCTTCCAGTGCCCCCTGCCCAGTCCAGACCCCCACGTGCCTGCAGATGTCCTTCCTCCTGCCCAACCGCACCCAGCGTGGGGTGGGCTGGCACGGGGCCAGGCCCCCGGCTCCCCATTACTGCACCATCTGAGCAGGCACCGCGGCTGCTTTGGGCGGCTCCAGGGTGGCTTCTCGGCTCTTCTTCCTGGGAGGCTTTTTAATGGGCGTCTTCCTGGCCGCTTGCTCGCTCGGGGGAGCTGGGTCCTGGCTGCCGACAGAGGTTTGCTTCTCCGCCCGCCTGGGCTCCCCGGCCGCCGGCTCGGCCACAGCGGGGATCAGTTTCTGCAGGTTGGGCGAGGTGGGCAGCAGGGCCTTGCTGGCCTTCTGGCTGCCGGTGGCCGCCGAGCGTTTGGCTTTCTGGGGAGGGGTGGGCTTCTCCCGCTGGGCACCCACCCCGTTGGGCCGGGCGCTGCCCTCCCCCTTGTTGAGGCTCTGAGTCTTTTCCTTCAGCTGGGCAGCCAGCAGCGTGGCTGCCTCGGAGGCCAGGTGGGGATGGAGGGCCTCGGAGCGCGGCTTGCCAGTGCCGGGGCTGCGGGGGGCCTCCCCGGCCCGCCGCTCCGGGTGGTAGCCGCCCATCTTTTTGAAGGCGTTCTGCACCGCCCCATTGATGTTCTCCATCTGCTCCGAGCTGGCCTTGCTCCTCTGCTTGGGCTTGGAGGGCGACTGGGGCTCCCCAGTGAGGCCGGCCTTGCCTTCGGGGACTCCAGGCTCCCTGGGGTGCTTCTGCGCTCTCTCCTTGCTGCGCCCGCTGCCCTTCTCCTCCGCTTTGCTGTGCATGCCGGCTGACGTCTCGCTGGGGCTCCTCTTCCTCTTGGCCAAGCCCTGGCTGTGCTCGGGGCTGCTGGGCTGGGCAGCCGCTCGCTCCGGGGACCGGCTGGGCGCCGGCAGCGAGTTGGACTGGTTGGAGTTGTACCGGCCGTGGATCCAGGACACCTTGGGCTTGGTGGATGGGTCGGGGGGACGGGGCTTGGTTCTCTCTGGGGATGGCGGCTTACCGGGGCCCTTGAGCTCCGTCGCAGTTTCCTCCTCCTCCTTGGACTGCTTGGAGAGGCGGGCGACCCTGGCATAGAGCGCAGCGTTGGCCGAGCCCGACCCGCAGGATGAGCGCTCGCTGTCCGAGGACTTGAGCAGGGGCGTTTCGCTGCTGTCGGCCTGGAAGGCTTTGACAGAGCCCGTCTCCTTCAGGAAGGTGTACTCGCCTGCCTCTTCCCCGCCGGCTGGGGCCACCAGCTTCTCGCCGGGGCTGGAGGATGTCCCCCTGTCCCTGCCGTCGCCCACGCTCTCTGTGGGAGGAGAGCACGGAAGTGTCACGCGGGGACGTGTCCGAGGGACAGGAAGGGCCAAGCACAGCAGGAGATCAGAGAAGAACAGAATGCTTTGCGCTGGAAGGGACCCTTAAAGGTGACCCAGCCCACCCCCCCGCCGTGGGCAGGGACACCTTCCAGTAGATGCTTCAAGCCCCATCCAGCCTGGCCTTGACCACTTCCAGTGATGGTGCAGCCTGTGCCAGTGCCTCACCCACCCCGCGGTAAGAAAAACATGCAGGGTGGTGGGACGGGGACTAAACAGGGCTCTCCCAGGCCACGTCCCACCCAGTCCCTCTTTACCCCTTCTGCGTGTCCCCATGTCCCCCCATCCCCACGGTCAGCCTCCTGGCCAGGGTCCCCAGCCTCCCCCTTCCTGGGGCCAGGCCCGGAGGAGCCGGGCGCACGGTCCTCTCCAGGCACGGTGCCACCTCCCCTCCTTCATCTCTCCACGGAGCAGGAGGTGGGGCTGGGGCCGGCCCCGAAGCACCCCAGGACGCACCGTGCCCCTCTGCTCACCTTCATGGGGGACGCAGTACACCGGCCCCTCATCCGTGGTGTCGAAAGAGGAGAAGGAGCCACGGGATGACCAGGACGGGGAGGGCTGCTCCACCACCGAGGGCGGCTCGATGAAGCTGCAGTTCAGGGTGTTCTCCAGGTCGTGGTGAGCCACTGCAAGGGCAGGGAACCAGCCTTGAGTGCCTGCCCTACCACACCCTGACCCCGCTTTGCCCCCTGACCTGCCCATGGGACCTGGGGGTGCGGCAAGAGGATGGAGACGGCCTCCAGGCATGGGGACAGCCTGGCCCTCAGGGGGTCCCAGCCAAGCGCCTGCGCAAGGCTCCCTGCAAAGGCACTGACCAACATCCCCTGTGCTTGGGGACAAGTGACTGTGGATGGCCTGGCTGGTGCGACACTTACAACCCCCTCTGCCCCATATTGGCCCCCCCGTGGCATGTCTCCCAAATTGAGGATGCATGTGGGGGAGGAATGAGCCACCCAAACCTGGGTGCAAGAGGCTGCACATGTACCCACAGGTCACACACCAGGTGTCGAGCAAGAGAGGCCACCGCCAGGTCCCACGAGGATGTGGTGACCATGCAGGTTTGCCCGGGCGCAGTGCAAACCAGCACGGCCATCTGCAAGGAATGCCCCACGCTTGGGGGCACCATCCCCTTCCCGGGGACAGGACTGAGCTGCCAGGTTTAACTGCAGGAGTTTCCATTTCTGTGAACGTGACAGTTTTCTGGTCTGCGAGGTGCCGCTTTTTCTCATTGATCATATTTGAGTGTTATCACTGAAAAAGTTTATGTCCATAAAAAGCTGTGAGGGTGGCCAGGGGTGAGATTGTGCCCTGCCAGCGCCAACAGCAAGCGCTGTGGTGCCTCCCTGTGCACCCCGCACCTGGACCCAGCTGCTTCAGCATCGCCCCTGGTCACTGCAACAGCCCCGGGGCTGCGGCCGCATCTGGGGTACGAAGCGGGGGAAGCCTCGGTGCTGCCCCGGGGCAGTGCTGGGTGAGAGCTGGGCACCACCAGATGCTTTCTGTGCTGTTCTCCTGGCATTTACTGGTTGGACTGTTCGATCCTTGTGACATTCGGTGTTTTATAATGAAGCAACTCTCCAAACACTGTAAGTGCTATTGGGATGCTAATGTTTAATGTTCCTTAGAAAGTCTGACTGCGGCGAGGTAAGACCTACGGCAGGGATGAATGGTTCATTAAACTTACAGGAGTGATGTATGCTCAACCCTGCGTGGTTTGGGTTCTTGGAGAACAAAGATGCTGCAAAATAGCAGATGGATAAATGCAGGAGAGAAAAACACAAGGTATGAGCCATGATTTGAATATGTCACGCTCCCCACATGCGTCCCAGGGAGCCCTGCCACTGTGCAGGTGAGCAAGGGGACGGCTGAGGTGACAGCGAGCGTCAGAGGGAATAAACCTGAAAGGGCAATGACCTGAAACGTGGGTGCAGCAGGGGCCAAGCCGTCAGCCAATGCCTGCTGGGCGCCAGCATGGCTGGGCAGGGCACCGCGGGGCAGGAGGGACCCCGGAAGCGCAAGGGACAGAGGACGAGGATGCAGCAGCAGAGATAAATGTCTGAGCAGTTATGCCAGAGCAAAAGCAGCAGCGATATTTAAAGAGCAAATGGCCCAGAGAGGGGGAAGCAGCAGCTCCAACATGACTTTCCTTGTAATAAAAACCAAAAAGGGAAAATTAAAAGCAGACCGTTGGAAGCAGATGAAGCGCGATGCTTCCTGAGAGAAGGCGTGACAAGTCGCTGGGACTCATGGCCACGAGGCGTCTCCAGGACTCGGATGAGACCGAGGATATGGCCAAGGGAAAAGGAGGTTCTCCTGAGCACCAGCAGCAATTTGGAGTCAGGCTGGGGGCTCCCGCCTGGCCCCTGGGAAAGCCCAGCGGCATGAAAAACACAACCAGAACAAGAGTTTGGAGCAGGGCCAGGGGTGGCCAAGGTTCCCTTCCCATCCCCAGGAATGCCACGCTGCTCTGGGTGCAGCCCAGGGGTGCTGAGCAGGGTGCAGCAGTGCCAGAACCGGCTGGGAGCGCAGGCAGCTGCTGCACTGCGCGATGCCCCAGAGGATGGCGCTTCCTGCTCTGCTCCGGCTTCTGGCTTGGGGGGACTCGGCCGATAAATCATGGGCTGACAGGGGCTGCAGAAATCCGGCTGCTTCCTGCAGGCCAACAAAGAGCCTGGCTGCTCGCTGACACCTCAGTGAGCCCGGCTGGGGCAGCAGGACCAAGGCGTTGATGCCACCCATGGCACAAGTCCTGCCTCATGCCACTTGCCCCCAGCACTGTGCCGTACGTCCACCATGTGCTCAGCCAGTCATCGCAGCCCTGCTGCCAGGGATTTGTGCAGTGCCCCTGCACCTCAGCACTGCCTTTCTTGCCTCCTGAATGGCTGCATGTGAACGGGAAGCGATATCAGCCCTAAATACGCTCACACGTGGCCCTGGGGATGCATCATTTGGTCTCAGGATGGGGATGAAGCAATGAGAGGCCCCACGCGAGGGCTGCCCCAGAGCCCTGAGATGCGGCACGGGCACTGCCGGCATCCTAGGTCCTCGTGCCAGCCCTTGCGCGCATCGGTACCTGAGCCTGCTGCTGGCATTTATGGCAAGACATTTTGGCAGCTGGGAGGTTTTAGGCTTGGCTGACCTGCTGCGGGTCAGGAGAGGCCGCTGGCCCCCGTGCCGCTGGGGCTGCTGCTGCTGCTGCTGGACAGATGTTGCAGCTCCAGGGCCAGCCCCAAGTGGTTGGGGCCGCTGACCACCTAGGTCCTGTCCTGCCTGCTGGCACAAGCAGCATGAGTCCCTCCCGTCCCTTGGAGCTCCACTGCTCCTCTCCTGTTCTCATCTCCAGCTCCCAGCACCCGCTGCTGCTCCCCGGCCGGCTGAGCTCGGAGCTGGGACGCGGTGGCAGGGAGCGGGAGCGCGCGGGGCTGCGAGGTGCAGAGTGGGGCTCTGGGCAGCCCTGGGACACAACCGTGACCCTGGGGAAGAGAAATATGCTCCCAGTGCTCGCCTTGCTCAACAGCCAGAACCCCAAAGCAGGTTTTAATGCAGCTGAGAGCAAGGCTGTAGCTCACAAAGCCCCAGTGCAAACCAGCTGGGGGCTGCTGAAGCTGGGGCTGAGGCTGGGGAGCAGCTTTGCAGCTACAAACTCAAAGGCAAAAGCCCCGTGTTGCATGACGGAGAGCAGGCTATGCGATTCGGAGGCAGTAAGAGTGATACCTGGTGAGCAGGTATTCTCTGCCTGGGTTTTTAACTGCCCGAGGGATCACCTACAGCCAGAGGCACCCAATGAGCTTCAGTGTGGCTTTGAAAATTGCTGCCCCTCCCAGGGTGGCTCCTCTGTGCATGTGCTTGTGCTCACAAGTGGGAAAACCTGCCTGGCACGGGGTGCTAGCAAACACGTGGCAGTGGCAGCTCTACAAGGACGTGAGCAGAGCAGGGGTGACCAGGTGTCCTTGACTTCAGCCAGCGCTGGTTTCATGGTGGCATTTCCTAGGGTCCTGTGTGCCTCCGGTGCTGCCCTGACACTTAGGGAGGGAGCACGCATCAGAGCACCCCAGGGACCCTCCCGCCTTGCGCTTCCTGCTGGGATGGATGCTGAGAACATGGGGACTGCCACCGAGCTGCAGCATCCCAAAGGCCAGCCCTGCGCTGGGCTCCCAGGTGGAGCCACGCTGTAAGTGGCCCCATGGTCATGGGGACGCAAATGCCATGGGGTTCCCTCGCCCGGAGCTCCCCACACCAAGCGGGGTCCGGAGGCACTGCTGGGCTGAGCACCAGAGGGAACAGGAGCTGCCAGCACCAACGCTGACTCCGCATCCCCACGCTCCTGCAGCCAGCACCCGCACGGATAACAAGACTAACACGTGGTGCCACTCATGCCAAGGCAAACAAACGCAGTCCAGGACCAAAGCATTTCAATCCAGTGATGCGGCAGCCCCAGCAATGCAAACAGGCTCCAGGACTGCTTGCCCCAGTGCAGGGCAGCCCAGCGAAAGCAGCCCTAAAAACAGCCGGGTGCCCGGGTGGCATTGGAGAGCCTCACGAGCGTCCCTCGGTGCAGGGTCCTCAGCTGGGGAAGCCGAGGCTGAGCCACAAGGGACGGTGGCCACGGGGCCGCTGCCGCCCGCCTCCCTCCCTGTTTGCTCAGGGCAGCTGGGTGGGAGCCAGGTGCTGTGGGGCGGCTGCAGGAAGCGCGCACACAGCCCCATTGAGCCCCGCACACACAGACCCCTCTGTCCTCCCCGAGCCCTGCCTGGCCCCTTCCACAAACACAGCCCCTGTTTTGGTTGCAGCGGGGATGTTTCCCCGGCCCTGGTGCACTCTGCTCTGGGGCAGGGCTCTGCTGCATCCCGGGGGGAGGAATCCCCCCATGATGCAGAACCCGCTGCAGCTTGGGCTCGGCTTACCAAGAAGGGGGAGACCCCCCAGGATGGAGGACACCCCCCTGCCTGCCCTCTGTGCCTCGGTGTGGTGCCTCTGCTCGAGGCACCGTGCCAGCCCCGCGCGCTTGACGCCCTGTGAGGGCTCTGGCTTGGACTCGGGTGCTCTGGCCCCTCGCAGAACTGGGGTGCAGCTGGGTTGGGATTGACAGCGCAAACGAGGGGTTTCACTGCCACGACTGGGATCAGTCTTCCGTGTGGGAAAATAAAAGCTCAGAAAACAGTTCATCAGAGCTTCGGGCACCGTCCCTTGGGAAGCAAAATGAAGCCACTTGGATCCCACCTTGGGATCCAGCGGCTGCAGGCTGAGAGGGAAGGACGGAGCCCTGGGGGACGCAGCTGGCAACGCTCAGCACAGCCCCTGTGAGCAGCCCCAGGACCGGCCCCGCATGGGGAACGATGCTCTGCAGTGCGGCAGGTACTCGCAGCTCTGTCCTGGGAACTCCCGTGTCCCTGCCACTGCTCCGCCACGCTCACAGACCCACGCACACCTTACTACTGCATCCAAGCGATCCCAGCAGGGGTTTGGAGCTAGAAGCAGCGTGGCAGGTCGTGTATATCGGCCCGCCAGGACTACAGCCCTGCTTTTCCCAGCGCTGCACGCAGGTTTGGCTCTCTGCCCCTTGCCAACCCTTGGCGCCTTACCTACAACCTTGGGCAACTTCTGGCGGCGCAGGGGGATGCGCGGGAGCTTCATGCTGATCCGGCTGAAACGCCCGCACAAGCGTCTCGGAGGTTTCTTGGCTGCCGCCGGGTCCTGGTTTGCTCTGCAAGAAAACGCAACAGCCCCATCATACACAGAGGGACACGAGGCACCGGCTGCACTGGGGAGCATCAATCATGCAGCCACGCATTGAATCAGGAGCTCAGGGATGCTGCAGATGCAAAGGGGTTTGGGGGAAGAGGCAGCACGGAGATGGAGAGATGCAGTAGGGGACCCTGGGAGCACAGTCCCTGTCAGTTTTCCCTTGGGGAGTTTTACCCAAAGCGGATGAAACCTGAGGCAGCTCAGGGGTCGGGCACGCATCGGCACTGCTGCCAGCCCCAGGCACCGGCTCGCAGCCTTGTGGCAGGGCCAGACCCTGCCTGAAACACCCGCAGCTCCCAGACAAGGCCCGGAATCATATGATTAACTTAAAAAAAAAAAAAAAAATCCCAACCCAAAACAAACACGTGGCTTCTCTTTATTTGCTCTCTGGTTTTGAAGCCTCTCGGGGATGAGTTTTCAAGCAATTATCTGCAGCCGCAGGAGCAAGAGGCTCGGAGCGTTGATGTCATTCAACCTGCGCACACCCACGGCCGCCGCTGTCCCCCTGCTGCAGGACCTGGCCTTCGTGGCCCTGTGCACTGTGCCACTGGCACCGTGACTGCCTGGGGACAGGACGGAGTGGTCGCAGGCCGGGGTCCGGGCACCCCATGGTGCCGGCTGGCACGGGGAGAGGAAACTATTCTGAGCCACTTCCCATGCAAGACTTCTCCAAGCGGGGCTGCGTTTGTGAAGTGGCTCCTTTTATCTGCAGGATAATTACGTGCAGCCCACAGGCTCTCCAAACCAGATGTGCCGGGCTGGAGCTGAGCTGGCATGGCTGCAAGTGGAGGCTTCCGGAAAATTCCTGTGCAGTGGCCGGCGGCACGAGGGGAGGCTTCCTTGCAGCTGGAGGAGCTCCTCCAGCCCCTTCCTCCCTTGCCCAGCGGTGCAAACCTTCTCCCCTAGAAGTGCCCGATCCCGTCCCCATCCCCACCCCTGCAGCAGGGACCAGGGGGCTCGCTTCATCCCTCAGACCACGCGGGAGGTTGATGACCCGCCGCCCTGGGCACGCTGCTGACATCCCGGCCCCAGTGTGAATGTCCCTGCCTCAAGGACAGCCTGCGCCAGGTCCCCCCTCTGTCCTCCCCTCTTTTGGCCAAAACCCACAGTGATCAGTCCCTCTGCTTCCCGATGAAATCTGGGCACTGGGAATACTCCGTGCTCCTGGGTGAGAGTGTTTGGCCAAGTTCCCCTGAGCTGAACATTTCTCTGCTGTGGGCTCACAGGAGTCATCAGACTGCAGGGCAGGGTACAGGCACGAGTTCCCTCCAGCACTTGGCAAAACTGCCCCGTCCTAAAATTCATACTCACTTGCCCTTTTAGCTGGCCCAGGATTGTCACTCCCCTGCCCTGAATGTCCCCACGCAGGGCAGCGCTGCAGCCTGTCACCCGCTGGCAGGTCACACCGCACTGTACAGGAGCTTGTTTTGGGGGTCCTGGCCATGACTCACTGTATTCTGGGTTTCCCTTTGCTCCAGCCCCCGGTGGCTCAGGGGGACCGGTGGGTCTCCGAGAAGTGATGGCCAAGGAGCGAGACACAAAGCCAGGGGTCACCCCTGGAGCGCGGGGAAGGGGGTCCTCCTGCTCCCACCCCGTGCTTTCTTCTCTCCATCCTCACGAGGATTGGAAACACCTTGGGTTTTCCTTCCCATTCTTCCCTTTGCCTGCCAGTATCCACTTCCAAAAAAAAAAAACAGTGCTGGCACACCAAAGGGACTAGAGAAATGGTCCTGGGGATGCAGTGGGCTGTGCTGCAAAGCCACCTCAGGAGCTGCTGCCAGAGTCCCCCAACTCCCCACCTGCTCGGGGTCATCGTGAAGCCCAGCAGGAGCGGGACCAAGACCCCGCACCGCCTGCATCCTGGCACTCACCCATGGGCTTCGTCTTTCTTGCGGCAGACGCAGCAGCAGCAGAGCAGCGAGAGCAGGAGGATGAGCAGCAGCGCCAGGAGGGCTCCTGCCCCGATCACCCCCATCCGCTGGTTGGCCTCTGCAAGACAGAGCGGGCTCAGCTGGGAGCTGCCAGTGGCCCCGCCACCCCGCCCCGTGCCTGCTGGCACTCACCCATGTGGCAGGCGCCCGTCAGCGGGTCACAGGCGCCATCGTGGCAGCTGCAGGCTTCAGCACAGTTGGCTCCGTAGCGGCCGGGTGGGCAAGTGAGGTTACAGCTGGGGAGAGGGCGCCGGGTGAGATCAGGGCTGCTGCAGGTGCAGCATCCCGGGGATGCTCCTTCCTCTCTCTCCCAAACCCTCTCTGCTCTGGGAAAAGTGGGCAGCACTGCTCCGACCTGCTCCAACACGGCATCCCCTGGGGACGCCGCGATCCCCACCGCGGGCAGGACCCCATCGCATCTCGGCCACCTTTGCTTGTCCCCACATTTGCTCTCGCTGCCTCTGCTCTCCGCGTGGCAAAGGAGCCCTCCGCCATCCCCACGTGCTTTGCAAGGCTTTGCAATGAGTAATAGAAGGTCACTAACTTGTCAGTCATGTCTGAAACCACCCCAGCGGCCCCGGGGCAGCCCTCAGCACCACGTGCCAGGTTCCCAGCTCAGCTCTGCGCTGCTGTGGCCGTGGCACCCCACAGGCTGCTCCACGCCGCCCCAGAGCACACGTGGTGGCGTGGAGCCCCTCCGCTGCAGCCCACGAGCTTGGAAAACTCCCAGCTTGCTTTATTTACAGAAGGGAAAATAACTCATCAGTCTAAGCAGGCAGCCGAGGCATCTGCCTTGCCGGGGCAAACCCTCCTGGGTCAGCATCAAAGCTCCTTGGGCAAAGCCACCTCCCCGGGAGCTCTCACCGAGGTGAGGGGCACGCGCGCCAGCAGGCACCTACCCGCAGACACCAGGGCTTGAACACGAAAACGTGCACTGGGCACACACCGAAGCAGCCAGGGCTCTGGGTGCTGCGGCGCCCTCCAGCACAGTGGGACCCGTGGGCCACCCCTCGCCCCGTATCCTGCCCCCAGAGCTCTGGGGACTATGACAGTTCAGGGAGATACAAAATACCTTTTCCCTCCTCCTAACATGCTTTGTTCTGTCCTTTTAGAACAAAGCACGTACGGAAAAACAAAAAAAATGAGTGAAGTCCAGCCGTGTGGCTGCGCGGGACCGAGGCCACCCCGCTGCTGGCAGGACAGGTGCCACGCAGCGGGACCAGGACAGTTTGTGGGGGGGCTGGTGGCACCACTGGGCACCGACCCCATCACCAGCTGCTCCCAGGTGGCAGCAGCCACGCTCCAGCCCAGCCCCACTTCCCACAGGGGCTGCAGCTGCTCCTTTGGCTGCGGCCGGCCGCGGCTCAGCCCATTTCACGCTCCTCCAGCCTTCAAAGTATCGCCCCAGCCGAGCCTCGTGCCTGCCGGGGCTGGGACAGATGCCGAACCCCCGCAGATGCCCCGAGCAGCTGTGTTGCGGCAACAGATGTGCGGCTGGATGCAGGGATGGTAGCAGGGATATTTTCCAGGTGGTCCAATGCCCCCCCCCCCGCCAGCTGGACCCACATTGCTGCCCCAGGCTAAAAGATTTGGGGAGAGCAGGGGAGGCTATTTTTTTTTCCAAGAGGGTCCAGACACCTCCGGGAATGATGCAGAGCAGAAAAACTGCTTTGTGCATGCTACAAACATTTCAGCAGCCTTTCCTTTAGCATCCTCCCTGCACGGTGAGGACACCCCTTTTGCCTTCCTTTCGGAAAACTCTCCCTGTTTGGCGAAATAATGACAAAACCATCAGTTTGCACGTAGCGCGTAGACGCTGCACTACACAGGGGAAACAGACACCTGCCTTCCCCCTGTCTCACCCCACGTACACGGCGAGGACTGTCTCCAGCAAGGCCAAGAGGTACACGCACCCGCATCCCGAGCATCCCCGCTCCGCACGCCACCAGCGCTGCGATGGGGCAACTTTGAATCATTTAATTTGAGCGCTGCCGTCCTGCCCAGGACCGAAAGTACTGCCACGCATTCCCCAGCAAGAACAGGCTGTGCTGGGAGCCCCTTCCCTTCGGATTTTTTCCCAAAGCACCGAAGAGGAGCAAAGATGCTATGGATGGGCTTCCGTGGCTGGTTTTGGTTTGCATTCACCACATCCCAGCCAGGCTGCCTGCCTGTCGCCCCCACAGCTCTGTCAGCAGCACAACTACTCGATGAAGCCAAAATGTGACCGAAATGCAAACGCTCCCCATTTCCACACCTTGCAAGAAATGCAGGCATGGCCACGGAGGCCCCCAGCTTCTGCAGCCGCCGCCACCAGCCTTGCAGTTAATTGCTGGGCCAAGCAGACGGACACACGGCGGGACCCCTGGGGAGCTCATTTCCATGCCGGAGCTGGATGGTACACGCTTTCCTCGCCTTTTCAGGCAGCATTTCTGTTTCACATTGGAAGAAAGCGAAGGGGATGAGCATGCACCGGCCCAGCTGGAGGCAGACAGGGACGAGCGCAGCAGCGAGGGCACAGCCAGGGGAAAGGGGAAGGGGCCGGGGGGCTTAGGGCTCCTCCAGGGGGTGTGAGAAAGCCCCCAGTACGAGCTGCCACTCGGAGCAGGAACGCCACGTGAATGCCATACCCGTGAGGCTATTTGCTATTCTGGGATGTGGTTTTCTCTCTTTTCGGCTAGAAATTCCATCCTGAACTTAAAAAAAAAAAAAAAAAAGGTTTTGTCGAAGTCATTTGTTTTTGCCAAATGGCTACTTCCTAAAGTAAAATCCCTTTGTCAGAAACCCATCCAGCTGCTAGGGGAGACATCCGCCGTGGCTCGGCAGCATCTGATACACCTTTATCTCATCACAACCAGGGACGGGAGCAGACCCGCCAGCACCTCCCGTTTTGCTTCCCAAATTGCAGCTTTACCACGCTGATACAACAGCGCAGCAAGCACATGCTTTGTGCCCTGCTCCAAAAACATCCTCACCACGGCCCGTTAGCACTTCTACTCCAGAAAACCCGTTTGCTGCTCTCTTGGGTCCTAGGCAGTTCACAGTGCACCAAATCCTCTCCCCACAGCCCCGATGTAGGGGCTGGAGGTGACACAAAGCAGGGCGGGCACGCCGCAGGCTCACTTACTACGTGCCGTGGGATCCGGCGCGGCACAGACACCTGCCCGTCTCGAAGTGGCACTCGCCGTTGACGCAGTCGCTGCAGACGAAGGCGCAGTTCTCCCCGTACGTCCCGTTGCGGCACTTGGTTTCGCACCTGGGGGCGGTGAGGGCAGGCAGCTGGAGCACCCATGGCGGGGGCTTCCCATGGCTTCCCCAGCCCGGCCACCCCACGCTGCCCCCCGTCTGCTCCGTGCAGGGAGATGGGGCGGGGAGATGAGATATTGTCAGCCCCATTCAGGGGCACAGCCCCAGTCCCGACCCCAGGCAAAGAGACTCCAAGAAAGCTCCAGAGCTGAGCCCTGCCATGAGCTCCCAAGCTTAGGTGGGGTCACCAAACAGACGCACCAGGGCATAGGGGTCTCGCAGGCTTCCTGCAGTCCCACAGCTGTGCCAGCAGGCTCCCACCCCTGCTGTCCCCTCCTGGCTGCAGAGACCTGTCCACAGCTGCCCACCCGCCCCAGCTCCGCACACAGGGAGCAGCGGGATGCTGGCACTGCTCTGGCAGGACGTCAGTGCCCACCTGAGGACCAGCTCTGCCACCTGGGACTCACCGGTCGCCAATCCAGCCGGGGTTGCAGTGCGAGCACTTGCCGTTGATGTGGTTGCAGGTGTGGCCATCCTTGCAGGGGGGACAGACCTTCTCACAGCCCTCGCCGTAGAAGCCAGCCGAGCAGGGCTGGTCACACTTGGTGCCGTTCCAGCCCGCCTCGCAGGTCAGGCAGCGCCCATCCGCCACGGTGCAGGGCTGCAGGCTCTTGCACTGTCCACAGCTGCAACGGCCAAGAGAGACCCCATCACGGCACGCAGCATCCCTGGGGCACCCCGGGGCCCCCAGGCCCCCCTTCTACCCCTCCCTGGGCCGGCAGGGTCCCAAAACTCACCGCCTCCGGCAGCCTTGGCCGTAGAAACCAGCCGGGCAGGGCTCGCGGCAGAATTTGCCCCGGTAACCCGGCTCGCACGTGCAGGTCCCGTCCACCTGGTTGCACTTGCCCTTGTAGCACTGGCAATAGCGGTCACAGCGGGGCCCGAACGTCCGCTCTCGGCACTGGCAGCGCCCCGTGAACTGCTCGCAGGGCGAGTTGTTGCAGGAGCACTGGTTGTTGCAGCCGCGGCCCCACCAGCCCGGCTGACACAGGCAGTTCCCGGTCTGCTGGTCACACTGGGAGTTGTGGCTGCAGTAGCAGGAGCTGGAGCACTGGGGACCCCACCATTTCGGCTCACAGGTGCACTTGCCCGTCTTCTGGTCGCACTTGCCGTGCTTGCAGAGGCAGACGTTCTCGCACTTGGGGCCCCAGCGGTTGGGGTTGCAGGTGCACTGGCCCGTCACGTCCTCGCATTGCCCATTGGGGTGGCAGCTGCACATCTCCTTGCAGTCGGGGCCCCAGAACTGCCGGGGACACTCTGCAAACAGCACCCACACAGCAGAGTTGTCAGCCCCGGCTGTGGCATGCGGCACTGCCCAGCCGCGGCACAAACCCTGCCACCGGGCGCCAGCGGAGAACTGCATCCTGAACAGCATCTCCTGGCTGCGGTCCCCACCGTCCCCTCGCCTCCCAGCGCGGCTGGGGGACAGGCCCCCATAGCGGACCCACCCAAAGGGATGCTACCCTGGGCACGAAGCTGGGGGGACTGGCAAGGGCACAGCAGGAGCGTTTGTAGCCCATCCCCAGTGCTCCGCTCCACAAAGTCACCCTGGGCTGACCCAGCCCCTGCGTCCCCAGGGCCACCCCAGGTGACACCACCGGTGCTGCCTGTACTCACTGGTGTCGCAGTTTGCGCCGAAGTAGCCGTGGCGGCAGCGGCACTCGCTGGGTCTCACGCACACCTCGTTCTCCTTGCAGGTGAAGTTTCCTTCACAGACGGCTGGACAGACAACAGCACGGGTGAGGGCAGGGCAAGGCCAGCTGGTCCCTGCTGGCCTCAGGTACTGAGTGCCACCAGGCTTGCCCCTGCTGTCCCTGTCCCCCGCCCCACACCCTGCAGAGCAGGGGACGGGGTTTGCGGTGGCACTCCAGGGGCTGCAGAGCTGTGACACCGCACCCGTCCCTGCAAGCACTGCGGGGCCCTGCCAGCCCAGCCGGGCGGGCTGGATGGGGCCACCACCAGAAAGGTGCCACCAGCCTCCTGCCACCGTACTCAGCTCTATCCCTGCCACCAGCCTCCTGCCACCCAGCTCAGGCCCGTCCCTGCCATGGCTGCTCCCAGCGCCAGCGTCCCTCGCTCAGCTCCGCGTCCCCGGCAGAGCCAGCTGCAGGTGAGATGTGGGACATGGGGCAGAGGGGTCGCAGGCAGCCACCAGCACAGGCCCCCCACTCCCCGCAGACCGCAGTGGAGTCCCTGCCACCCCTGCACCTCACTCCCCAGCGGGGTGGGCCCGCAGCCCCCCAAAGCCCGCGAGTCTCCTGTCAAGGGGAGTGGGCGCTGGGGCAGATGTGCTGCTGTCCTCCCGTGCTGGCAGGCATGGGCAGACACCTCCACTGCCCCGGCAGAGCTTCCTCAGCCAGAGGAGAGGGAGAGCAGAGCACCCGCACAATCCACCTTACCTGGCAGTTCTTAGACCTACGGTGATGGATACTATAGAAAACCCTAAAATAGACAGATTAAACAGGTTAGGAGCAGTGAGTCTAACGGTTAGAGCAGGTTGTGGGGAAAAGGGGGAGAGGAGATGGGGACAGCTTGCTATGGGACCATCCTCCCCCCGCTGTCCGGGGAGACCCCATCCTTCTCCCTTCCTGCATCCCGTTCGCCAAGCGCAGGCACCGGCCGCATGCAGCGAGCGGTTACGAGGGTGCATGCAGGGTGAGTTAGTTGGTTACGTGGTCTGCAAACCGCTGGCTCCCTGGGCCGGCAGACACGGCTCCGCCGGCTGCACTGGGGCAAGGTGGGTGCTGCGGCCACCCGAAACTGCAGGGAAGAGCACAGGATCCCCCAAAATCTCCTGCATGGTGGCATTGCAGAGGCTGAGAGCTTGCATCAGCCCTGCAGCCGCACCAGGCTCACCGTGGCCCACGGCGAGAGCCGTAATGCCCGGCACGGTCCTGGCTCCCTGCCCGTGGGCTCGGTGGCACTGGCAGGGGCTCTCCACAATGGCACACGCCCGTCCTCTTCCTCTGCCAGCAGCCCCGGCTCCAGCGCTGTTGCAGCACCCCCGGGAGCCTGGGGGGTCCCATCCCTCCACGCTCCGCTTGGCCCTGGGGGACACCTCACTGTGCCTTGTGCCCAAGAGCTGCACCCCAAACCTTGGGCCCAAAGCTGCACAGAGCGGGCGATGCTCCCACAGACCCCGCTGGGGGCTGGCACCCCTGGGGCAGCGCCATGGGGCCGGGGGCAGCCCAGGGCGAGCCAGGGGGGCTCCGGGTGCTGCACAGCTCCAGAACCCCCGGGCAAGGCCAGGAGGGCTCAGCAAAGGGCGGGCAGACCAGCGGCGTCTAACGAACCAAAACGCTGGTGCTTACCTATCAAACACTCGCTTCCTTGTTGCCTCCATCCCGGACAGCACACAAGCACCGAGGAGCTGCAGGAAAAAAGCCCACAAATGGTTAGGACCCCCGGCAAGCCTCTGACCCTCCTGGAAAGCTGCCGAGAGCGCCAGCCTGCAGGTGACACCATGACGGTGAGGAGCTGTCGCATCCCCATCCGGCACGGAGAGCTTGCCCTCCGGTGTGCAGATGCTTTGCAGGGGGCACCGGGGCCACGGATCAGTGCAGGGGCTCATGAAGGAACCGGGTCGAGATGCACCACCAGCAAGCCAAGGCGATGCCAGGAGGAAGGATCGGACCAGCTCCTCCCAGCATCAACAGCGATCACCGGTTTGCCTTTTGAAGGCACGTGCAATATCTTCGCAGCCTCCCACGCTCCCCTTCCGAAACATTCAGAGGAGAGAAGCTCCCTGAACACCCTGGATCATCAGCTCTCTGTGCTACCAGTTCTGCGCAGATGCTTCCGTGTTGGTGCCTTTTCCTAAAGAAATCAGGAGCGATGCAACAACAAAAACTTCACCTTCAAACATTGCTGTCTGAAAAACAAAGAAAAGATCCCCTCAAACCTGGAAAAAAGGTCCCAGGAGAGAAACCCAGCCCTGGCAGCGGGTTTCATTGCTGGAAAGTGAGGAGCTCCTGCAAACCTCCTTGCCCCGCACCCTCTGGTCTGGGAGGGTTTGTTATGGCCCGGCTTGTTCTGGGGTTAGCATAGGAGGCAGATCCCCTCCTCTGCCTCTTGGCTTGCTCAGGAAGACCCTGCTGCCCCCTGCGCCAGCCTCCCCAGGGACGTGCAGCACAGGGGCCAAGAGCAGGCTGGGTCAGACCCAAGTGGCGCAGGTGACCCCCGCCACCCTCCCGTGGCACAGTACAGTCAGCGCCCTCCCGGCTCAGCCCTTCCCCGGGTCACCACGCCACGTCCTCGCTCCGCGCTGCCTCGCTGCTGCCGGCTGCCCGAGGCCGTCCACGATGCAGAAGGCGGCGTGGCACGGGGACCCCCGGCGGCTGGCCTCTCCCCCAGCGGCCACGTGCCCCGCGTGCAGAAAATGGCTTGGATCATGTTACTGCCAGCCAGGATTTAAAGGATAGAATAAACTGAATGTGTTCCTTGACCGAGGCGTTGGAAAATAATATTTAGGAGGAAGAAAAGCCCAGGCAAAGCAAGGAACGCTCACGAGCACCTACAGATGGGGTTGCTGCTCGGTGGCCTTGACGTCTCGGCAGCCTGGGGACAGCACCCGGCACCCCAAAGGCAGCCTGGTGGCAGAGGCACGAGATGGCTGTGGATCCCAGTGGCTGGAGCACAGCCAGCTCCCGGGAGACATTCCAGCCCGGCCCACCCACCCTTCGCTCGCCGCAGCTCCCAGGAGAGAGGCACGGGTGCTCCCTGCGGCCGCACAGGCGAGGGAACGCGCTCTCCCAGCCTGGCCACTTGTGCACGATCCCACTAGATTCCTTGGGGAGCGCAGCTTTACCCACACGCTAGCTTTTCCCCCTTATCGGGGTTTTCACACCAGCAGTGAAATATTATAGCAGTGCATAGCTAGGAATACCTGCAGCACTTGCAAGTTTGGGGCTCCAGCTGTGCCCCAGCTGTGCCCTCGTGGAAAACCCAGCGAGCACTGGGAAGGGGAACTTTGTGAGCGTCAGACCCAAGTACAACACCCCCAGCTGCTCCACGGAGGCTGGGACAGGTCCTGGAGACCTCGGGTATCCCAGTGTGTGGCCCTTGTGTCAGACCCCTGGTGCCACTGGGCCCCGGGAACACCACGCATGGGCTGGATCAGCCTAAATGTTTTTGGCAGAGGCCTGACCCCAGCCAACACAGGAACAGGGTCCCTGCCGGAGATGGGAGCGACCCCGGAGGTTTAGGAGCAGGCTAAAAGCACGCTGCAGTCGAGGAAAACTGTACACAGGCTGGTCCAGCAATGAACGACGGAGCCTGGAATGTGTTTTTTTTTTTTTTCCTTTATATGTAACAAATGCAGAAGAGGAGGAGGAGACAGCGAGGAAGTAGTCGCTCTAAACCCAGCGCAGTCACAGGACCACGTCTGGCTGCCAGAATGAGTTGTCCCAGGCCGGAGGGGCTGAGAGCAGCCCCCGGCGGAACACAGGCAAGGCAGGGGCTGAGCTCAGCTCCCCAAGCCGGGCCACGGCGGCCCCTGCGCAGGCAGCGCCGCATGCGGGCACGGGAGCACCGCGTCCGCCTTTCGCGGAGGATGTCGAAAAATTGGACGGGAGGCAGAAAGGAACCACAAAAATGATTCAAGGCCTGGAAAAAATGCCTTGCAGCTGGAGACCAAAATAGCTCCATCTATTTAGTCCGTCAAAGAGATTACGCGGCGCTGTGATTGCGGCGGGCATGTCACTCCCTGCAGGGACCCTGGGCTCGAGCGGGGTCTCTGCCCCAGCAGGAGCAGCAGCACAGGGCTGCAAGGAGAGGCAGGGTGGCATTAACCAAAGCACCTCTCCAGGGACCGGGTGGGCCCGAGGCGAGATTCCTCCCTACAAGACAGCCCTGAGCCAGTTATTGGGCTCCGGCCAGCGTAACGGGCTGAAATTTATCATGCTGTGATAGACAGGAGTGGGTCTGATTGGGAATTGTCCAACAAGTGCTGTTTGCCCCAGCACAATCCCGCTCCCCAAAAAGCCCCATGAGCTCTGCTGGGATGCTCAGAGGTGGCGGGGAGGGGTTGTCCTCCCCAGGACCCCATGGTGCCCTGAAGCTACAGCAGTGCGACGAGAGCACCCGCTGCTTTACCAGCGATGGTTTTTACTGCTCCACTCTTCCCTGTCTTGAGAAATTCAGTGTCTGACGGTTTTTTGTGTGAAACAGTCACAGGTCTGCAATGGGGAACATCCTGCCCAAAGCTCCCCGCTCCCTCCATCCCATCACACGGATGCCTCCAAGAACCCGCAACCACCTGGGCACCTCCAGCAGCCCGGCCCGGCCAGTGAGATGATCGTCTTGGATGCACCAAAATGCCTGGGGGACCCTGGCCCCCCGAGCCCTGGGTGGGGAGCCCTGGCCTGCAACCCCCCCACAGCACCAAAACCGGGCAGCAGGAGGGAAGACATGACCCGGCCCACACACCGCGCCCAGGATTAAAGCCAATCTTTTAACAGATAGCTAATCTCTCCCTTGCTGTGCCCGCCCTGGTGTCCGACACCTCTGCGCTAAGCCTCCCCTCATTTATCAGCTGCTTTGACAGCAAATAAACGCTCTCGTATTTCAAAGCTCGAGTTATCTCCCTGCACCGCACAGCGCAGCACGGGTAGACCACGGAGCGCTGGGACCAGGGGTCAGTGCCTGCCCCGGGGCATCCTTGAGGATGCCCAAGGACCTGCTGCTTCTCCAAGGGTGTTCCCTCCTTTTGTGCGAAGCAACCGGCGCCAATCCTGCCCAGCGCTGTGGCTCTGCCGCCTGCTCTCACACCTTCTCTTTCTGTTTTGTTTCTTCCCTTGAGAAAGGGGAAAAAGAGTCACTTGGGTGCCGAGCTTGGCCGCTCTGCAGCCCACCCACAGCCCCACGGCTCCAACGGGGTGAGGAGAGGTAGCCGGGACGCGGCACCGGGTAACTGGTGCTTCCAGTGCGGTGCTTGGACTGGATCCAGTGCCGCACTGGCTGCAGATGACCTGAACCCATTGGTCATCGGAGTGTGGGGTGCATTTCTGAAATGCCCCTTGTGGCTTCGTCTCCTCCGAAGGGGATTCAGTCCCTGCGCCCCGCGACCACTCAAAGTGGGACAACCAAGAGATTTGTTTAAAAACTCGCTCCCGACCCAAACTGACCTGCCAACACAGACATGCCCTGAGCAAACAAGGGCTCCAGGCTTCATTCTACTTTTCTTTTCTTCAAAGTGCTACAAATGCTGGGAAAAAGAAGCAGCAGCTGCCTCTGAGATGCGACTGGCTCGCGAGGATTTCACTGATGCAGGGGAAAAGAAGCACGGATGGGGCAGAGCCGGGGCTGCTACCTGCAGAGATGAGCGCCCGACACCAGCACTGCCCCTGCTCCCGGGACGTGACTGCATCCCGCTGAGCATCCTGCATCGTGCTGAGCGTCAGCAGGGCTTGGGAGCTGCACGAATGCACGGGGGTGCAAATCCCAAAGCCCAGAGCACTGTTGCCACCTCCCCCAGCCACACCAGCACTCGTACACCGCTGCCCAAACTGGGGAGGAACGCATTGCCCCGGCACGGAGCCCCCTTTTTCTCTGTGTCACCATCACTTGGTGCCACCCTGTGCAGCATCGACGGGCCCCGGACAGTGTCACCCACAGCAGAATGGGACATACCCGCAGCTCCCCGACCCGACTTGGGGTGCAGGCACAGACAGGGATGCCTTGATGCAGCTGTAGGACTGTGTAGGATTGTATGCAAAAGGAAACCCCTCACACAGAGAAAGAACAGGAAAAAAAAGATTACCAAAGAAGAGTTTTGGTGAGAGGAGGACAAGGACAAAGCAATTTCCACGTACACGGGGCTTGCTCTCAACAGCCTGCACCCCTCCTTCTCAAATGGCAGCTTCAGAGACGGTCACGTTAACTTTTAACAGATTATAAAAGAGCTTCAAATTTAAGAGGAGCAGTTGCATTTAGTACACAAAACCAAATAGCTCCAAAACACTTTTCTCCTGCCCTAAGCAATTCGTCGAATCGCTGCCCACTAGCCAGGTCCCTGGAGCTGGCAGTGAGACGCAGAAGCAGGATCCCCAGCCCCGAGGGGCGCACGGACCCGCGCAGCAGAGCCTGGCACTCACACAACCACCCAGGGAAATGCGTAGCAAGGAGTCCAAGCAGCAAGGAGTCAAAGTTTAATGAGCTCAAATGTCTAGGAAAGCTGAGCCAGGGGAAGGGCAAAACCGGATACCAAAACCTGGTGGCTTCACACGCAGGGGGACTCGGGCATCTCCTCTCCAAGTGCTGCCCGGAATGGCTGCTCCCAGCCCCATGCACGCAGCAGGACCTGCAGCACCTGCCCCAGTTTTCTGGGGCCACCAAGCTGGATTGGGATGGGGACACTGCACGCTGAGCGTGCTGCAGGCTGCTGCGCTCTGCGCCCCGGGCAGCAGCAGTGTTCCCACAGCAGGGACAGGAGGTGGCCCCATACACTGCTGGGGCAAGAGGATGCCGACAGCTTTTGCAGCCACGGGCACCGGTCCCAGGATGCTGGGAACAGCGGAGTCACTGCTCACCGCCCCTCTGCTGCTGTGGGACAGGGTGGCAGTTTTGCTGGGTACTGACCCCGTGGGTCACAGACGCCCAAGGAGGGGCTGCTCAGAGACCGGGCGCATCCCCCCGCTGAATAACGGCACGGGGCTGGGAGCTGCGGCCGCGCTGGCTCATGAAAAGCCTCCTTAGGAAACTCAGCCTGTAATTTGAGGAGGGGGCACCAGCGCCCTGCGGCCCTGCTGAATGGAGCCATTATGCAGGCCCCGCTAGCTTGCAGCACATGTTTTCCTTGTGGACTTGCCTGACCTCACGAGAGAGATGTAAAGGTGCATTTATGGCCTGGGCCCCCCGTAAAGGGCAGGGCCTGGGGATCCTGCTCTCCTTGCCAGGCCGGGGCCTGGAATGTGTTTCTCCCCCCTTTGCTGGGGCCAGCCTGGCCGGAAAGCTGGGCCAGCACCAAGCCTGAGCGCTGCGAAGCTTGGCCTGAGGTGATGCTCCGCAGAGCGACCCGAGGCGTCGGCGCTACGTGGAGAGCAGCGGGAAGCAGCACCAGTCCCCGGGGCCCCTTTCTGTGGCCAGGCAGGAGGGATGTGACCGCCGGGGAGAGCCAGGCGGTGCCAGTGTTTGGTTCTGAAACCAAACCCAAGTGTCCCGCAGCTGCCAACGCTGCCACCCGGAGCAACCCGGGGCAGCTCCACCAGGACACCCGCAGCATCCCGGGGGCAGCAGGACCGGCTCCCTCCAGC
>VXAA01004108.1:255603-269335 GCA_013399115.1 Anseranas semipalmata | reverse complement strand
CCGGCCGTCCTGCGTGTCCAACAGCGGTGGGCTCTGGCTGGCCCCGGGGTCCAGCAGAGCCCCCGGGGCTGGCAGCTCCGGGTGTCCGGAGGCCTGGGTGTCCAGCAGCTCCGGGGGTGGCTGGCCCCAGGGCCTGGCAGCCCCGGGTGCCCGGCAGCCCCCAGGCCAGCTTGTTGGAGCCACACAGCACCCCGTAGGAGCCAAGTGGGGCCTGCAGTGGCGGGGCCAAGGCAGCCACTCGTTAACCCACCATAAGGACACAGCTAGCAGCCAGGGGGACACATCAGGCGCTCATAGCGGTCCCACACCCCTAGTGTGGCTGGAGGACGCGCTGGCCAGCTGCCACATGGCAGCACAAATGCAGAGTGTAGCAGCACCCTTGCTGCACAGCATCGCTTGAAAACTGCCGGATGTCATTGCTCTCGGCAGGCTCAGCTTTCTGGAGAGTCAAGTCAACCTTGTGGCTGGAGAATCACTGCAGCAATCTCCTGCCGAGTGCTGGCTGTGCCCAAGGGGCTGTGTAATGGTGTATGGACAGCACGCATCTCCCCGCAGAGCTGGGTCTGAGTGCCACACACCTACAGGGGTTTCCTGTGCAGGGAATGGAGCCTCCACTGATGGGGCATGGGCTGGGCAGCATCCTTCAGGAGAGGATTACGGATTCCTGGGTGGTGTCCCAAGCATCTTCCCAGCCCTGGGATCCCTTCACCAAGCAAAGAGTGAATGAGGAGTTTCTCCCCACCAACCTCCTCTGGCGTCTGCAGTTCATGGGACTGACGTGTATTGAAGGTTTCTGTCCTGCTCAAGCCCACACAGACAGAAGCTCCCAGCGAGGAAGTCCCTGGTGGTCTTACCGGTGGGAACTATGCTCTCAGGCAGGCTACATCCCAATAAATGTGCCTGCAAGAGCGTCGTCTGCCTGTCAGTGCCCAGCTGCGGGCAGTGGCTTGTGCAAAGAGCACGGATGGTTCCAAACCTACAGAACCGCAACCTGAACAAACATGGCATTGGCATTGGCTTTCAGAGACCGCCTCAGAAGTAACTGCCAACTTGCAATGTTGATGGTCTGGGTTTATAACAACCTGGTCTGTCTTGTGTAGCAGGGTGCAGCGAGCCCAGGTGATGCCAGAGCAGGGAGCAGCCAGAACCTTCCCAGAGCCACCCCTTCCCACTGAGTGACGTTGTCATCGGGCCACTGATGAGGACTTGTGTGGCAGAGTCCATACCTGAGAATCGCCTTTTCCCTCTTCCCTGTGTATCGGCAGGTCATGGCCAGCATCCCATCTGTGAGCAGCCACAGTTGCAGAGGGAAGGTCTGGTGGGTGGCAGCCATCAGGGAAAAATGTCACTGTCCTCAGATGACATTGGAGGGGGGCACACAATTCCTGAGCAGCACTCAGCTCCCTCCTGCTCTCTCCACCCATCTGTCCAGAAACCATCTCCCATCTCCTTGCTTGCTACCCGCTGAGACCCACCAACTTTCCTTTCCAGAGCTTAGATTTCAAACAGGCTGGTGATCATCGTGCATCCCTCCCTCTTCCCTCTTTGCTGCCCTGGCCCCTTTCATGTGCCCCCCTCCCCATCCCCAGGCTGTAGTGCTGGGCAGCAGCATCCCTTGCCTGGGCTGCTCTGCCTCCATGTTCAGCTCCCCCAGCTGCCCCATCCTGCAGGCAGGGTCTGTTGCTTTGTGCAAGGATGCGTTTGCTTTTGGCTCTTTTCTTGGCTTACATAAAGAGCTTGCTCTTCTCTTCCAGGCATCAGTGCTGCTCCATTTTTACCGGGTCTAACCAAAAACAGGGGGGAATGCACCTTTCTCAGCAGGGTGGCTCGCCTCTGCGTGGGGGATAAGCCTGTCCCTTGGCCGGGAGCAGGGGCTGGAGAAGCTGCTGAGGATGCTGCAGGGAGGAGGGAGGGAGGAAGTATTTGCAGTGTCCCAGGGGACAGCTTGGGCTGGGCTGGCTCATACTGCCCAACCGGGCAGGAGGAGTTTTGCAGACACGGGGTGGGGGGGGATATTGCACATCCCATGGGTGTCAGCTACCAATGCTGCTCTCCCCCTGGTCCCAGTGAGGCTTTTGCCCCTGCCTTTGGGCAGATCGGGCCGTGCTGGTGCTCTGCAAGCTCATCTCAGTGCTTTCCATTACAACACAGTTTACAGTTTCTTTTTCAGACTTCAGGCGGAAATGCACTGCCAGGTGCTTGCCTCCCATTGAACTGTGTTTTGGAAAATATCAGCAAAAGAGAGAAAGAAACTCCAGCACTATAGTATTTCCAAACACAAAACTAAGGGAAAATATGTTGTTTTGTCCATGTTTCAAAAATCCCTGCAGCTGTTTCACCAGGAAGGACTGCACAGTGGGTCACGGGGGAGTCATACGATACGAGGCACTCGTCACCGTCCAGCGGGGACACGGCCAGGCTCTGCTCCTTGGAAGAAGCCCCCATTAACGTGCACTTGGACCACTCACGGCATTTGAGTGCAAGTCTGCTGAGATGGCTTCTGCACAGGCGCGGGCTCTTTCCCTTGCAACTCCCCCTGCTGCTTTAGCCAGCACCCTTGCAAGCGAGCAGGCTGCAGCACAGGATAGGGCATACCCGGTGTTTCATGTCTCCCCTTCCCTCAGGGCAGGCAGATAGCAGCTTCCAGCAGCAGGGGCTAAAACTGGGCAGGGTGGGGAAAGCCTCAGATATAAGGGGGGGCTCGGCCAGGTCACCATGCCCAGAAATAAGAGGGGTGGTCTGAGCATGGGTAAAGGTTGCTGGGAGTACAGGGCTTTGGGATGTTGCAGTGACACCCAGGCTTGCAAGGCCACACAGCGCCTTGCGCAGAGAGGAGGCAGCACCCTGCACCCATCGTCCCTGCAAACAGCAGCATGCACCGCAGAGCTGTGCTGCAGAGCTGCCTAGAGGCGCACGAGTAACTTTTGCAATAGGTAGATGGGCAGCCGTGGGTCTTTGCACAACCCTGCAGCAGGATAAGGCTGCTTGTGCACTGAGCTGGTCCCAGGTCCAGCAGTGCCAGCACCCACCTGTGACAGCAGTGCTCCCTGTGTCCACAGCCCTGGACTCTGAGGGTGCGGGGTGCTTTGGGTCTTGGCATCCCCAGCCACTTCTTCACGCACCCCGGGAGTTGTTCACTCCACTTCACCCTTCACCCCTCGGGCTTTCAGACAAGAAGAAACTGCCCAGGATGGGGACGCTAGGAAGGCAGGACCCAGTGGGGGGGGACCCTCGGGGCATCCCACAGCTGCTGCTCCTGGCCCCTCCTGGGCAGCTCCACAGCTTGCCCTGGGGCCAAGACTAGGGAAGTTTGGCCTTGGATGGGTGCAGCCCAGCTCGGCCTCCTGGCCTCGAGCCCTGGCCCTCAGCTCAGGCCAGAGCATGCAGCTGGGGGGGCTGAGAGCCAGCATTTGCCATCAGGGCAGCGAAGCAGAGCCCAGGGGCTGCTGCCCAATGACTCCAGGGGAGGCAGGGACAAGAACAGCCGTGCTTTAATCGTTGCCATTCTCTGAAAATCCAGTGTCTGGCAGAATCGGGCTGCAGCCCAGCTCCCGGTGGCTGCCCGGACCTCCCCTGCCCGCAGCACAGCCCCACGCAAGTCCTTGCAGCACTGGGACAGCACAGGGACGTGGCTGGGCAGCTCCTGCCCCCATGGATGCGTGCCCCAAGGCCAGCATGGCCACAGGAAGCCAAGACCGAGAACCTGGGGAGCAGTGGCTCTGCTCAGCCCAGTGGGCCCCAGGTGAGCAGGTATAGGCTTCCCTGGGACAGGCAGCACGGGCCCAATCCTGCCCTGGCCACCTCTGACTGCCACCTTCACCAGTCATGTCAGCCTCCGCTGCATCTTCCACGGAGCTGGAGGAGACCACGCTGCAGCTCAGGCAGAGGCTGCAGGGCCTCCTGGCCCAGGGAGGGCTGGGGACAGCGGAGCCACCCAGCGGGCCCTGTACGCAGGCTGTGGAGCTGGTGGCCAAGTCTCTGTGTTCACTGCTTCGAGGGCAAAACACCAGGACAACATTCACCGAGGCCGGGGGTGGGCTGGCAGGGGAGCCCCGGTATCGCCCCTGAGGTAACGTCTGCTTGCCCTGGGCTCTCAGTGCTGGGACAGCAGAGGGACAGCCTCTGGGGCACTGCCAGCTGGGGCAGCCTTACAGTAGCGGCCTCCCGAAGGAGGATGTGGTTCAAACAGCAACAAGAGAACATCTCCTTCCCGGGCAAAGGCCTCGGGGAGGGGGGGGGTAACAGCAACAGAACAAGGGAGAGGAGCTGGGTTAGTGGTTACATGTGAAGGCACGAGAGCCCCATCCCTGGGCACCGGCTGAGCCAAGCTCTGCGGCCGGATCCTGCGGGGCCAGGGGGGGTCAAGGGTTGGGGCTGAAGATGGTGCCTGCAAAGAGTCGCCGCTTGAACTCCCTCCAGAGCAGGTCCCGCTCCCGGTTCGCTCTCTGCATGAAGCCCCTGTTCTCCTGTGCTCGGCGGGACAGGTAGGGCAGCACCTCGTCCACCGGGCCGTAGGGCACGTATTTGTAGACGGGGAAACCGGCCTGACCTGGAGGGAGAGAGGGAGATCATGGAGGTGCCCCAAGGAGCCTCCAAGCCCCTGTGGGCTCTGCTGTGACCACTTTTGCTCCCAGGGAAGGGGCAGGCGGCTGGAGGCAAGGAACTGGGCATGGGGACAGATGCTCCAGGGTGCCCAGACCACTCCAGGCAGCTGCAGTAGCTGACAGCCAGCCAGGGCTGGGGGCACAGGGATGTGACACTGTGCCACCCTGGCTCCCTGGCTCTGCGTGGAGGAGTCGGGGCCAGCCTGCTGCAGCAGGGCTGGAGGACAGGATTAAGCAATCCGGAGGGAAGCCTGGGAGCATCCCCGGCCAGATGCGGAGGAGCCCCCCCAGGCAGGGGGGGCAGCAGCCTGTCCCACCCCCTGCTCAGCACANATGGAGGGGGGGAGAAGGGGGGAGTGCCGAGGTCATCAGCAGCCCTGGGAATGCCGGCAGCCAGGGCTGGGCCAATTCAAGAAGCATTCAACCAGAAACATCAAGTTAACACATTTTTCCAGCATGACCAGAAGAGGCTGCAGACGCACAGCCAAGCCCTGCTCACTGGGGGAACTCCAGGACAGAGCAGCATCCGCACTGGACAACTGCCCAGTCTGCCTCATGCTGCTCTCCTGGCCTCGGGTCCCTGCTCCAGAGGCCAGGACAGGGAGGGGGATCAGCCCTGACCTGTGTGTGCCTGTGTCTGGTCCTGTCTATGGGGCACGGGGGTCACAGAGAAGCAGGGAAAGTCACCTCAGGTGTCAGGGAATACGTGAGAAGCCCTGGGCTGGAGCTGGGAACGGAGGCCCCATCCTGGCTCCATGCTGGGTGCCAGAGCTAGTGGTGTGGTGGCAGTGCAGGAGCACAGCTGCCCAGGGAAGGGGCCCTAGTGGAGGGCAAAGGTCTGGGCGTGTGGCTGGCAGGGGGACCTGCCACCACCAGCCTTACCCTCAGCTGAGCCAGTCCACACGGCAAGCAGCTCTGGCTCCCGTCACACCAGCATCTACCAGCAGCCCTGTTTCAGCTCATGGCTCGAAGGAGGAATCCCCCTGCCCTGCCACCACGCTCGCTGGACACCAGTGTGATTCTCCATCTCAAAAGTCCTCCTCTACACTCTCCCCCTCCGTAACCCCTTGCAGGTGTCCCAGCACCTACACAGCCAGGGAAGAGGACTATTCCATCCCCATGTAGCACAGCTCTTCTGGTTACCCTCTCATGCAGGAGCTTCAAAACCCATTGGTCCCCCCACTGCTCCCTGTGGCACCTGGTGTCTTCTAGGACTGGTCACCCCCCTCTCCCAGTGCCATCCTCCCCTGGGCTTCACCACTTCTGCCCAGGCAACAAGACACCGTCCTCAGCCTTGTGACAGCCCACAGCCCAGCTCCATTGTCCCTTCAGACCCCACAGCAGCTGCTCAGAGAGACCTCCGTGTGACCTTGGGACAGGAGCATTTCTGCCATGTCCCCCCTGCTCCCAGGTACCGGAGCTGCAGCACTCACCCAGGGGGAAGGTGATCTGGTCACACATGCCCAGCAGCTGCCCAAAGTAGACCTTCTTCTCCGAAGGATGGATCCCAAGCTCCATCATCCTGCAAGCCAAGCCTTGGTGTTAGGGAAGAGCAGAGACAGTGCAGCCCCTGCATGCCCCACATCCCACTCGATCCCCATTGATCACCCAACACAGAGCAAGGCACCGACCACACCTCACCAGTGCCCACCTGCGCAGGGTGAATTTGATCGTGTCCTCGTTGTGAGATGCCACCATCACATTGGCTTTCCGGCTGTGCTTGATCTCCTCCAGGATATAGTCCAGGCACCTGCAGGGCAGTACGGGGCCACGTGGGGAGGGTGTCCGAGCCCAATCCCGGTGGGGAGGGAGGCAGGAGTGTGGCTGGGGCAGTTCTCTACCTGTGGTACATCTCATTGGTCTTCTCGTAGGTGGGGTTGATGGGATCCTCATAGCCAATCTTCGCCGCTCTCTCACGCTCCTGCTCCATGTAGGCGCCGCGGACCAGCTTGGTGCTGAAGTGCCAGCCCTCCCGGCGTGACAGCTCCACGTCCACGGTCACGTTGTCATAAGCCTCCTGGGAGTAGGTGGCAGAGACAGCATGGGGTCATCACATCAGTGCCATGAGCCAGCCCCAGAGTCACACAGAATGGCCTAGAGCATCACCAAGGTCTCCATCCCACTGATCCAGCAGGTCCCTTCCCTGCTGCGCACCCCAGAGCCTGTGCAGCTCCTGCCAGCCCTCACCTTCAGGTAGCACTGGTAAGTGTTGAAGATGATTGCCCGCTCCCTGTTGAAGCGGCGCTGCATCTCCAGGGTGAGGCGGCTGATGGCTGGTTGGAAGTAGCTCTGCTCCGCGTCCACCATCAGCCTCACGCCCGTCTCCGTGGCTCTCTGGGGGTGAATGAGAGAGGGTGGGCTGCTGGGGCCACCTGCCACGTGTCCTCCTCCACAGCACCACCCGTTCCCAGCTCCCCCAGACCTTGGCGAGGACGTCCATCCGCTGCAGCATCCGTTTCATCTGCAGATCCTCCTCCTCGGTGAAGTGTGAGAGCAGAGGCTCAAGCTGCCTGGTCTGATACGAGAAGAGCCCGTTCACCACCTTGCCCAGGGAGGCAGCACTATAGGAGCTGCCCATGGGAGACAAATGCCCTGGGAAGCCCACCCCCAGGACAGCCGCACCCCAAGCACCCCCCGACTAGTGCAGCACGCAGGGTGCCTGCCCCACCAGCCGTGCAGGGCCTGGGGACAGCAGACGCACACCCTGTGCCCCCCAACCACCCCCCCAGCCAGCACAGATGCTCCTGTTGCTCCCCCCGCCCCCCTGCCAGCCTCTTGGTGCTGGCTGCGGCTGCCAGACCTGCACCAAAGAGGCAAGGGGTGGTAGCCAAAGGCAAGGAGAGCAAGTTCCTGAGAGGGAAGAATCCATGCAGCACCCAAACGTGGAGGAGCAGCTGGGGACCAGCACGGGGGACAGGGATGAGCTGCCTCGCACGGGCAGTGCCCCCGCTGTGGAGCTGCTCAGGGGGCAGAGCCCGGCCAAAGCATGAACCCACCTTCATGTTGGGGATCAGCAGCAGCTTGGAGATCTTGGTGCGGCTGTCGATCAGGCTGTTCCAGTCCAGCAGGTCCACAGTGCTGTAAGCAGGAAGCCAGGTCCATGCTGGTGACTTGGTGGAGGGGTCTCTACCAGCTCCCAGCCTCACCAGCAAACCAGATACATAGCCTGCTGCACCCCGACCTACCTTGTCACCTCCAACAAAACCCCCTTTGCTTTGAGAGCCCCTGGTTTCTACAACAAGCCAGCGCTGGCCTTTGCAGAATTCCCCTTGCTGCTGCCCAACTGTTGCAGGGACACGGTGAGGCTGGACCAGGTCCCCCAGTGCCCCCACCCCACAGCATCCTGCAGGTCATAGACAGCTTACCCGCTCACACCCAGGTTCTCGCCCATGAACCAGTCCTGGCTCTCTGCCTTGGTTGCGATGCCGAGGTTGGACAGGGCCTCCTGCCACCAAAAGGAGCATCAGTGCCAAGGAGCTGCCAGACCCCTTCAGAGGTGTCACAGGTCAGGGTTGCTCCAAAGACCTTTAGGGCCACCTCCCGCAGTGCATCCCCAACAGTTGGGCTCCTCCCAGCAGCACAGCCTCATCCCTTGGACACTGGCCCGCTCACCTGCAGCTTCTCCACCTCCAGCTTCATCTCCAGCGCTGCCCGCCCACCCTGGCCCTGCTCTGCAGCCATTTGGTGGAAGAACCGCCGCCACTTCACCAGCACCTCCGAGAACTGCAGCTGCGGGGGCAGAGCTCGGTGTGAGCTGCCCAGGCTGCAGCCCAGGCAGCTCAGAGCCTTCTGCGGTGCCAGGGCTCTGAGGGATTGTGCCCAGCC
Organism: Anseranas semipalmata; assembly: GCA_013399115.1. NCBI lineage: Eukaryota > Metazoa > Chordata > Aves > Anseriformes > Anseranatidae > Anseranas > Anseranas semipalmata. The sequence continues at coordinate 260,906 of VXAA01004108.1, read as the reverse complement.
CTACAGGCAGACCCTGACCCTACAGCAGAACATCTGTGACCAAGAAGCGGCCAAGCCTAGTAGAGACCACCCATGCCTTCATGTTGTGACCTCTTCATATGCTCCCAACGGTTGAAGCTGTCACCCAGGTGGTCTCAGACCTGTTGGTGCCCCCTCCCCACCTCTGCCATCAGTATAGATGTCACTGCACAAGTTGGGCACGCCAGAGCACCCACCCCTGCAGATGCATCATCCACAGCCCTGACTCTGGTCCACCTCACCCTAGTCCGAGCCCTGGCACCCGGGGGCACTCACCAGGAACTGAGGCCTGCCCAGTGCTGTCAGCTTGATGGCTGAGAAGCCGTCCTCGGAGCTGCCACCTGGAGAGAGCCACAGAGGCACAGCTGGGCAGGGCACTGGGGCAAGAGGGGAGGCAGGTGTCCCCGGAGTCCCCAAGCACAGCGGGGCTGTGGGAAGACACCAGGGACTTACTTGAGGCATCGATGCAGCGGAGGAAAGTCTCCATGTGCTGGTCACACTTGGCCTCGTCAGCATAGAAATACGTGCGGGCGCTGACGACTCTATTGCGGCGATCAGCAAATTCACGATGGGCACGGTACTGCTTCTCCCTCTGCTCTGCTCCTGGGGTGGAAGAGGCCAGAGATGGGCCACATAGCCGTGCTGATGCCTCAGGTCCTACCAGCCTCCCTGGGGAGCTCCTGCCATGGGCTCAGGGGAGATGGGCTCTGCCTTGGACCTCACAAGAGCCCCCAAAGACCCCAATATGCCCTCCCTGTTCTGTTGACTGAGCAGGAGCTCAGCCTTTGCTGAGGAGTGGGGTTGGATGAGAACCTCAGTATTCCACCTCCAGCTCAGGTAGGTGCCCGGTCCTTCCCCCATGCCAGGCCCGTGGTGCCTGGACCAGCTGGACCCTCAGGCGGGAGCTATCTCTGTGAGCAGGAGAGGCTGGGTCACTCACCTCCTGTCTCCTTCTCGGCTGCAGAGGTGCAGGAGCTAAGAAGAGAAACAGGGAAGATAAGGGCCAGGTCAGCAACCCCCTGCAGCCCCACACTGGTGGCCAGGGCAGCTCCAAGGCTCCCCCGCTGCCAGCCTGGTGCCGGACCCTGCTCTTCCCTTGCCATCCCATCGCTAACGGATCAAACGCTGCTCGGCACAAGCTCTGCTGGCAGCTCAGATGCCCCAAATCCTCTCATGGAAAGCAAACGGGTTTCAACATCCAGGCAAGTGTTACCTGGGGACCCCGAGGAGCACAGGGAGGATGCTCTGTCTCTGGATCCAGAGCTGCTCTCAGCCCACCCAAGCCAGCTGTGGTTGAGGACACCCACCCCAGGGCAAGGACAAGGCCAGCCCTGGTGAGGCTGGGTACTCCAACTCCGTGGCCCTCACCATGGTGGAGCACCAGACCTCATCCCAACGCCTCCCACCTCTGGCCACCAGTGGCCAGACCACAAAACAAGGAGCTCTTGCAGACCAGGTTGCATCAAGCCATAGGACACCCTGCTGCAGCTCTGCTGCCCTGCTCTTCTGCACCTTGGCATTAGTCAGCAGCTTACAAACACGGCCTCAGCTTCGGCTCCAGCCAACCTTGGATGTAATTTCAAGCCCAAGCTCTTTGCCACAGAGATAACAGGGCTCTGATGGCCCATGCTGGCGCCAGCCAAGTCATGAGCTCCTCCTGGAGCTCGAGCAGCTAAGCCTCCTCGCTGACACCCTAAATCCAGTCCGCAGACAGGGGTCTTGCCCAGGAACCCTGCCAGCCCCTGGAAGGCAGCCCGGAGTTGTCTCCTCCCAGGAGATCTCTGCCTTGCGCAACCCTGGAGTCACTGCCCCAAAATTGGCCATGCCCTACAGAGGAGGGCGCAGGGGAGCGTGCCGCGAGCCAAGCCAGGGGGCTCGCACAGGGGAGCAGGGACATGCGTTCACCCACGTGGAAACCCTGTGACGGGGATTAGGGGTTGCTGGAAGCACAAACAAGTGAGGACAAAGCACTTCCCTCCGGACGGAGGCTCCCTGGAGCAGCTCTGCATTGCTCACAATGCAGCAAAGCCTCATGTGAACCGGGGCAGATGCAGCCAGAGCTCACGGGGAGCCACGGGCACCGTGCCACAACCCGCTGTGTCCTCAGTCTCTGCTCCATGACCGTGTTGCCCCTAGGACAAGTCAAGAAACTTGCTGCCCCTGAATATGAAGGGTAGAAGAAAGGAAGGAGAGGAGACACCATGCACTCGGGGATGGGATGCGATAGCAAGGCCCCCGACAGCTGCAAGGTCCCCTTGAAGCAGGCAGGAGAGCCCCAAGCACACCTTGATCTGGCACCTGAGATGCTGGGGACGAGTGGCAGGAACAAAGCTCCTCTGACCTACGTGACTAAATTAGTAGAAAACACCCCTGAATTTGAAGTGTTTTGTGTTCCTGAGGACAAGCACACCCTTTCCAGCAGCATTCCTGATGCATGACTGCATCAAGCCCTTCATCCCCGAGGGGGGCATTCAAAGCAGTGCCATGGTGCTTACTTTATTGTTCTGCATCAAACAAAATAAAGGAAGTTCTCTCCAGCTGAAGAAATAGCTCTTCCTGGATATCATCTGCTTTCTTTGCAATATTAGTCTTGGCTAGCAAACCCATTGCTACAACAACCAAATGCCACTCAACCCAGCTGAAGTCAGCTTATACCTGGCCACAAGCCTCCCAGAGCAGGAAGCATCTCTGAGCGCTGCCTGAGTGCTTCTGGCAGGCTGCAACTGGAAAGGAGCCATTTGCAAGACACGCTCAGGACCTGGGAGCTCACACTTGCCCAGCCAAGCATGCCGGTGCCACCACGCGCAAAACACTTGCTGGGGAGCCCAGCACAAAGCAGGCCCTGCAAAGCAGGTGATGAAGAAAGCTCCGGTGGGATGCAAAGGCAGATGCAGCCCACCTCAGCCTCAGCAGTGAGCAAATGTGCCCTTCACCTTTAGAAGGTCCCAGGACCAAATCTGAAGAAAAGTGTGAAAGCAAGCCAGCACAATCCTGCTTTAATGGGGAAGAATCAACGCAGTGGCACAGGGAAAACCAGCCTGTTGGAATGCTGTGCACGGGTAATGTGGCTGATACAGCAGACTCGGGCTTTCAGAAAGTTTTTGATCAGGCTCAAGTAAGTTGTCTCAGGAGAAGCACAAAGATTCCTTTGTCAGAAATAAGTAGGTGATAATCCATTTCACCCTGGAGGTTACCAGGAGGGTGCCACGAGCACAGCCTGTTTGCTCTGCTCATCAGCAGGAGATGTCTGTGGCAGAGGGGATGAGGGAGAAGTTGTTCCTCAATTACCACATCCAAGGCAAGCCTCATGGTTACAGGAAGCCCACACTCAAGCTATGGGTGATGGCTAAAACCACATAGGTAGGAATCGAGCAAAGCACTTGGCAGAAGACAGTCCTCCGAGCTTGCCCCACACGAGTTGCCAGGACGCAGTAGCAGGATTGCCACAGCACCTCCCTGCACAGCACCAGTACAAATCCTCAGGCTAAACAGAAAGCACCCTGTGCCCCCCTAGGACCCACAGCACACCCTGGCCCAGCACCCGGCACCAGCACTGGGAGCAGGAGAAGAAGGGGAGGAAGTGTTTTGGGGTGGCTCATTGGCCAGGCTGGATCCTAATCTCACGCTGGGGCAGACATCAGGGGTCCACAGGGAGAATCTCTAAAGGAAGCAAAGTCCAAGCACGGTGAGGTGCAAGCACCCAGGGAGTCCAAATGCTCTCAGGGAGTCTCTGCTGCAGGGGCAGGAGGGTCCCTGCCCACCTTAGTGCAGCCACAACCTGGCTCCTGGTGCGGGGTGGCTGTGGGCCAGCAATGGCCCGGAGGCTTCAAGGAGCCCACGACCAGTGCCACGAGGGCGGGGGGGGAGTCTTGCATTCCTCCCACGGGGAGCACAGCCCCTGCCCAGCTGCCGTGCTGCCCGCCCATGCCCTGTTGGGGGGCTGCACCCCATCCCCAAGCCCATGGGAGCATGAGGCTGTGCCGCCTGCAGGAGACCTTTCTCCAACCGTGTCACCACGACCCGGCTGCAGCTCTGGTCCTCGCACCTTGAGCGCAGGGTCAAGGACACCGGTGACAAGCTCGTGGAGCGCTGGATGCCGGCCCAGGCAGGGCAGGACCCAGCCTGCAGCAGGCACGCCACAGCACGGGCTCAGCTGGTGCCCACCCCCGCCACATTGCTGTTCCCAGCTGGAAAACGGGTCACAGGGAGCGGCCACAGCCCATTGCTGGGGAAGCAAGACATTTCCACGCGGTTCTCTTCAGCTTGCTGCGGAGGAGCAGGCTGTGCTGGTGGCCCTGCGCAGCTCGCCGTGCAGTAGCAGACAGCAGATGGCATCAGGAGGCCAGAAACCCACCAGCTGCATCTGGTTCGTGCAGGCACAGCCCCGAAGCACCCAGAGGAGGGAAGGGTCTAGCTCCCGACTCCACCAGCAACCAGCCCTGCACCTGTCAGGCACCCGCAGTTGTGGTTTGGCCTCTGAACCGAGCAACAACCTTGGCACAGGCCAGGGTGCAACCTTCCAGTGCCACCAGCACCCTGGCCAACTGCCTGGATGACATCTTTCCCCTGTCCACTTGCTTGAGCAAATCCCGCAGGGGGACATCGGGGCATGCAGCAGCAGGGCTTGGCAGAGCTTTCCGAGCAGGAGGCAGCGGGAATCACCCGGGCAGCCCTACCCCCATGGCAGTCACAGTCCCATGCATGCCGTCCCCAGACCTGCTCCGGGGGGGGCCAGCACAGCCCAAATGCAGCTCACAAAGTGCTGACACCCCCGGAGCAGGCGGGTGCAGGCAGCACCTGCCTGTGGAAGCCCTTGGTGGCGAGGGCAGCAGTGCTCAGCACAAGCACGGCCGGACTGGGGACGGCAGCATTGCCAGTGCCGTCACCCCCAGCTCGTGCCACGGGCCGCTTAAGCCCCATCAGGATGCTGAGCACGGCTCGGAAAGCAGTTTGTGCCTTCCGTGCCACCCCAGCTGCACGCCCAGGGAAGCGTGCAGACATCGTCTGCTCCTGCACCAGTGCTGCCCGCCAGCGGGCCGGGCTCCTGCACCCACCGGCGGGGCCACCGCAGCGGCAGTGACGAGCGGGTCCCGATAAGCAGGGCCAGGTGGCGAGCAGGGATAAAGCCGCGGGCCGGGAGGAGCAGCACCTGCACCCCCACACCCACCCGAAACACGCCGCGTGCGAATCACCCCCCCAAAAAAAGTTTTTCGGGTGTATTTTTAGCACTGCGGGACACGGCGTAGTGCTGCAACCGGCCCTGCCCGGACACTGCCCATCGCCAG
>VXAA01004108.1:218063-247200 GCA_013399115.1 Anseranas semipalmata | reverse complement strand
TCCCGCTGGGCACGGCTTGCGCCTGCTTTAGGTGCTCCGGGTGTTTTCCCGAAAGGGCTGCGGAGAAACCCCGCATCGCTCGAATGCCAGGTTGGGCAGCCCCAGAGCAGCGTCTCCTGCTTGCCCTTCTCCTGGTCGTGCTCTGCAGCTGGCACCGCACGGCCCCCTTGCTCCCTCGAAGCATCCCAGCTCCAGCCCCTCGGGTGGCTGCAGCCCCAGCCTCCCGGCAGGGTGCTGTGCTTCTTTCAGTTTTCTTTAAAACCTCAAGTTGTCAGCGCTCCTGCTGTGCCGCAGCCAAGGCGGCCTGGTCCCCACCCTCCGCCCCGAGCACTGCGTGCCCCCGTGGGCTGCAGGGTGCTGGGAGAGAGAAGCGTGGGTGGGGGGAACCTGGCTTCACCTCTGCTCCTGCGCACAGGGCACGGCGGCTCTCAGGGCCAAGTTTCTCTGAGCGAGCCCTCCAAAGCGCGTTGTCTGCCAGCTCCACTGGTGTCTTTATGTGCGTGGGATGGAGGTGTGGGGGAGTAGGTGTGAGCACATGCAGGCCCATGGACAAGAGCGTGTGCGCGTCCGTGTGTGCGTCCACGTGTGCTGCGAGTGCGTGGAGAGGGTGTTTATTGGGGAACGTGCGTGTCAGAGGGCTGGGGGTGGCAGGGGTGCGTGTGAAGCTGTGCCCAGCAAGACCAAGGCAGGTCTATCAGCCCTGCCCCTGGGGACCTGTTGCACTGGCTGGCACAGGGCTGCCCCCTTGCCAGGCCCTGCTCTGTGTGGCTCCTCCCCATCCGAATGGCATCCGAATTTTTTTTTGCTGCTCCCGGGAACAGCCACTGGAGCTGCTGCAGGGAGCATCCCAGGAGGAGTGCCCAGCCCATCCATCACAGGCCGCTTTGGCATTTACGAGGGGTCTGAAGCAATAAATTCTCCCTGGATGTGCCTGGGAGTCAGTGTCAAGGACAGGCTCTGCAAAACCTCCACCATTGGCCAGCACAGCAGCTCCTGGCTGGTGCTGCACTGCTGGTGCTTTCTGCCTGCTCCTTCCCTGTGCCTGTTGGCCCCCCCAGGCTGGCCCAGGTGAGAGCCGCTGGTGGGCAGAGGTGAGGATAGTCGTGGGTGTGAGCATCTCTCCAGGACAGGCACAGCTCCCACAGTCTGGATCTCTGATGCAAGTGTTTATTGGAGAACCGTGGTTTTGTTTTTAAAGACAAGCGAGATGGCATCTGGAGCGCTGCATCCAGTTCTGGGCTCCCAGCACAAGACTGGGGGACAAGTACATGGGCATACTGGAGTGAGTCCATTGAAGAGCCATGAAACGATTAAGGTGCTGGAGCAACTTCGGAGAGAAGCGGAGATCTCTCCCTGGAGATATTCATATCCCAGCAGGAGATGCCCTGACCAGCCTGCTCCGGGTGGCCCTGCTGAGGTTTCATGCCATTACTGAGCCTTGGAAAGATGGAGCAAATGTCCAAGACTGAAAAACAAAGTGAAATAAAACAACGCAGAACCTTTCTTTTTTTTTTTTGAAAGGTCTCCAGCTGCAGAGGATTGACAGTGGTGAAGGACTAAGGTGGGGGGTGGTGGGGGATGGAAAAGAAGAATGAATACCCCAGACTTCCTTATGGCTGCTCAGCCTCACCAGAGGGCATCAGTGGGGAACCTGGTGCGTTCCGAAAACAGCAACGGTGCAGGCCCAGAGCCACATTACCCTGCCCATTACTGGATCACAGTAACAACGGAGATGATAATCAATACAAAAATTGTCCAAAATTTGGCATTTTTCTGTGAAGGGTGCTGGGATTCTGATTAAACCTGGTTTTATCGTGACATTTTGCTCTGTGAGAAAGCTCTTCTTGGCTGCGCCCAATGCTGCAGTGTTGCTCAGCAGAGCACAGACGGCCTGACAACAATTTGGCTGCTAAAATTTCTAAAAATAAGAGCTGCCTTTCTTTTTTTCTCCCTCCAAAGAAACATTGCAGCATCACACCTTCCTCCTGGTCCAAACTGTCAAGCCTCTTCAGGCAGAGGGGCTGCAACCACGCTGCTGAACTCCAAGATTGTGTCATTTTTGTTTGCTGCAATATTTTGTTCTGAGAATGGTGATTTTTTTCATGTCATAGAATCATAGAATCATAGAATGACCTGGGTTGAAAAGGACCTTAAAGATCATTTAGTTTCAACCCCCCTGCTCTGGGCAGGGTTGCCAACCACTAGAGCAGGCTGCCCAGCGCCACATCCAGCCTGGCCTTGAATGCCTCCAGGGATGGGGCAGCCACAACCTCTCTGGGCAACCTGTTCCAGTGCCTCAGCACCCTCTGAGTGAAAAAATTCCTCCTAATATCCAACTTAAATCTCCCCTGTCTTAGTTTAAAACCATTCCCCCTTGTCCTATCACCATCAACACATGTAAACAGGCGTTCCCCCTCCTGTTTATAGGCTCCCTTCAAGTCCTGGAAGGCCGCAATGAGGTCTCCCCAGTGCCTTCTCTTCTCCAAGCTAAACAAGCCCAGTTCCCTCAACCTTTCTTCATAGGAGAGGTGCTCCAGCCCTCTGATCATCTTAGTGGCCCTCCTCTGGACCCGTTCCAAGAGCTCCACATCCTTCTTGTGCTGGGGGCCCCAGGCCTGCACGCAGTATTCCAGGTGGGGTCTCACCAGAGCAGAGTAGAGGGGGACAATCACCTCCCTCTCCCTGCTGGCCACCCCTTTTTTAATGCAGCCCAGGACATAGTTGGCCTTCCGGGCCGCAAGCGCGCACTGCCGGCTCATGTCCAGCTTCTCGTCCAGCAGGACCCCCAAGTCCTTCTCTGCAGGGCTGCTCTTGAGTTCTTCTTCTCCAAAGAAGAAGCCATGTCTTGGCAGTGGCTGAAAAAATGGGGAAACAAATGTCACAAGGTGCATTCAAACACTTTTCATTGGCTGGGAAGCATCAGGGCTGCCCAGAGAGGAGCTTTTTGGGGTACTGCTATGGAAAAGCTCTGCCCAGATGAGGAGGCTGGAACTTGGCCCTCTGCTCACTGGGGAGGTGGGTGGTTCCCATCGTTTTGTGCTGTACTGGTTTGAACTGGGAGCTCCATCACAGAACATCACTCCTCTGCAGCAAGGTGGCTACTGGGGGCTTGAGACAGCTTCTATAGCTGCTGGACCTGCCTGGTTGCTGCCCTTCCTGGAGGCATGGGAGTGGGGCAGGAGGGAGAATTGAGTTTTTGATTTAGTGCATGAAGCATAATTAGAAAATTATAATAGATTCTTTTCATCTGAATGTATATATATATATATATTTAACAGGCCACCCACTTCCCATCACCTGAAATGTCCTGTTAAGAGGGATCACTTTATTTCACAGATGTCTTGAAGGAGCTGGAGAAGCGGAGGGGTGGCAGCACTTCAGATGGAGTTTGACCCTGGGGGAAGGATGCAGGGCTGAGCAAGGGATGGCAGGGCTGGTCACCACCATCCTGGCACCCTCCACATGCTCCCATTTGCTGCATCCTTCAGCAGATCTGGTGGGTGAAGCCAGCAGCCCCCGCAGTCTTGCACCAGCTGGTGGTGGGGCTGCATGTATAGGCAGCTCCATCAGCCTCATCCTGGGAGGATTTGCTTTCTTCCCAGCTGCTGACCCTGTCCTCCTTCCCAAGGGAGACCGGGCACTTGGCACCACTGGGTGATTGGGATTCCCTAGTGGCTTTGGTGGCATCCTCCCTATATCCCTTCCCACCCAGGACAGCACCAGAGGCTTTGCCTATGATATATCACATCCATGGCACCCTCTTCTCTGCGAGACCAATTACCCTGGCAAAGAGGGAAATTAGATTGCCTTGACATGATTCGTTCTTGCTAACATTGTGTTGGCTGTTTTTTATTCTTTATTTTTGTCACACCATTGTCCTCTAGGTGTTTACAAAATGGATTGTTCGATAACTTGTTCCAAAACGTTTCAAGGAACTGAAGCCAGGTGGACTGATCTGTAACTTCCCCTTCTTCATCTTCTTTTTTTCTCTCTCTTTGTATTTCTTTCTTACTTAACTCCTTAGCCTTTCTCATTCTACCCCCATGTGTTTGCGCTATCCCTTTACACTCATCCTTCTACCCTCATTCCCGTTTTTATAGGATTCCTTTTTGATTTTCAGGACACTAAAATGCTCCTGATGCAGCAATATTGGTCTTTTACTGTTTTCCCATGGTTCCTCTGCATCAAGATGTTTAGCTGCCGTGCACCTAATATACTCTCTTTTAGTAACTTCACACACTCCTGAATTGTTTTTTTTTTCCTTAGGATGGCTTCCCAAGGGACTCTTGCTGGTGGTAAAACATCCCCATGGGTTTGTTAAGTTTATTTGTCCATGCAACTGTCTTTTTTTTGGATGCTTTCTTTGTTTTAAAGTCAAAACCAATGAACCATGCAGTCTGTGATTGCTGTCCCCCACATGATATCACTTATGTAGATGCCCAACCAGTTCTTCCATATTGGTCAGAATCAAGACTGCAATAGCTGCCCCCATCCTGCATTCCCAATCCCACCATTTTCTGGCAGAAAAAAAGGCCAGGGAAGTTTCCAAATGTTGTCTGGGTATGTTACTTCCTTCTGTATTTATTTTTCCAATGGAAAGTCAAATGAGATGGCTTAGACATAAAAAGTTGCTGTTTATTCGGCCAACTGCTTGCTGAATGAGGCCTTAACTTGAGAATAATTGCAGATAAAACGAAGCCATATTTTTGATAAATAAATTGTTCTTCTTTCAAATGTGCTCAATTTGAGGTTTAGTGCTATGATAAATCTTCACTAACTTCTGCTCCTGAGAGAAGCAGCAGACAGGGAGGGAACGTGCCCAGCGCCGGTGCTGATGGTTGGTCCACGCAGCCATCCTGCAGGAGCGGCTCCTGGGCCGCCAGGGCTGAGCACGGGCACCTTCCTGCTGCACACAGCCCGAAAATGCAATGGGAAGGGGGTAGGACAGATGGGTGGGTTGAAGACCTACAGGTAATGGGCCCAAAGTGCCACACTTGCTCTCTAGACAGTGAAGAACAGCTGGAGTCAGCCTTTTCTTCCCTCCCTCCCTCCTTCTATTCCCCAGCCCATCAATCCACTGATCTGTCCCTCCCTTCTGTCCACAACCCCTCTGCCACCTTTAGCGATGCAATGTGGGAAAGGCAGGCTATATTCTGCAACCCACTTTGAGCCAAGGAGGCAGTGGGGCACAAAGTAAGCCAGGTCTGGAGGTGCTGCGGCAGCCTGCCCCAGGCCTGGGTGCAGCCCCGCGCTGGTGGCCAGGCCAAGGTCAGCACTGGCAAATGGAGGCTGGGCTGGAGAACGAGGACTCACCAAGCGGCTGGAAGATGGGAGGAAGCCAAGGATGGTGAGAGGCACCAGAAGACAATTTCCTTCCTGAAATGTGAAGCCATGTTCTGTAGCAACAGAAAACTAAGCTGTGGCCTCTGCATATGACAATACTCAGTGAAGAAGCATGGTGGGGGTAGCCCACTTGTGGAACACACATCCAGAAACAACAGCCTCCACCAGCCTTGTCACATCCTGGGCACAGTGAGGCCTGTCCTGCTGGGAAGATCCTCCCAGTGCTGCCTTTCTCACCCCAGGTCCTTGCTGGTGCTGCTCATCACTTGGGACTGCGGATGGGGAACAACACCTGGTCCCCATGGGGTTCATGCTGGCACGGTGATGCCTTGGTGGGGTCCTCTGCTGGGAGAGGCGGTGGTGCCCATCATCACAAACCATCCTGAACCCACCTCTATCCCTGGGTCCAAGGGGAGAGCGGGCTCTGCCCACTGGGCAACAGGGGACCTGGGCCACAGGCACAGCCCTGTTGGGGGACATCTGCTGCTTGTGTCACCCGGGAGGGCAGCGCAGGGCTGGGCTGGTCCCTGACCCCAAACCAGCCCAAGCCTGCCCTTGCAATGGCTGTGGCTCAGAGGGCCACGCGTCACAGATGTGACCTCAAAATGAAAACGCTAAGCTGTTCTGCTTTCGGAGAAGCTTAGCACTTAAAGCTGATTTCAACAGCTTTTGCCTAAAGTTTTAAGACTCGTCACTAATCAGCAGCTGGTTTATGGTTGTTGTAAAAGATCAGAAAAAATAAAGAAATCTCCCGAAGTTGAGGGGAGCGCGTCCCAGCGCCCACATCCATCACCCGCAGTGCCGACATTTACGAGCGTGGCGAGCCATAAATCCGCGCGGGGCCGACACTGGCCCAGGTCTTGGTGCTGAAGGGGAAGTGTTGTGTCTGAATCTGTGTCCTGCCCCAGGAGGAACTTTATTAATGCTTTGCATGGCGAGCCAGACACATCCAAGCCCTGGCACATCCATCTCTAGGTTTTGCAGGCTCTGCTGCCCTCTCTGCAGCAGCCCAGACTCCCGATGGGTGATTTTCTGCTCCTGGTGCATCTTGTGGACAGGAGAGCTGAGTGTTTTGGGAGGGGGGACAGGCAGTGACACCTTCTGCTGTTATTTCATTCATCCTCTCACCATGGTGTTCCATTTCCAGGGGCTTCATGGAGAAGCTCTGGTACAAGCTACATCCCTGCTTGGACTCAGAAGGGAAGGGATGAAATGGGGTCCAGGCCGGTCCCCAGTGCAGAACCACTTGTCCCCAAGACCAAGGTGCTCGGTCTCAGGCTCTGGTCACCCTGGGGTGTGGAGCAGAGCCCCTTCGGGGTACAGGCATGGTTTGAGGGGCCTGCTCTGCTCACAGGGGCTGCTGTGGGGGGGGCTGGGGAAGGCAGGGAGGTGCTGGCAGCGGGAGTCCAGCGGGCACTGGCCCTTCTGTGGCTGGCAGGCCTGGGGGAAACCGCAGGTGTCCCAGAGGGCACCAGGACAGCTGGGACACCAGTGTCCCTGCCCCGAGGCAGGGTGGTGGCAGCGGGCACAGCCCCGGCGTGGGCAGTAATGTCAGGGTGCGTGTCCCCATCGGGTCCCCAGCACCCCATCCTCACCACCACAGTACCAGGGTCCTTGCCACGTCGGCCAAGGACCAGGAATAAACGTGGGACAGCTGAAATGAAGGCAGCCCAAGGGCAGCGCGAGGCGCCCACATGGCCAGCATCCCCTCGGCTGCCAGCCGAGCTGCCAGCCCTCCAGCAGCCCCGCTTCAAGTGCAAGACCTTGCTCCATCACCTTGTAAAATATTTTCTTTGCAAATCTAAGTAAACTGTTCGTGTGTGTGCAGAGGGAGAGGCCCAAGACGTCCCCAGCCGCAGCGTTTGCTCCGATTACACATAAATTGACATCTTGTAAGAGAGCTGTCCAGAATACTGAGTAATTATAGCTGCTACTGAATCACAGAGGAGTGTGGGCACAGCATCTCTCTTACAAATCATTGCAAAGACCCTGCAGATTAAATCCATTTTTCCCCCCTCTCTCACCCATAAAGGGCTGCATTTGTGCTGTAAACAGTAAAAATAGCAAGAGCTGTTATTAACTAGGATGTACAACTGCTGACTCCAATGCAAAATGTGTCTCCATATGGTCATTACAGTTGAAGGACAAAAACAATATTTTATGTTTCTCACAGTTATTGTTCATCAAATGTTTATGAAAATGCATAATGAGTGTGTATGATGAGCTCGTCGTTTGATAAAGGGAATGAGATGAGAACCTGTGTGAATTTCCAGCCCAAATAATAAAGACCATTAAATTAATAGCTTAATTATGTCATAAATTTCAAAACATTACCTAGAATTCATTTTATTTTTATTTAACCTAATAACACGTTTATCTGCAACTCTTTCTGGGATCCGTACATAAACCCGCAGCAACAGTTATGTTTTCCCAGACTTGGTTTCTGTTTTATGGCCCTTCTGGAGATCTGTTGTCGCCAACAACTTCCATGGAGGAGCAGTCCGGGGGCCCGGGCCCTGCTGTATCAGTGCTGGAGGTCACTGGAGGGGCTTGTGCTCCTCACAAGCACTGCTGCGCGTGCTTCAGTAATAACCAGTGCCCCATTAACAGCAAGCCAGGCCTTGCAGCAGACTTCTGAGAGGCATCATGTAATTAGCTGAAACTTCTGTAAACTACAAATATCTAATTAGAGTCTTTAACAGATTACAGCGGCAGAGGGGGAGGAATGTGCGCGTGCTTTCTGGGCGCAAATGCCCCTGTGGGTAAGTGTGGCACATTCAAGCAGAGCCATGGCATTTCTGCCTGCTTCTTATTCTGTTTGCAAAAAGGCGTTTCATTAAAGGACAATTTGAAATTTAATTGTATTAATCTTCCTTTGATTGCATATTTAATTCTAAATGAACTCACCTGCACCTCCCTTTCCTACCCGCACGTTGAATTAGTCTTGGCAGTTGAGTTACTTGCAAACACAGACGCTAACAGACTCCTGGGCTCATCACCTGCTCTGTGCCCATTGCCACCTGTGGTCCTTAGCCAGCCTCCAGCCCCTCCTGCCCTGGTTGCACCCTTGTGTGTCTGGGCTCTCCGTGGCTGGGTGGGTGGATGTGCACCCCCAGGGGTGTATGGAAGGGTGGGATGGACCATTGAGGTCCGGTGAACAGCACAGCTCATCTGCCATCAACCACGACCACTGCTGCCCTGCTTGGTGGGTCCTTCTGCCTCACCTGCTCCTGGCTAAGGCTGTCCTTGTGGCTATGTCACCAGGAGCTGTTCTGGGTCTGTGGCACTGCCTGGCTGCTGCTCACTGCAGGCCCTGGTGTACTGAACACCACAGGGCAGGGACCCAGGACGTTGGAGGGTCCATGACACGGCTGCAATCCCCTCCTGCCAGCACAAGGACAAGCCCAGACCTTTCTCCAAACAGCCTGTGAGGTATGGGAGATGCTGTGTGGCACTGAACAAGGACCCTTCTGAGCCCATGAGAAACACCATGGGCTGTTCATTCTGCACTGCTGCCCCCAACCCTCCCTAGCCCCAACTCCCCATCCTCCTAATGAGGACTAAAGCGAAGAGCACACATCTCCCTTGTGAATATTCACACCTCGGTTCCCACTCCCAGAGCAGCCACACCAAGCCATGGGAAGAAGTCTGGAGCCTGCTGGTTTCTAGCGGTGGGGAGGACACAGGTCCCTGGATGGGGAGGTGATGGCAAGTTGGGATGGGCTGGTGGGGCTTCACTTCAATGGGACATGGGGCACCCGTGGCTGGGTGACAGTCTGCATGTGAAACGCTGCCAGAGCAGATGTGGGGCACTGGAAATGGCCTGCTGCAGGGACCTGCATGGTGTCCTTGCCCCAGGCACTGGTGTCCCTGTCCCTGCTGCTCGGTGTCTGCTGAACAGAGACCTCACTTTTATAGGCACTACAGCAGCCATTGCTTTATTCGAATGGAGGCTTCTTATGGTTTAATATCATTAAATACAGATGCAACTTGTGTTTTCTAAAGCCATAATGCCCCTTCCTGTTACTGCCTTACAATTAACTGGGCTATAAAGCCTTCAAACATATTGCAGACACTAATTCAACTGGATGGTGAAGAAACATGGTTTTATTGGGCAATTACAGTGCTTAGAACATGCTCCAGTCCACGCGATTGCTTCCCAGCAGAAACAGGGGCAACCAGGCCACTCTACTAAGCAAGGTTCAAAGGTGGCATCCAGATAATCTTGTCTCCAGGCTGCAGGGATGGTTTTATTTACATCATAAAAAGCTCTCCAGGAGCGATGTCAGAGCTGGGGAAAGCAGTGAGCGCAGTGAGCTGCGTGGGTCGGAGCCGGGCTGGCTCTTTGCCCCTCTGCTCTGTGCTGCCCACCCAGCTGTCCCCACCCTGCTGCTGCTGCCCATCTGCTCACGCTGCAGCTCCTGCCGGAGCTTTTCCAGATGTGTCTCCGCTCTCTGTACTCAGACCATGCCTTGTGTTTTAGATTGTGGAGAGCTCTGTGGAGAATCGCTCCAGCCCACTCCTCCTGACACCCCCTGAGGATGTGAAGACAGCTGAACAGGAGGACCCTGGACATGGCACTGTTCTGGGTCTTGGTCTCACCGACGGGGTCCTGGTCCTTCAGCAGGGACCTGTCCCAGTGCCAGGGCACACTGGGTAGGGGGATGAGGAGAAGTGCTGAGCTGGGTGGTGCTGGGCTGTGAGGGAAATATGGGAGCCTGGGGAAGCTGGCATGTAGCTGTGGGGATGACCAGGTAGGAGAGGGTTCTCACCTCCTGTGGCACTGCAGGTTGTCCCAGAGACAGATGTCCCAGGGCCTTTGCTCCTGACATGGGAGAAACATGACATGACATGGCATGGCATGACATGACATGGCATGACATACATCAGACATGTATGCATGCCTGGGAATGTCTCTGGGCAGTAGCTGGCAGCAGGCACGAGCTTCTTCAGCTACACTGAGTGCAAGGCTTTCTCTGGAGAGCATCCTCCCACAGAACTTCCTCCACACATCCCTGCAGACCCTTGGAAAGGTGAATCTACAACTGTGCATGCAATCCTGTAAGCAAATGTGCCACAAGAGATAGGACTGGGCAGGCACAAGAGAAACAAAGGCAGGTGACCATGTCCTGACAGCATTCTCAACCCATTTGGGCTGGCTTGCTTTGGGGCTGTGCTGAAGCCACATGGCTTTGATGAGCCTAAGCTTCCCTGCAAAAACTGGACTGATGGTGTTTGTCTGCTGGAGCTGTCAGAAGGCATCAGCCTGTGAGCTGATGGGGGATCTGGGATGCAGGGGACAGTCCAGAGAGGGGCTGGGTGCTTGTGCTATGTGCCATGGCTGCTGGTTCCAGCTGTCTTATTGCATTTTGAGAAGCATCAGAGAAAGTTACTTTTTGGTTCTCTGCAAGGTCTGGAAGTACACTGTCCACTGTCTGGGAAATTTGGATTGTGAAGTTTGGATTGTGAACTGGCTGAAGGAAAGAAGCCAGAGAGTTGTTGTCAATGGGACGGAGTTTAAGTGGAGGCCTGTATCTAGTGGAGTCCCTCAAGGGTCGGTGCTGGGACCAGTACTGTTCAATATATTCATCAACGACTTGGATGAGGGAATAGAGTGCACCCTCAACAAGTTTGCTGATGACACAAAACTGGAAGGAGTGGCTGACACGCCAGAAGGCTGTGCTGCCATCCAGCGAGACCTAGACAGGCTGGAGAGTTGGGCGGGGAGAAATTTAATGAAATAAAACAAGGGCAAGTGTAGTCTTGCATCTGGGCAGGAACAACTCTGGGTATCAGTATAGGTTGGGGACTGACGTGTTAGTGAGCAGCTTAGGGGAGAGAGGCCTGGGGGTCCTGGTGGACAGCAGGATGACCATGAGCCAGCACCATGTCCTTGTGGCCAAGAAGGCCAATGGCATCCTGGGGTGTATTAGAAGGAGTGCGGTTAGTAGGTCGAGAGAGGTTCTCCTCCCCCTCTACTGCGCCCTGGTGAGACCGCATCTGGAATATTGTGTCCAGTTCTGGGCCCCTCAGTTCAAGAGGGACAGGGAACTGCTTGAGAGAGTCCAGCGCAGAGCCACAAAGATGATTAAGGGAGTGGAGCATCTCCCTTATGAGGAAAGGCTGAGGGAGCTGTGTCTCTTTAGCTTGGAGAAGAGGAGACTGAGGGGTGACCTCATTAATGTTTATAAATATGGAAAGGGGGAGTGTCAGGAGGATGGAGCCAGGCTCTTCTCCTTGACATCCAACGATAAGACAAGGGGCAATGGGTACAAGCTGGAACACAGGAGGTTCTGCTTAAATATACGAAGAAATTTCTTCACAGTGAGGGTGACGGAGCACTGGAACAGGCTACCCAGAGAGGTTGTGGAGTCTCCTTCTCGAGAGACTTTCAAAACCCGCCTGGACGTGTTCCTGTGCGACCTGATCTAGGTGTTCCTGCTCTGGCAGGGGGATTGGACTAGATGATCTTTCAAGGTCCCTTCCAATCCCTAACATTCTGTGATTCTGTGAAATTCCCTTGCTGGCAGAAGCAATGGAAAACAAAATGGATGAGACCTGGGTGTGAGCATCCACTGTGCTCCTATGGGGACTTTCCTGGAAAGGACACAGCACCGACATTTCTCTGCACCTTTTGGGAATGGGGCACTTGATCTGCAGCAGCAGCAGACTAAATCCCCCACCATACTGGTTGCCCCTGTTCAAGACACTGCTGCCTTGGCAATGTCTGATCTCAGGCACAGCCGAGTAGAGCCTGCTCCTGCCTCTTCTCCAGAGATGTTTTTTCAGACGTGTCCAGCACCTATGGCAACACGAATTCACCCCCACAGCAGTGCTGGCTGCATCTCAGAGCTTCCAAGCTGGGCGGTAAATGCCTTCTGCTGCTGATGGCCATGGGTGGTGCAGGCATCCTCGCAGGGCAGGGTGAAGGCACAACCTGGCTGGGGAACAATTTTCTCCCCTTGCCTCAGCACAGGGGTTATTTCCTCAGTGCAGAGAAGGGAGACTGACAAAGCACCCTCCCACAGACCATGCTCGTGCCAGCTCAGTCACCCCCATGTCTCCTCTCCTGGTGGGAACAGAGGCTCTTTGTACCTCTATAGATAACGTCCAGACCCTGAGCTCCTGGGGCCAGCCGACAGCAGGTCCCAGACAGAATCTGGGGGCTGCAGGGACAATGTTTCCCTGTTCCAGTTTCAGGAATGCTCTGAGCCACAGGGACAGGCTTGGACATTCCTTGACAAGTCTGTCCTGAATATTCACAGGAGGCAGGTGTGGTGTCCCAGCCCCAATCCTCCCAGGTGCACGGTCACACCCATTACAGTGCTTTGCTACTCTACACAAAATAATGTCTCGTATGGGGAGGATTCTAGGGAAGGGCTAGAAGAAATGTTTCCCTGTCACATGTGGTATCACTGCTGGTGCAGCCACCCAGAGAACGCTCTGACCCAGGCCTCCCTCATCCACAAGAGTTGCTTCAGCTTGCCTGCAGTGGAAGGCCTGGTGATGTGAGGTGTGGGTGCTCAGCAGGCCTGGAAGGCAAGACATTCAATGCTGAGGAAGGAAAAAGCAGTCTGGGCGAGTCTCTTCCCTCGAGGGCTTTTTCTGGTCCTTCCTGGAGCTCAGCCACAGCAGCCACCGACTAAAGTGGCCTGGCCAGGAGCAGCAGGGGGGTGGCTGTTGGGCTGGAGACTCCTGCTGGTGCTGGCACGGCCCTGCCACGTGGCCGAGACCAAATGGCTTCTGCAAGCAGTAGGATGTGAGTGGGACATTTGATTTCCACATTTCTGAAGAAAACTGAAATCCAACACTCCCTCTTGACCACAGTGATTTACGCAGCCCAGACTGTGAGTTAGAGCAGAAGATCTTCACATTTCTTTTTATTTTTCTCCCTTTTTGGAAATGGAGAAAATTTGTTAAGTGCTGAAGGGAAATGATTTTATTTCAGCCATAATAGCAGAACTCTGTATTCCTCCTTATCCCCAATATGACTGCTGCTTTCATGGTATTGCCTTAAAGAAACAGTTTCTCGTTTGTATATTTCTCTCTGGAGAGGAAGGTCATAGCCTTCACAAATGGGAAAACTAATTAGAGAAGTAATTCAGCAGTTGCCTGATAGGTCAGATATTGGAAATAAATATACAGGTTACTGTGTTATTACAACGATAGTTTTTGCTCCTTTAGTTGGTCATGAAGAAAACATGTTGTATTAAGAAAAGATTAATTTTATCACCCATTGGTGGGGCCAAGGGTTTGTAGCTACACTGCCTGCTTGGCAGCAGCCTGCACACAGCTGGGGAGCCTCTCGTCCGCAGCTCTGGAGAGCAGCTTCCACCTCCTGCCTGCAGTCGTGAAGGAGGCTGGTGCGTGGGACTCAGATGTGGTCAGCAAAGCCTGGGTGAAAAAAACATGTGTGACGCAGCTGAACAAAGAGATATTCCTCTTCCCCAAACTTCTGCAAAAGGGCAGCTGCTGTTATTTGCTGTCATAAGAAATGAAGTCCCACTTCACCAGCAATGAGCCTACCTGAGATCTCTACAACCTATGCTGCATTTGGGCACTTCCCAAGCAAGGCACCATGGTGCAGCACCTGTGGACATTGTCTCCCACCTCTCTACCTCCTTCAGGATTCATTCCTTACCCATAAATGCTCTTTCTCTGAATGTGCCTGCTTGGGCGTGGGCTGAGGAGGCTTGTGAAACTGGCACGGTGTTCAGAGGCTTGTTGGTGGTTTTATGCTGCCTGCGATCCTTCGACTGAAGGTGCAGCATTACTGCGGGGGATGCTCATCTCTGCAAGCACCCAGTGCTGCTCTAAGCCTCAACGGCAGGAGCAGGAGCAGCATCTCCTGGGGCAGCATCTCTGGGTGGGAAGTTATGATGTCCCTCACCTGCAGCCTCAGAGATGGAGAGTGTGCAGCAGGGCCCTCAAAGTGGCATTCATGCTTGTAGCTATTTACTGTTTGCAAATGAGCTACAGCCTAAGAATTGTTCACAGGAACAGCTCCAAGTAGCAAATTCATTTGAGAAAGCCACAATCTGCTCATGGCTAATTCGAGAACAGAGAGATAGGAGGACTGGTGCATGTGATGAATTATTCACATCGTGCTGAAGGGGGTGCGTGAGGCTGGTGGTGCAGAGGTGTGATGTAGGCATGGCTTGGACCTCATAGCCTCATTCAGGGTGTAGGCTGAACTGGCTCCAGGTATGGAAGCAAATATCTCCCCTTGATCCTGAAACAGGGAGAAGCAAGCAAAATGCCTGACTGTCAAAGCTGGGTCCCAGGCAGTGAGGTACCCGTGTATGTGCCTATGCATTAGCATGGAAATTTCCATGCAGCAGGTTACACCTGGGATGAGAGTTAGACATGTGCATTAGACACTGCTGAGCTGGGGAATAAAACCTAGCAGCAGTCCAAGAGAGTTGAAGCAACCATTCAAGACAACAGGTTGTAAAGCATATGTGTGCCTTGGTCTCAATGGCTTTTGTTTTGGTGGTGCTGGATTTAGCTTTGGTGGTGTACCTGTGACCTGTCAGGCCAGTATGATTACTAACACTGAATTGCCTAAATGCAGCTCCAGAACTGTATGAGAGACAAGGAGCAGAATGGAGCGAGAAAGGGGGGAAGTGCAGGAGGATGAAATTGGGACTTACACTGGACTGAGAAGCTGAAGATCCTGGTGGAGCTGAGCTGGAGATGAGAAAGGTGTGGGAGGAACACAGACGGGAAGTGGAGGGGCCAGGGATCCTGAAGAGTTCAATAAACCTGATCCTGGGAGCCACAACCACAGTCAGGCAGACTGAAGAAATGGGCACTTTGTTCCATTGGATGGTCTGGACTCATTAATGGTCCAGACCATCCCACACAGTGGTCACCACTAGGGCTGGATTGTCATGGTCCAGTCTGGCTGGGAAACCTGCCTTGCAGCCAGGGCTGTGCAGACACAGGTCAGCTGCTTCCCAGGAGTCCTGCTGGACTCGGGAACTCCTTAAATTGGATGTCAGCAGGCACAGGTATAAACCTTGGGCACAGATCAACTCAGGGAATTAGACATCACCATCACCAGCATCCATCTGGCCACTGCTGCTTGGGCGCTTAATGTGAACAGGGAAAAATGAGATCAGTCAGGATAAAGAACAAATATTCCTGGCCAGGAGTGACCAGCAAAACAAATCCTTAAGCCAAAGACAGTACAGGTGGTACAACAAATTGCCATTTGCTCATAAAAGAAGTTTTTCACCCAACAGCCTCTGTGGGTGAGACAGGAATGGAGCAGAAGGAGGGTGGCCACTCTCCATCCCCTCCTCTGGAGTGCCCTGAGCCCTTTGCAAGGCCCTGCCTGTGGCCAGCCCTGGCAGGGGCTCAAGGTGCTCTCCAGAGCCAGCCTGCTTTATGTGACAAAGCTTTGGGCATTCACGTCTGTGCTCCTGAAAAGCCTGCAGGGCATTTCAATTCTCTGTGCTCCAGCTGTCCACCTTGGATTTGGCTCTTCCCTTTCTTTCTGAAAGGTAACACCAGCTGGTGGCAGGTCTTTCACTGCAGGGCTCAGGGAGGGGAACCTCTATTAACCTGCCCAGTGCCTGTGAGAGGAGGCACTGACCCTGCTGTTTGTTACAGCTTGGTAATTTAATTTGAGTTTACCGACTTGTTTGTTACAGTCCTGGAGATGTCCTGTGGTGCTTAGGCTCTGGCTCAGGAGATGCAGCTGACAGAGCTGTGCACTTCTTCTGCTTCCCTTGTCCAGGCAGACCCCTGGCTGTGGCTGCCCACCGCCTGTCTGGAGCAAATCCCAGCACACGTGGATGCGACGGGAACAGCTCCAGGGGCTGTCACCCACATCACCCGCAACGCCAGGCTGCGTCTTTGGGAGGGATCAGGTCCATAGGGCCTGTCCTCCACATGCATGTTAGGCAGGTGGGCTTGCAGGTGATCAATTAATAAGGGAAACTTCGAAGCTTTCTGCAGAGCTCTGATGTCTAGAAGTTCTTTCTCATCTCAGTGGCATTTTCTGAGTGAGGGAGCAGTGTGGAGCACTAGGATAGAGAGTGCTCAGTTAAATGGGCCTTCAAAGGCAGAAGCAGTCCTGCTGTTGGGATGGACATCTCCCATTGGAGGGCAGAAAATGCTCATGTGGAAAGAAGCAGCATGGAGACACTCAGTGGTGAATGTGGGAGGTGTGTGGTCCTGCTGTATGGCTGAAGGGACCTTACTGGGAGCTGCTGGGCTTGGCTGTGAGCAGACAATTATGCAGAAGCTGCCTACCAAGAGTCTCATCTCTGGTGCCACATGGCTTTCTCGCTGCCAAAGGAGCAAGTACCATCCTTCACTTACAAGTTTCTGCTCTCAAAGCCTCCAGCTGGATGGAGCCTTTGACCCAAACTCCGTGGAGAGCCTGGACCCAGAGGCAGGCACATAGGATGCCTCTTTCCCTAGTCACTCTGTAGATGCTGTATGTAGGTAGTTAATGTGCTGGATGATCCCTGCTGGGCCTGACCCAGGCCTGATCATCCAGGGCTGATGGGGCAGCACCAGCGGTCACACATGTGGAGTTATTCTGGTTTCTGAGAGCTAGAGACTGGCCTTCTCCAGAGGTATCAGGCCAAAAGTCTCTGCAAGAATTGATGTCCTGCTCAACAGCATGTGAATAATTTCATCCTATGTGCAAGTGTACAGGACCTGTTTCAGTCTTGCTAAATTGCAGGACCAAAATGTCTTCTGGTACTGGAGAGTCCCACTGGCACCTCACACAAGAAAGCATTGCCCCTCCTGTGGGAGCTGCTGCTTTCCCGTTTCACTGGGTGCCCTTCGATTATGAGACAGGGAGAACAGATACTGCCAATCTCTCTTGCCTAGATCATTATCATTTTATCAAGCTTCTTTTGCCTGTCTCTTCTCCAAAGAAGCACCCACAGTCTATCCAGCCTCTCTTCACCGCAGAGATGCCCCAGGCTCTGGGCTCCTGTCTCAGCCTGATGTTCCCCAGGATGAGTTCACTTCTTCTGGTGTCTCCATTTGCTTGGTGTAAACCGTGACAACAGCACAAACTATGATTTTCAGCCATCCCCATGACATTTGCTATCAGACTGTGGAGGGGCATCACACAGTGTCCTTCATGGTGGTTGCTTTTGCCACAGGGCTGTCTGGATTCTGAGTGTGGGTGTCCAAAGGCCAAGCACCTTTTCCATCCCATCAGTGCCACCACAAAAAGTGGTACAAGCATGGAGTGTGCCTAAATACGTTGGGTCACTCCATTATAAACTTGTCCAAGTCCAGCTGGAGTCTACCTCTATGAAGTCAGCAAGTCCTCCTCACCCAGGATTTCACTACATATCCTACTATCCAGAGGATCTGAGGGCTGTGGAAGGTGATTTTTGCCAGTCAGTACTGCTGGCAGAGCTCCTCTTGGCCACAAGCTTCTGTCCTGCTGCTTTGATAAATGTTTCAAGGAAGGTGCTGGAGACACACAGGTTTCTCAGCTTACATGGCTGGAATATCCATGGAGCGCCCAGGGAACCTCAAGCTCCTCAGCTAGAATGGGACACCTAGAGCTGGTGCTGTTCAGAAGCAGCAGCTGGTTTAAATGGTGTGATACTGCCGAGAGGAGCTGCAAGGTCTGTTGAGCAGAACCTAGAGCTGGCCATGGGCAAACCTCTGGCTGGTCCTGGAGGTGCCGCTCCACTTGGAGGTGGAGGCCAGCCTCCCCGGATGGGAAAGCTGGGCAGGTGGGCTTGGTACAGGCCAGAGGTGCCATCTGAGGGAGGTGGCAGCAGAGTTATTTTTCTGAATGCTCCATTGTTTGCTGTGGGAGATAAGGCTGCTGGGAGCTAAAAAGATAGAAAGTGCTCTGATAGCAATACTTTCTGCAAATATTTGGTGACTGTATTTGATTCTATCCAAGCAGAGACCACCAGCATGCCCTATCCATAATGAAGAGAATGTTTCCGTGTTATCAGGGAAATTCTGTTTGTTATCTCCATCTGGAGCTGTTTTCCACAGCTCATGTCCTCATCATGTCCGCAGCCCACACGCACTTTTGTCTTGCCCTAGCCTGAGACTGACACAGCAGATGGGAAGTGTCAATCACAAGGCATGGAGAGCTTTCTGAACCCTCCCAGGCTGCACCACTCTGGGAGTACTGGCAGGAGCTGGGATGTGGTTGTGCTGGGACATGTGTGAAGACCACCACTATCCTGGCGGTCTATCTGGCAGCAGTGAGTCACCTGTCACAGACCCCTTACTGCAGCTGAGGTCCAGGCTGCTCCAGAAGGGCTCAGGGAGTGGAGGAATGCCCTGGAGGCCAGGGCAGTGCCAGGCATGCACAACACAGTGGTACCCAGGCTTGTGTGCTATTTTGAGAGACCCCTGAGGGCTGCTGTGCCACCACACACCCGCTCCTTGCTCAGGCTTTGCTTTGCATGGGCTTTGCATCATCACCCCAGCTGATGTTCCCAGAGACACCTGTTTCTCCTAATGGATCCCTGACTCAACCTGTCATCCTGGGATTGAACCTTGATCCAGAGGTGACTTCTCAGTGGCACCACATTCAATGACGGGAACATTAAGTTTTGCTGTGCTCTGGCAAAGGCATTTTATAGATCGAGGTTTCTGGTGAGAGCCGGGGTACACAGTCTGTGGCAGGCTTTGGAGGCACATCCCCACCTGTGGCTGCTCTGAGTGTGGGGCAGCCCGTCCATGGGCAGGCAGAGAGTGCAGGGAGATACCCAGGGAAGAGGAAACAAGTGGCTGAGGAGTTCAAGCAAGGCTCCTTGTGGCTGCCTGGTGTCCAGTCTCCTGCAAGTGTCACCCACTCATCCCTGTGTGGGGACATGTCACTTGCCTTCAGTTAAAGCATCCCCAGGACAGCAGCCCACCCCAGGAGATGTGAAGACATAAGGAATCCCCTTGGAGGTTTGAGCACCACTGCTGGCTCACCGGGGCATTTCTCTGCTAGAAAAAGCTCCTTCCAGCACAAAAGTATTTTCTCCACAGGAAGGTGCTTATGTGGGATGATTAAGTCAGCCTGCAGACTTCTTGTTTTTCAAGATAAACAGGTTGAGCTCTTTCAAGTCCCTCGTTTCTCCATCCATCTCATCGCTGACTGGCCTCTGCTCTGCACTGGCAGACTGGATACAGCACACGCATCACTTATAGCTGTACTGTGCTGCTAGGTGAAAGCTCTGCTCTCCTCTCTCTATCCCCCAGCCCACCCTAGAGCTGCACAGGGAGCCCTGCACGTGCTCTCAGCAATCCTTAGGGGATTTGCAGAGCCTGTGTGCAGATCTGTAGGACTCCTGATGAGGCACTTGGCAGTAATGCAACACTTCTGGAGAAGGACCCAGTTTCCTGGGTGATCCCATCTCTCCAACCCTGCCGTGAGCTCAATGTGATTTATCAATCCCTCCATTCTTTGCGGCAGCCACAAATTTTTTATGAATGAGTTCTTAATATGCATTTTTGAATCATTGATGAAAATATTGACTACTTTAAGCCTCCTGCTAGAAAACATTATGAGAAACAGATTTAATGACAGCTCCCCATCAACGACGGCTGTCTGAGCTCTTATCCAAGTCTCTGCCTGTCTCACGTGCTTCTCCTGACACTGCCGAGTGCTCATTTTTAATCAGTCATGCAACACTAAATCAGGCGGAGTCCCTATGCTCAAGTATATCACATCTATTCAGTTACTTTTATCAGCCAAACATATAATCTCCTCTGTGAATGAAATGAGGGCTGACAAGACCTGTTTTCCATAAAACCATATTGATTGGCATTAATTCTCCAAGTTCCTTTCAACTGACTCCTGCATCACTTTCCCTTGGCTTTGCCTGTGTCTGATGCCCAGAGGCATCACCCAACCTGCTTTCTCAAGTGGGACTGTCAGCTGCAGCCTCCCCAGTGGCCCAGGATTTACTGGGGATGGTCCTGAGTAAGGTAACGCCTTCTCCAGACCTGCCCATTGGACGAGACAGCCCCATTCAGTGTTATTTAATGCTGTCCTTGATCTTAAAAATGCTGGCAAGCTTTTCAGCATCCTCTTGTGAGACAGACACAAAGACAGCCCAGAAACATTTATTGCATTTATGCCTTATCTAGAGTTTGGTCATCTCTATAAGGAAAACTTGTGCACCATTTTTTTCATTCCCCGAGTGTTTCAATTGCCTTCTCACTGTCATTCATTCACTAAGTCATGCATTTTTAACTGATGAGTGTAGATTCTTGCATCAATTTTCTGTACTTCATAACATCTAAATCAAAATCAATGGTTATCTATTTCCTCCCCTCCACTCCATTTTGTTATATATTGCTTTTTCTTTAATTTCTAATAGCTGCCTCCATCACTGAAGTGGATGGACCTCTGGCCGAAGATGCCCTCTTACTAGATTATGAAATTATGGCTCTTTGCCCTGAAAGGAAAACTCCCTGTTTTCACTTCCATTTTTCTGTCAAATTTTTCTCCTTCCCACTCAATCTTGCTTGCAATTTACCTCCTTGCTGGAGTTGTTTCCCTTCTGCAATACCAGGTGAGCCACTTCAGGCTGTAGGTCCCTCTGTCTGCTGCAGCACTGGGGAGAAGTGTGGCTCTCTTGTTTTTCAAAGTCCCTCCTAACTCAATTTCCAGTAATTTTACAAATATGATAATTAGAGGAGTCCTTGGGCCACTTTCACTCTGGTATTACTGCCCCTATCACCTTCCAGCTGGGCATCTCTCAGCCAAGTTAATGAGTCTACAGGTAAACTTCCACACACGACAGGTCCCAACACCAACCTTTTCCCACCTTGGGTGTGTTTTTTCCCATCAATATATCCTGTCTGATTTTCACAATACTGACTATATCAAAGCAGCCAGGTAACAGTCCTGCCCTGGACCGATGTGTACTGACCCCCAAGGGCAGTTCTGGTGCCGGGGACAACTGCTGCCCTTCCTTTGCAAGCCAGAGCACTTCTGGGGCATGCCTCCATGGACAGCCCCTCCTCCTTGAGCATTTACAACCCCGAAAAGAGAACAGAGTGAATCAAAATTAATAATTTATGAGTGACAGTAACAATTTCCACCACTCGGGGAAGCAAAGAAAATTGTTCCATAAACATTTTTCTTTTCAATTTCCTACCAGTTACTTGAAATTTGATTTCCATCTAGTTGGTTTCATTGAACCTCCCCAAAGTGATTTAAAAAGTGTCACCACCAATTACCCAGCTGCAAAAAGAAAAAACAGCGGTGGGGCAACTCCATCTCACCAGCCCCAAAGGAACCAGGAGGAGGAGGGTTGGGGTCAGTGGCAGAGAAACAATTAGGCAGCACCAGAAATGGCTTGTCAGAAGTTGACCTAGCACAGCTTCAGCTGCATGGCTCTGCCTTCGGTGTCGCAGGGACGGTATGCTCCATCTCATGGAGCAAGCGAAAAAGGGTCTGTGGGTAGCAGCAGGAGACCATCAGATTGCATGCGAGCACATCACCTCCTGGTTCAAATTGCTGGCTGGTCCAGCAAGCAGCTGGGACTGGAGTCTCAGCACACCTGAAGGCATTTTGTGTCTCTGTTAAAGCCTCTCATTTCTTACCCTGGTGTGACTGGGGTTGGTTTCAGCCCTGTGTTCTGCCTCTACTGGAGGGAAGGACCTTCTAGCCTTGGCATTTTCTCCTAAGAAAGTCTTTATTGCAGGAGTCCAGTGGCAGCTTAGACAGGTCCAATCACTTTTGGCAGCTCTCATGCCTGCACGGCCCCTCCTGTGGTCTCCATCCCCTTGTGAAATGCAGACAGAGAGCAGCATGCACCTTGCTAACACCTCCCTGCTGCTGCCCCTCTCATGGGCTGCTGGCCCGGTGGGCACAGGGCACTGCAGGACAGAAACCTTTCTTTCAGTGGAGGCAAGTCCTGGTGGGAGCCACAGCCACCACGTGGCTGCACGGGCTCCGCTCCCATGGGCAGCCATGCCTCCTCCTGCCCCAGGAGCTTCTGTCCATGGGTGGACAAACCCCGCGCTGTGGTCCCTGCTCTGAACGGCCACCCGAGGTTCCTGCGGGCAGTTTCCTGTGCCATCTCTTGTGTGGCAGCTGGATTGTCCTTGGCAGTGCAGCTGGGATGGGGCCGGGGGAAGGTTCTAGGCTCTGCCACGTGGGCTCTCTGAGGAAGATGTTACCAAATGAGGGACTTGCTGAGGGGTCTTTGACCCTCCCAACACAAGCAGTAATGTCCTGGGTAGGAATGGAGAGCTGTCTAGCAGAAAGCTTTCCCCTCAGCCCCAGGGGAACCAATTTCAAAATAACCTCTTGGTGTGCGTTTGGCCATTCTACAGGGTGCTGTGGGCAGGTGTGAGCCAGCTTGGCTTGGGTGCATAGATCACGGGGTTACTCCTGCCACTCTGTGCCCCTGATGTGGCTGCCCCATGCGTTTTCTAGCTTGGGCCCTGCGTCTGTCCCTCTCTAGGGATATTCTTCACTGTTTCCAAGTAGCAGAGGCCCATCTCCTCTGCAGGGTCAGGCCTCTCTGACCCTAAAGCACGTAGAGTCCAGGGCCTCCATCCCTTTCTTTCACGCAGCTATTCTCCCCCATGGCTGATCCAGCCTTCAAGAGCCACCCCACACTGTTCAACACCTTGCCATGGTTCTGGCTTTGAGGATAGACTGATTCCTCACATCTCAACAGGAGCGATTCTTCCTGCCTCCGATTTCCTCCAGGAGCTGCAGCCCTTCCACTGGCCTCAGGCCATGCCTGGTGGCTGTGGGCAGGAGCTGCTGGTGGAGCCAGGCTGGCTCACCTGTGTTCCTTACCATACCCCTGAGGCGGGGACGTGTGACCGGAGAGCTGAGATGGAGCTTCTTCTGCAGCTTGAGTCTGCGGAGGGCACAGACCAAACAGGGTCGATGGGGAAAAGGCCACCGGAACCTTGTGTCTGCATCTCCAGGTCTGCAATGAACATCACCAGTGGTTTAAATACCATATTCTGAGAGCAGGCAAATTGTCATCTGGGAACAAGGGATTCATGGGCTGGAAGGCACCAGTGAATGAACTCCCGCAGCGTGCAGTAAATCCCAGCACTGAACATTCCTGGGAGTGGAGGACCTGATGCAAGAAGTCTGGGGAAACTGGGCAGGGCAGACTGCTCATACCAAAGACCACACCAAAATTTTCAGATCCTCCCGATAATTGCAGAAGACAAGTAGGCAAACAGGCAGCAGCCCTCTATGGACATCATCCAAGTCTAGAAGTGTTTACAGTGTCAGCTCTTTGAGCATAATAGGGAATTACATGAATAGGCTGGCTGAGTTTTAAAAGTAATAGCTTTGTTAAAAGCAGTTAGGATCAGGTGCTGCTCATCAGTGCCATGGCTGTCTCATGGTCATGGCAGACATGGGTTTGCCATCCTGTAAGTCTCTAGCCAAGTAACACGCTTATTTCCCTTCTGAAAGAAATTACAATAGATGAATACAGAAATTAAAAGCAATTCACAGCACCTGCTATGTAGGAATGATTGCCTAATGCCTTTACTTAGAGCAGAGCAGCACTAATCTTTCTGAGCTGGAAATGAGCTGTTCTCTTGACCTTTTGCTCTTAAATAAACACCCAGGATGGCAATAACTGCTCAGAGTGTGAATTCATTACCTGGAGGGCTGCTGGGGGCTGGGAGGGCTGGGTGCGGGAAGGTGGGAAGAAACCTGCGACCGTGCCAGGGGACACGGGCTCTGCGTGGCCACACCGGCTCTGCGTGTGATGCAGTGCCCGTGCTCTCCTCCAGCCCCAAGGGAGAGCTTAGCACACCGCAGAGGTGGGTGCCACCATACATGAAGGGCAGATGTTCCCCTCTGCAAACACAGTGGGACATGCAGGAAACATCCAAGGGGTTCAAGTGGGACCTGGCTTCGCAGGGATCAGCCCCCTCTGGTTGGGCAAAGACAGACCCAGTGCTGGGCTCACGTAACCTCCTGTGACTGGTATTTGGGTTAATATATGACATCACTTTTTACCATGACATCTACCATCCTGCCCCACAGGCCCTATGCAGCAGGACATACTGCAACACTTGTGTCACATCACTTCACCATAAGGGTGAGAGGTTTCTATGGAGGTCCTATTTCTAGCTTTTCACCCAGCTGCATTGCTCTGAAGACTGATGAGTGCACTCTGGAAGCTAATTAGAAGTTTCTTGCAAAGTTTGACTAAAATTGGTCAAATTGTTATGGAGATCCAGGTCAGAGACATTACTCAGATTCAGATTTGCTCCTTAAATTGCTGTTTTTGGAGTATGTTCATTCATCTTAACTAGAAAAATCTTTCACATTTTCCACTGGGCAGCCCAGGCCAAGGCAGGAGAGTGACAGTAATTAAGCACTGCTGCTAATGAGGTTTTTAGTTAAGGGTTAGAAGCACACCTTCTGGTGGCAATTTTCAGCCTAAAGATTGCAGGTGTGAAAAGCTCCTGATTTGCTTTTAATATATTTTTATTAAGAAAAGCAGGGGTGAAGACACAGAACTCAATTTTTTTCCCTCCTCTCGCTGCAGGGCCAGTGAGGTGGATGAGGTGGGAGAGGGAGGTGACCAGGAAGGGTACGATGGGGTCCCACCTGTGTTGGGAAGGCAGAGCTTTGCTGTAGAGGAAAGATGAGGAATGAGCCAAAGTTTGGGTGTCCCTTGTCCATAGCTGGGTTGGGTGAGTGAAGACCGTGGTCTGCAGAATAAGAGGGTGGGTGAAGTGCTGGTTTCTCCAAGTAATGGGGCCATGTCTGTGGAGATTCTCTGTGCAGAGGGTGAGGCAGAGCTCTCCCTTGGTGCTGACCCACAGCAGGGGCAATCAAAACTGCTTATCACCCAACAGGTGCCAAGTGTGCAGGGCCAAATCCAGCCTCCAGCTGCACGCCCAAGGAGACACCACCATGGCCAGTGTCTCCAGCTGTCTACATCACCTCCTGTGAGGGCAGACTCAGCACAACTCCCCACAGCAGACCTGAGGACACATGGTCACCTCTTCCTTTCATTACCAACTGGCTCATTCCCTTGGCCCACCAAGACCAGTTGTCCCAGTGGTTGTTCTGTGTGTCCAGTCTCATGGCGTTGCCCTGTCTGCAGAGCCACGTCAGCTGTGCCAGGGGACGGCCATCATCCCTGGGTGGCAGGGCAAGGACGCTGTCCTTATTCTCTGCTTGCTTAGCTCCACAGGCTCAGCAGAGGTGTCCCTTGCTATCTCCACCCTTTAAAGTCAAAACTCCCCAGGTGAAGCGTAACCTGATTTCAGTGCTGGAGCCCTTTGGCAAAAGACGGTTTGTAGGACTGCAGCGACACCTTGGGCTACAAAGGCATTGGCTCAGAGTATGAGGAGTGCTGACAATTTGCTGTGCTTTTCCAGTGTTTGATGTTAGATAACAGCTGTCCTAAGCAGATAATTAATACAAACTCAGTGGCCACGTATGGGATTTTCCTTTGTTCACTGGAGGGATGTGGACTGGAGCTCAAAGCAGGCTTCCTCCTGTCTGCTGTGCCTGATGCAGGCAGTGCTGCTGCCCCTTGCCAGACCTTGCTGGGCTGTGTGTTGGGTTGCTGCTTTGCTGTTTCAGAGAAGACAGAGCCCAGAAAAATTCATGTGCAGTCCTTGGAGGAAAAAAAGCAAACTTAATTTGGGTTTTCATGACACATGAGCCCTCTATTAGGCCCTGTAAACTTTTCCTGACATTACCACTTCATGAAAACTTTGATTTCAGCTGTTGACTAAATCTTTAATCTCCCTCTACCGGCTAGGTCTGTCTCCCTTTCTTACTTAAAAAAACATTTTGGATTTTTCTTCGATGGCATCTTTCAAATGTCAGCAGTTACCAGACTAACATGGAATGCAAAGGCCTTGGCAAACAGTCTTTTAAAGAGCTGGGGCATATAAATTTAAAGGCATGATATAATCTAGGAGGAATCCATCAGCTAGGGGAGCCTCTTGCATGAAGTGTATTGAGAACTAAACACAATATGAGCAGAAGGAAAATTGCTTTTTCCCTTTTGAATTTTTATTCACTTACCAGCAATATTTACTAGTAGCAGGCAGAATCTATTTTTCATTTTCAGGGGAGATGGGAGAATTCTGGTGCCACTCATCTTGTCACCAAATTAAATCTGTCGACTTGCTGCCAGGTCACTGTGATATTAATGATACACTTGTAATCCCTTTCATTTGGGAGGGGTGTGGATGGAGAAGTGAGACACTTGACCATTGTTCACACATTGTAATAGAAGGAAAAATAGCACTTCTGAAATGCTGGGAAATTGCAGCTCCCTCTGTCATTTATTCCCTTTAAGTTAACAGAACCAGGCTGCAATCAGCTCTCGCAGCTCAGCATGTGGATGCCGTGCAATCGCCGTCTTTTATTTGGTAATTAGCCAGCAGATGGGGAGCTGGGTGCAATCAGCAAGCTTGCAGGTGCTCACGCAGCTCCGCGCTTCCAACTTCAATAAGCCCGGAGCAGCCCGGTGGCTGCTGTGGCCTTACCTCTCTTCTTGCTGTGCTGGATACCGAGGGCTGGTGGGGGCCGGGCAGCCCCAGCCTCGTTTGTGCAGCCTTGGTGTGATCCCCATGGCCTGAAGGGAGGGACCCGGGACCCAGCCCCCAGGTCTGCCCTCTGGGGCTGCAAAGGGTGTGTGAAGGCAGACGATGCACCACCACCTTGCCTGCTCTGCTGCCCCAAATGCAGCTTCTCTCCTCGTGAGGTGTGATTGCGGGAGGAGCATTAGGATCCCAGCCTCTCCGTGGAGCTGGGCTGGTGTCACACCACGTGCTGCTGTGACCCCAGGCAGCAAGCACCCTGCTGTGGTCAGGGAGGGACCCGGGAGCAGGGGTGGCCTGAAACCTTCGATGTTTATCACACAAGCCAGCTGGGTGACCTGCGGGCAGATGTCTTGTAAGTGTACATGGAAAAGCCCATCTCTCTTCTCACAGGGAGATTCCTTGGTATTTCAGCTGGAAACGTCCTCTCACCAAAAGCTTCCACGGATACCTGCTGAGTTCCAACTAGAGAAGGTCAGAACAGAGCTGGGACATCCCTATGAGTCTTCAACGGAACACGACAGCTCCTGAGGACAGGCGCAGACACCCAGAGCCCCAGGCTGTGCTCACTGCAGCATGACTCCAGCAAGCCCGAGCCCTTTCAAAATGCCGCGCATAGCTCAGATCTTCTGAGCCCCCTTTCCCCAGAGCCTTGGGCTCTCCAAAACTTGGGTGCAAGAAGGGGTGCATTGGAAATGGAGCTGGTGAGGAAAGGGCTGAGCCTCCAGAAATGGATTTGGGACCCCAGGCTTTAAACTTTCAGGCTGTGACAGGCTCTGGGCTCAGGCTGTGGCATCACAGGGACTGTTACTCAGGGGCAGGATGGAGGGACTTGCCCCTGGAAGTCATCCTGGGATTACACCACGCCTGTGCCCTTCTCATTTACTGTCTCCTAATTAGCAGTTCTTTTGTATACGTAATTAGCACATTCCTGCCTTTAAGCTATGGGCTGCTTTCCTATATTTACACCCTCCCAAAACATCAAGGGAGAGGTCTATATATTACATCTCATGAAAAGCATTAATTGTGTGAACTCCTAGGATTTATAATGTTCAGCTTGCTACACACTTTGCATGGAGCCTGAACGCAGCAAGTCCGTGGTCTGAGAGGAGGTGCCAGCTCCATTTGAAGCCCTCCTGCCCCAGGTCCTCTAGAGAGACCTGCTAGAGGGAAGGGCAGCCCTCTGTACCCTGTCAAAAAGTGCTCAGTGAAGGGTTTGTGCTGTTGTGTCCCACTGGAGCTCCTCACCGGGAATTCCTGCATCAATGGAGTTACTCAGGTAAATCTGAGAGTAAAGGATAAATCAGGTGCTCACTTGGTTCCTGCACAGCCCCAAGGTTTCTTTTCATAAACCAAATGTGTGCATCTGTGTGCACAAGTACTAGAAATCTGCACACGCACGGATACTGAAATGTTTGGACATAGTGCACCTGGGGCCTTACCTCAGCCCAGGCAGGATGTGCCGCCTCTCGCTAGCTCTGTTTCACAAAAGAGAATTTCATGCTGGTGGGAAGTGCTGGCAAATTTGCCATCCCTCCTGAGAGCCAGGCAGCACAGACAGGCGGACTGAGTACCGACCCATCGCTGGGGCCATTGCACAGGCAAAACAACCAGGCACCACGATCCTGGAGCCATTTGCTGAGACTCCTTTGAAGGTGCGAGTGCAATGGAGCATCCCAGCAAGGGATCTCAACAGTGAGGTGCCCGCTGCTTCAGAGCTGTGCTCAAGAACAGCCAGGCCTCCCTGCTCTGTCATTGCCTGGGCTCATGGTCCCAAATACCTGCCCCACATGCCCATGGCGTTCATTTGTCCCCTGCCTTCCTTGGCAAGTGCTTGGTGTGCCCACTCCAGCAGAGATGCTAAGGTGGTGTTTTCCTGTGCTGTTGGACACCACCCTAGAATGGATGTTCACTCTGCAGGCAGGTGTGAGGTATGCCAAAGCATTCATAAGGAATAAGTTCCTCAGAAGAGAACAAACCAGAGCCAAGGTATGTCTCTGTGGATGTAAGAAGAGGTGTGATGCATGAAAGCAAGGCCATCCAGCCACATAGAATCATAGAATTATTAAGGTTGGAAAAGACCTCCAAGGTCATCTAGTCCAACCGTCCCCCTATCACAAATATTACCCACTAAACCATGTCCGTAAGTACCACATCTAACCTTTCCTTACCCTCAGGGACGGTGACTCCACCACCTCCCTGGGCAACCCATTCCAATGCCTAACCACTCTTTCTGAGAAGAAATATCTTCTAATTTCCAACCTGAACCTCCCCTGGC
>VXAA01004108.1:203305-217832 GCA_013399115.1 Anseranas semipalmata | reverse complement strand
GGCTCATGTTCAGGCAAGCGTCAAACAACACCCCCAGATCCTTCCTACCCTCTGGCAGACCGACACTTCTCCCCAACTTGGTGTCATCTGCAAACTTACTGAGAGTGCACTCAACTCCCTCATACAAATCATCAATAAAGATATTAAAAAGGATGGGCCCCAACGCTGACCCCTGGGGAACAAGTAAGCCATAAGTAGCCCACTGTTCTTAGGGCAAAGAATGAAAGGGATGTGAGAGGTAAAGAGACATTTTTCCACCAGGTAGACCCCAGCTCCCATCAACAAACATTTCAGAAGCTTTCTGTCTGGAAGTTTATATTGGACTATAGTTTTAATAGGAATCAATACTCCTGTCCGCTGTGTTTGTCTAATCTCTTTTTACAGCCTCAGTAGCTTCCCCAGGATCTTGTGGCCCTGAGTTCCACCAGTTCAGGATGCGTGGTAACTAAATCTGATTTTGTGAAGTCTTCTGTCCCATCACTCCACAACAGCCCCTACTCCGTGTTGTAAAATATAAGAAGGAACCATTCCTTATTGGTCGTTCCCAGTTTTGCAGACAGCTATCACACCTACCCTCAGCCACCCTTTCCCAAACTAACAGGTCCTGCTCTGTTTAACCTGCACCATTTCCCCAGTCAGCAGTGGTGCCTTTTTCTCTACCTTTTCTACTCGTTTGGAGGTGATCTGACCAGAGCTGTGCACAGTATTCAAAACACTCCGCAGATTTACAGATTTGCATGACAATGTCTTTTGCTCTGTTCTCCCTTCCTTTACTACCACTTTCTGGCTGCATCCTGTAACAAGCTTGGGTTCTGCATGTTCATACAGAGCACAGGGATTTAAAACATACTTAAATCTCTACTCAAAGTCCCCTTGTCTGTCTGTCAGACTTACTCTGTGGGAAAGCAAGAGTGAGTTTGGTCTCCATTTATGCATATCACTCACTTTTCCTGCCTTTCTGGAAGAGGCAGGCACACAGCAGAAACCCAGGGGAACAGCGGTGGAGGACTGAAGCTGAAGGCAGGAGTGGCTCAGGCATGGACGCAGCTACATTGGCTGTGTTGGTGCTGCTTCTTCCTCGGCTCTGGGATGTAACTTGGCTGCTCTGCAGAGAACCCTGGTGAGGACTGGTGTGGCTAGTTTGACTGGTGTGTGATGTTCTGATCCTGGCCTCTGTGTTTCAGATCTTACTGTTCTCTTCTTCTCAAACATGAGATCAGGAGTCCATGGCTCTAAGAAGTCTTCTAGCATAGACCCCACAGCTCTGAAGGTTGCTCTGCACCTTCTCAAGCAGCAGTCATCGTCCTTGAGTCCCAGTTTCCATACCAGCTTGCCAAGGCTTAGACCACACCTGGGGCAGCTACAAAGGGCCAGCTGGAGCAGATCCATGCCATCTTACCTCTGTTCTCTGGGAGAGAGGCTGAAGCCACTTTTCTGGTGCCAGAGCACCAGTCCCTAGTCCTTTACTACCCTGCAGTAAAGGAGTCTGAAGAGTTCCTGTGCCCCAGGTTTCCTACAGGGATGGTTGGACTTGAGCTGGAGGCTGAGACATCTGGCACGAGTGCCCTCCATTTACATGTAATAAGCTTCAGCTATTGAACTCTCATTAACAATTGAAGTGCAGCCAAGACCTCAGCTAATGAGAAAAAAATGTCACCCTGAAATCTGAGCTGGCCTGGTGCCTCTTGCTAAGTGCTGAGTGGCTAAGATCAAGAGTGCTCTTCATGACAGCACTACTGCTTAGTCCCACGTGCTGACAGAGAGGATTCTTGCAGCTATATGAAGGACAGATTCATCCACCATGCAAGGATACTGAACCTGGAGGAGAGACCCAGGGAGCTCTGCCACCCTTAGACATCTCTGGAAGGGAGCATTGCTGGCATCTCCTGAGCAGGAGTCATGGAACACTCCTCTGGGGTGGGTATGTGCAGCACTTCAAGTACAGGGGATGCCTGACTGAACTGGGGTACGGAATACAAAGGATGTGTAGGCTTCCCCGAGGACTCTGCGGGAGGACGAGCTGGACCTAAAAAAAAGGACTGTGGAGATGTCAGGGCACTGGGAGCAGGTGGGGGCTTTTGTGGTTCTCTGCACTTTCCATGTGGGGACCTGTCCTCTCCACGATGTGTCAGAAGAGAAGCACTAACCTATGTAGTTCAGAGCTGGAGTTTGTTGCTTGCTATCGAACGTAGAAACCTCATGATCGTCAGGTGCAATTGGGTGCTGTTGCAGTCCTTCTGTAAAGGTCATTGTGACAGCCCAGGCACATTCCAGAGGGTCTGACTGGCCGGCGCTGGGCATCTGTGATTCTGTAGGGGACACACGTAAAGTGTCTGAACCAGGCAGAAGCAAGTGGGGTGAGGAAATTTTGATGGAATAAAGCTCTCGGTCTGTCCATACTGAGTGGGTCCAGAGTGTGATGTTTTGCAAACATTGTGCAGCATGCACTTGCCCAGTGCCCCAGCTAGTGTGCTGCACTCAGCAGAAGTGAGCACTGCGTGATTATCAAGTGAGGGATGTGCATGTCTTCTTTGGTTACATACGATGTCATCCTGGGAAAAATGCAACAACACAGACAGTAATTCTTCACCTTTTGCAGGAGGTTTTATTTCTACCTGGTATTTACACATTACTGCTTTTGACACTCCCTCATGAATGTGTGTTTTTAGTAATATGAAAAAATTGCTCATATATGAGGATGCCCCATGAACACCAGCAAACATTCCCAATGAGAGAAACCTGGCAGGAAGTTTGCTGCTTAGTTCAGCCTCCCAGATCTCCAGCACTAGCATTTCTGTAATATGCAGTCACTCTGTATGTGTTTTCCATAGATGGAGTGGTTATTTACTGCATTTCTTTTAATATGGATTTGGATATGGAGTCCCACACCACATCCACAGGAGTACTTTTGGTCTGTTACAGACTGTGGAAGGAAATCAGAAACCTACCAGCCATCTTTAAGAGGTGGAGAGAGAAACATTGTGTTTCCACAGGGATTTTAACCTCACGGGGGTCCTGAATGGCCAAGGGTGAGGCACCACCTCCTTGAGTGCTTGGAGATGGTGTTGCATGGTCCTGGCAGGGCTGCAAGCTCCTGATGGTGAAGCGTGCATGCTAAACGCCAGGAAAGAAAGGGGACAGCAGGGGGAAGAATGCCTGTGGACTCCCTCAGGGGAATAATGACTGGAGAGGAGTTGACGGAGAGACCCCACTTGAGTGGCCGGAGAGGAACAGGGTGCCCAGCTGTACAGGACTGCAGTGATCCCGTCTTTGGTGTGGTCAGCCAGAGTGCCAAGACACGAGGCAGACCGTGATGTGTCTCTATCCCTGACCAGCTTTTGAGGATATAGACATGCTGTATTCATCACCAGTTAGATGCTTGCTGTTCCTGGTGACTGTCAGCTCAGATTCATTCAGTGTGGGCCAGAAGGAGGTGGCTCAGACAGAAGTACTTAGCACATGGGTCTTCAAATCAGAAAGTTCCCACAGAGGAGAAAAAGTATGAGCAAAACTGAGTAGAAGGGAAAACAGTTGTAGAAATGTGAATGGAACAGTTCTGGTGTCCAGGGGGTTCCTCTCAAACAAACAAAATCTAGGAAAAACTCTTGTAGTTCAGGAAGAACAGTATTTAGAAATTAGAAAATCAAAATAATAGAATCAATTAGAAAAAAGAACAATATCTGTGGACTCATATCAAACCAGAAGTCAAGAAGCCTAGAAAATAGATATAGGAAGTGACAGATATGAGTAAAACCCGTGTTTAGTAGGGCTAAATGAATTAGAAGAAGAATTTAAAAGATATTAGACAAAAACAAGCAAAGAAACAAAAAGACCAAAATCCCAGCAATGGGACAGAGCCAGTACAAGATGGAGAAAGTGAGTGTGGGGGTATCCCAGGAAATGGAGATGTTTTGACAAGTATTTCTATCTTGAGTTTGGAAAGAAGCAGGATGCTGCACCAGGACAGGGGGCTCTCTTTCTGGGCCCTTTGTAGCAGAGGGCAGCACACAGTGCTGCCTGCAGGGGCTGCCATCCCAGAGCCCTGGAAAATACTGAGGGGAAAGTCATCAGCAGACTGGTAATGGGCTGCTGTGGGTGCTCCCGAGAGCGGGAAGAGCATCGGTATCACAGAAATACCCACCATGGGCAGGCAAGGTGGTAATCACAGACAGCTGGACAGACAACAATACTGAGGCAAGGGTGCTGTGGTAAAGAAAGAAATGGGTCGGGGGCAGGAATGTAAAACCCATCAAAATAGTTTCCTCAAAGATAAGACGTGGTGGGCAAACCTGCTATAAGTCCTTACGGAGATGTAAAGTTTGGTGGTCAAACAGAGTGGCTGGGTGGAATTTTTACTCCAGTAAAACTCAGAAGTCTCATGATATTGTTAATGCAAAAGTGGAAGAAGCTGACACTTTGTCCATGGGAAGGGTTGGAAAAGATGTGGTCTACAGAGCTTCATCAGTGATTAGCACAACTGAACATTTTTATCAATTATCTGTGAATAAATAGAAAAATGACTGCTGATTAGAGTTGTAGTTTACAGTGCTAGTGTTACACTCGGGAACAGAGAACAGAAGTCATTCCTACAATGTGGAGCACTATCTCCTGGAAGAAAAGAAGAAGAAAAAAGGAAAGATGAAGGTTTCCTTATGGCAAAGCAGCTCCCTGGGCCATGCAATGGCAGAGCAGGTACAGTGATCCTCAGCCTCATCAGTGGGGAGCACTGAGGATGAGCAGGAGGGGATGCTCAGTTCTGTGCTGTGCACCACAGCGTCTGGCACAGTCTTGTAGGGCTCCCTAATTCAGAAGGAGGCTTAAAAATTAGAAGGATGACAAGGGAAGAGCCACAGAAATCAGTGTAGAGGGGGGGCTGGTGAAATGTTTGGCTCCATCCAAACACCAGTTGCTGGGCTTAGTGTGAATGTGAAAGTGGGGACACAGAGGGACAGGGTTATGTGTATGGGCTTCTGGGAATCTGTGCAGGACACAAAACCTGGTTGCATTGCAGAAGAGAGAAGGTTCCTTGACTGCTGATGGAGAAAAGTTCTGGAGCCATATGCTTGCTGCCAAAGACAACGGCAGCAACATTTCAGTGATTTAAAGGTGAACGTGTTCCCCCCAGCAGGAGAAGGAGGTGATGCCATCCAAGGGAAAAAGTGTGAGTTTGGAGCTAACTTCTGACAACGCCAGTGCTGGTCATTTATCTAAAAACCATACAAATTTTCCCTCTTTCTGCACAACAGCAAGCTGACTTAGGAACGGGGGCATGGTTTGAGCCTGGGTACAGCTGGAGCTGTTGAGGCAGCATGGGAGAGCTGTGTCTAGAAATGTAAGCTAGTGCCAGCAAGAGGTGCAGCTGGCCCACTGCATCCCAAAAGATGAGCTTCAGTTCCCAGAGTTGCTTTGGCCCGTGATGGGGCTACAGGTAAACCATGCACATGAGATGCCTGGTAACTGCCTGCCACTGCTGAAGCCATTTCTAGCCATGCCCCTCTTGGCATGCATGTTGTCAGCAAACAAGCACCATATGCTGTTTGCTGGAACTGACCTGGCAGGGACACCACCTGGTCTTACCAAAGCAACCTTGCTGATGGGTCGTTGTATCTTGACTTTGGCTGTGCCACCCCTGTATCCCATGCAGACAGAAATATTTGCACAGTGTTGCAGTAAGATTTGGGTGCCTGGTTCTTTTGAGCTCCTCTGCAAAGCCCAGTCCATCAGAAGATTCCATCATCCCAGCAGGGAATGTGTTGCTTAAGTTGGCTGAGATGGAAGGTATTTGGGTCATGGGGTGCACAGCTTCAGGTGCACTCCTGTGCAACACAGGGGTTTTGTTTGGTCTTCATATGGTGGATTCCATCTCTATTTCTAATTTTGCCAGCTTGCTTCTTGTTTCTTGAAAGGTCCTGTTCCTTTTCTGTAATGGAATAGTGGCACTTTGTAGCCGCTTACAGAAACGCATGCACAAGTAATCTCAGACAGGTTTTTCCTACTGAGATCCTTGTAGTAGAAATTGTGCCATTGATTTTCCAGCACCCTATGAGCAATATTTATTTTCACATTTGCCAAATGCATATACTCTTTGTACAACAGCAATACACATTACCTTACCATTCATCAGGTGGCTAAGCTTTTCCAGGCAAGCACAGAGCCATTCTGTACCTGCTCATCTGGAAGGGAAAATGAAGAACACTACATCCAGCTGAAAAGACGGAGGGAATTTAGACAGACAGCATTAAATAGTGGGCTTAGAATATAGCCAGTAACCAGAAACAGCAGTTTTCATCTTGCAAAAAGCCGCATCCTGATTATTTTAATGACCATGGGCCTCAGTTATAATAATCAGGGCCTCTTATTTAGCTCTTGTTTGAAAGATAGCATCTCCTGTTCAACCAGGCAGCTTAATATGCTGCAGTGCCAATGCCAGGGAGAGAAACCTCCAGGCCGTTGCAGTGGCTCAGCTGCCTGCGGCACTGCACAGCTGGCTTCCCTTGCCACTTTTGACTTTATGGTAGTATTTGGCTGTTGGCTGCAGAATTTATCAGCAGTGCGGGTTATTTCCAAAAATCCCATCCAGGGGGATTCTTCCAGGTGGTTGGTGGGTCTGCTGCTGGATAAAGACCTTTTGCTCTCCCATGAGTCTTCCAAACCACCCCACAGATTTCAGCTTAGTTGAGGGCCACACTTTGCCCTGAGCAAAGGGAGGTGAGATATTTACTATCAAGACTCGCCAGAGGGGTGAGATGGGCTGCATGTTCCTCTGGCTTCCAGTGTTCTTCATTTTCCCTTCCAGATGAGCAGGTGCAGAATCAAAGGTCAAAGGGTTCAAGATCACAGAAATGTCTGCAGCCATTTGACAGCATGGTCAAAAAAGAGCATCCTGTAGGCAAATAAATACACCCAGCAGCTGCTGAGGTCTGGGGCATCTGCATCCTGCCCCACTACCCTTCCCACCTCCCAGGGTTCCTCTTTCTCTTTGCTCAGGGCCACTGCTGGGTAGGTAACACCTCTGTTACCTCCCTGCATCTGTGCTCAACCTTTTTTCCCTCTTTCTCCCCACGTCTTTCTTCTTCCCAGAGCAGCACTCTGGTCCATGCTTGCTCACAGCCAGCAAGGTGGTTCCAGGGGCTGAAAGCAATCTTGCCAAGAACAGCATTTTGCTGTCCCCTGGATAGCATTTCTTTATTTGGCAACCCTGCAAAATCCAAGTTAATATAACAACAA
The DNA here is from genome assembly GCA_013399115.1 of Anseranas semipalmata. Lineage (NCBI taxonomy): Eukaryota > Metazoa > Chordata > Aves > Anseriformes > Anseranatidae > Anseranas > Anseranas semipalmata. The sequence continues at coordinate 210,605 of VXAA01004108.1, read as the reverse complement.
ATAAAAATGCTTGAAACAAGCTGTATATTAAGAGAGAACTGGCTAAATCCTCAGTGGGTGTAAGTCAGTGTGGCATCACTAGCTTCCAAGGGGCTATCCTGATTTACACCTGCTGAGTTCAGGCCAAACATTTACATTTACAGTGTACAGACATGATAAAATTAAATAAAAACAAAATACTAAACACGATTCCATCTTAAAGCTTTATGTGAGCCATAAATGGGTTTGAAATAAATCATGTACCTCTCCTGGGTCTTATAACTCAGAACATTCAGCTTCCAGAGGAGCGTAGTGCAAAGCCAATTGCTCACCCCACCTGCTCATTCGTGTGGAGATTTGTTACTCTGTGGAGGTGTACTCCATACAAAGCACCATTCTTGGAGGCTGGGAGTTATGCTGAGAAGTCAAACACTTGAAAGTCTGGGGACGCTTAGGACTGGGCGGGGAGTAAGAACTTGCTTTTCCTGGTGCTTCAGAGTTATGAAATACCCCCTAGCCTCAGCCACATCTGATTTTCCCCACCTCACTCATTTTTTGTGGTTTCATCATTTTTTTTTCAGATTTTATACTTTATGGGAAATTCCTTTAGAGATTGGATAAGACACTAAATAGCACTTCCCTTACTCAAAATCCACCACTATGTTAAATTTCAGGTTCATACTTGGGGCATCTGACACTACCACTGTTCAGAGTTGGAAAGAGCAACTAAATTATGCCTAATTTTGTCTCTAGGCTGCTTAAAAAATGGTTGTGTTGCTTTAAAAGAAGTATATTTGCCCCTAGGCAGAGGCTTGCACAGGGTTGATGGGAGTGGTGCAGTGAAAAGCAACTAAAAGCAGTTCTAAGGGTAGCTGTGACTTTTGCCTTTGGTGAAGTCTGCACAGATGCTGGATGTTTGGGGGCTTGCAGAACTGAGGATCTGTTTTCTGTGTAGCTTTAAAGCCTTTTCCTTGAGTCCTTCCATGGTTGTAGTGTGCATGATGCTGGATCATCCTTGGAGTCTCCGCTCCTTTTTGCAGCTATAGTGTGCAGAAAGGTAGCTTATTGGCTCAGGGTTGCTGCATTTTCCAAGACTTTGCATTGGCTTCTCTGTAGTGGTGTTTGAGTGACCTTGAAACACAAAATCCGTCCTGATACATTGCAAAAAAACATGGGGGCAAAGTCATTTCTAGGGGATGGAATTTTGCTGGACAGTCATGTCCATGTTCCCCTCTAATGGTGCCTCCTGCTTTTTGCCAACAGCTGCTACATGAACTTTCAGATGACCTGGGAAAAGTGTCTGGCTCGTGGATTCATGGGCCTTTGGTGCAGGGTGTACAGATGCAGCTCCAGCAGTGCATGGGCCAGCTGCCAGCCTTTAACAAGAAGCTGCTCGCTGCAGCCAGCCTGTTTACTTTGATAAGGTGAGCTAGTTTGGAAGGTTTCATCTAATCTTGCTCGAGCTGCTGGGACCCCAGCCCACATGTGCCCTGGGTCCAGATGCAGATAGAGATGGGGAGGCATGGCCATATCCCACCTCCATGGTGCCTGGTTTCAGGGACAGGCACCCAGAACCCACAGTGCCTCCAGCTAGCCCCTGCATTCTCACCTCTGAGCTTTCAGTGGTCCAGGTCACACTCTGAATGGGACACAACAGACATCCTGCAACCCGGAGCCTGATAAGGCTGTTTATCCAAAACTGCTGGTATCTCTGCTAAGAAAAAAAAAAAAAAAAAAAAAAAAAAAAAAAAAAAAAAAAAAAAAAAAAAAAAAAAAAAAAAAAAAAAAAAGAAAAAGTGTTGCAAACTTGCATGACAAGCCAAATCCTGGGATTTATCACTGCCTCCTGAGGGATTAGAGTAGCAGGAAGGAGCTGAGCCTGTGTTTTCTTTCTGATGGGTGATTGCTGTGGATGCTGTCTCATCTTAGCCTTCCCTGACAAGAGCTTCGGCTTTGCTTCATGCGTCTAAACTGTGTGATAAATTGTTGGGGTGATCCCCTAGGCCTTTGCAGCAGCTTAAGGTACTGTGTGGTTTTGTTGCTTCCCAAAGTGCCTGGTGGAATGGGATGCAGTCCCGTGACAGTGCGTGGCCCTGCTCCTGTGCCATCTCAGGTCCTTCTGGTTCGGTCTGTGGGCTTACGTGGGCATTTCTCAAGTGGGTGGACTCCACGTCTGCCCCTTGGGGAATGGCCACCTACTGTGTCCAGAGGAGCCACTAACACTGAGAGATACATTGAGGTCCTTCCCCAGAAGCTCTCCCGCTGGCCTCTCCTCTCCTTACTTCGTGTGTCTCCTCTTGAGCCAGCGCTGCCCTGGGCAGGGCCCATCCCCATTGGTCCCAGCACACAGACATGGCCTCACAGCAGAGCTTGGCATCGTTATCATATCAATATTCCATCACCATAATGAAACCCAAGGCAGGCAGCAGACAGCTGCACATGGAACAAAGCTTGCCAGATGAAGCCAATTCCTTTATTACCAGTTTTGATGGGTGCACACCAAAGCATTTCTGCTCCTCCGGTCACTCTCCCTTTCACGTCAGCATGAGCTTGCAAACTCAAGTGTGTATGTAACTCCAGCTCTTGCCAGCACACCCCCTGTCCCCTGGCATGACAACAACAAGGGGCAATGCATGAGTTGATGATTGTGCTGGGTAATCACCGCTGCTGATCTGACAGTGATACATACATTGTATCTGAAAAAGTCTTTATTCTTTCGACCCATCATTCACAAGCAATGCATTTCATAAGCAGTCTTCCCCAGAGATTCCCCTTGTCTGTTCTTGCCCTAATCCTTCCAGTTGATGGCATCTCCCCTGCCTCTGCTGGGGACAGTTGTCCTTCTCACATTCCAGCATAGCCCTCGACTTGCTAAACCAACCCGCGTCTCAGCTTCTACCCTGACACTATTATGGAGTCAGGAAGCAAAGGGATTGCAGCAAACGTACAGCATCTTTGCTCGGATAAAACATTTGATAGAAAATCTTCATGTCAAAGCAGTACCTGTCCTTGGCTTTGAGAGCTGCACAGCCAGTGAGAGAAGGAGCAGCAGTCCACGAGCAGGGGACACTTCTCAGAAGTGTCGAGGTGCTGGGTGCAGCCCGGGCTTCACTGGTGACCAGGGAGAGGGCAGGCAGTGTGAGCACCAGCATTGCTGGTGTGACTATTCCAGAGTTCGTTTGTGCTACAGAAACACTTGGGAATGGGTGTTTTCAGGTGCCATGGAATGCCTGCCAGGCCACAGGGCTGGTTTCGGACTGGGTATTGAGGGGCAGTCAACAACCGGCTGTGTCTGGGAGGTGGACATGTGGACATGGCTGTTCCCTAAAGCTGGCACAAAACCCCAGGCAGGCACAGAGACGTGCCTGGCAGCTCTTGAGTTCAGGTGCTATGAGAGCTGTCTGAGATCAGCCCTTGGTCCTTGTGCACGTGCCATGCGAGGCAGACAAGGAGAGCCTGAGACAAAGGGACGCAGTGGCCATGGGCACTTGGCCATGCTCAGGGTGGTCTGCAAAGGGAAAGCAGCTCCTAACCTAGCATGCAGCTCTTAGCAGCTGTTCCAAACTAGGCTGAAAGTGTTGAGAGACTGAAATATCTCTGGGCGGACACTCCACACATTTTTTTTGCCCAGCACGACACTCTGAGCCTGTTTTCAGGGAGAAGAACGAGAGAGATTGGACCTTACTGGTTCCAAACATCCTCCTTCTCCTTCCCTTCCCTTCAGAAGTAAGGGAGAAACACCTGGGAAGCACAAAACATGTTACAGGGAAGAAGGGAAGGAGGGGGGGGTCTCAGTGTATGACACACAGTGTGCCAAAAGGACGCAGTGAGGGTCTTAAACATATCTCAGTGAGCACAAGTCTGGTAGGACTACTATGGGAGGGGTCAATGGGAACATAGCCATCAGCAAGCAACAGCCCAGAATGGCTGGAGCAGAGTGGTTCCTTGGTCGGAGGCTGGGGAGGTCACAACCAGTGCAGACCAGTACAAGAACTGTGGTCCCTGGCACAACCCCACACTGGCAGGTCCCTCGGGCCGTGAGCTCCACGAGCTGGGCTGCCAGGCAGGGACGCCCACCAGCCTTTGCAGGCTTGGGTGCTGTACCCTCAGGTTGCCTGAATGCACTTCATGGTATTTTCCTAGTAAAACTCTGATTTGAAAACCTTTTTGTTTATCTCACAATTTGGGAATTTAGGGTAGGAATTTAATCCCTTGGAGCCCAAATATGCAGTTTTGGCTCAATATAGGCTGTCAGGAGCGTTGAAAGAAGTGAGTGGGGGCTGTTGAGTGGCATTCAGAGGACTTCAGAGGTACGGTATGAAAAGGCACTTCAAAATGACTGATCTTAAGAGGACCAGGGATTTGTGACAATGCATGGTCACTGGGCATCAGGCATGCAGTAATGAGCCTTAGTTGTTAGAAATAAAAGATTAAGCCTTTTCATTTAAACATAAAGCAGAAGGGCTGGTACCCCCCAGTTACTCCATAAACAAACAGCCTGGAGAGAAAGAAGCCAAACTCCTTGCAACATGGTCCAGAGGGAACCAGACTGATTTTGTAAAAGTTCTGTCAATGCATTTTAGTAAATCAGTACATCCCATTTGGCCTGGCTTTCCTCAAGTAGGTCATTGGTTAATCTAATGCAGGCGATGAACCACTTCCTTTCTTTATATTCTTTGATTTTGCTTTTCTAGCAGGTATGGTTTTGCAACCAGCATGATAGAATTGTATTTACTGCCAACACCTGAAAGCATTCTGTTCCAATAGGTGTCTGTATTTCATTTCAAACACATCAGGATGTCCCCAATTCCCTGGCCATGGGAAGTTTGGTGTTGTGAACTCTGGAATAATTTTTTATTAGTTCTCTAGTAGGGATGTAGTGAAGCTGAATTTTAAAAGCTAAGATAAAATGTCTGCTTGTCCAATTACAGCAATCTCTCTTAGCAATGAATGGTGAAAACACCTGTATGATGTGTGCAAATGAAGTTACTGTAATTAAAAGTTATGCAAGCAGGAAAATTGTCAGAAGTCTTCTAAAGAGCAGGGAAAATATCACTGACAGACTCTGGGAATAAGGGTTGTGAAAGGCAGAGACATGGGAGATATTTACTGCAATACATTATTGCAGTACATATAAAAGAAGCAGGAAGGCAACTTACTGAAGGGAGTTTTTTCTTTTTTTTTGTACTTTGGAGGACACATCAGAGAATTTTCGTTTGGAAGCACAAGGCAACAAGGAACTATTTGACGTTTCTGTGATCTGCATATGTTGGAACCTAAAGCTTTTGCAATAAGCACACTCTGAATGTTTGTGGTGGATAAATCAGCTAGGAAATGATTAATGTTTTCAGAATTAATGCCCTGTCCTGCTCTTCATAGCTCTTTTGGAGCTATTATTTCAGGCTGCCTTCAGCTGCAGGGAAAAAAAATGCTGCATTTGATTCACATTTGCAAGTTTCTCCAGCAAACATCAATGCTAAAAACTTTTATTTGCATTGAAAATTTAGATTATGGAACACTCTGTGGACGACTTCATTAATTACCTGACATTGGAAACAAAATGCAGGAGCAAACCTGTGTGTAGAAACTGCATGCACAAAGAAAGCCACTGTTTGGGACTGGGATGCAAGCATTGTTTTCTTTCCTGGTCCTGACAAGGACTGTAGCCCCTGGAGCCAGCCCTAGCACACAGAGCATGATGTCAGCATCCTCCCTCCCTTTGACTGGAAGGAAATATCCATAGCATGTGGCATGGAAGTCACGGACCCTCCTGGACTTGCTTCAGTCCTGTTGGTGCTGCACCTTGTTCAGTAAAAATAGATCTAGTCGACTTAAGGCTGAAGGACCCTGCTGTCGAGTGCATATGAATGAAGGGGACTCTATAAACTTCTCCCGTTGTCAGCTGAAACAGAATATAGAAAAATAGGATGAGGATGAAGTGAGCCCATCTATCTATCTATTCCCTCTAAAGTGGATCAGCTTGATGGATGCTTACCTAGCAGATTATTAACAAATCCCTGATTAGGAGGATTTCTCCGACCATCTATTCCAGTTGTTGGGAGGAAGGGGTCAACAATGGAAGATTGGCGAGGAGTTAATGGGGTGGTGATTACCCCCCCAGGTAGTTGAGACGGCTGTGCATGTATTGCCCTGGAAAGGAGCATCAAAATCTTCTCGCAAGTTAGCGGGGAAGATTGGGGTGGCTATTTGTCACCAGTATCAGAGCTCTTGATGATGAAGTTATAGCTCTATGAAGGAAAGTGCAGGAGTTGGAAAAGGAAGTCGGGTCCTTATGGAGGGCAGAGGTGATTGCGCAAGAGGTGATTACTACTCAAGCAGAGCGGTGCTATGAGCAGCAATGCACTGTAGAACAGCTGGTGGCGCGTATTGCTAACAAACAGAGATGCAGGCAGGGTAAAAGTGGGGTCTCGGCTTCCCAGGTTCGTGCTTTTACTATGAGATGTTCATGGGATCCTAAAGAATGGGATGGAAATATTGGGAGTGAATCCTCAGACTCCGGGACTGAATATGAGCCAGATGCAGAAGATAGGGAGGTAGTACAAGCACAACCCCTCATACAAATGCCAGAGCAGTGGGAGCTGGCGGACAGCGGGGTGCAGATCCCACACACCTATACCCCGAAAGAGTTAAGAGAATTTTCAGAGGCCTATCGGCAAAGGAATGGGGAAGGTGTGCTGGCATGGGCTTTGCAAGCCTGGGACAGTGCTGCTGCATCTATCTACCTAATAGTGGGTGAGAAAGACCTGGTAAGCCCTATAGCAAATGATGATCAGATTCAACGGGTTTATACCCAACTACGAAGCATCCAGAGTCCGAAAGGGCAGGATGTTATTGCACCCACACTATATCAGTGGTTGTGTGCAGCAGTTCTGACAGTGTATACATACCCTGTTGAGTTAATATTATCCCTCGGAAAGTGGTGCACAATGGAAGAAGGCGTTAGTTTAGTGCGGCAGATGGGGATGGCTCATGCGTTAGCTACAGGATGTAGTCCAGACAGGATAGCAGTTACAAAAAGTATCAGAATGCAGCTTTTGAGAGGGCTGCCTGCTTCGCTGAAATCTTGGGCTATTCCAACAATTACTAATGCTACAGGGAGCATAGGCACCCTAGTAAACACCCTGAGGGAAATTGAGGATGTAACTTTGGAGCCGTCCGTGAGGGTGGTAAATAAGGGAAAGCCGGTAAAACCGAAGGGAGCCACCTTAAAGGTGACAAGGAGACAGATGTGGAGTGATCTTGTGCGAGCCGGTGTCCCACAATCAGAAATAAATGGGCTGACAATATCAGAACTGTTTCG
>VXAA01004108.1:177033-203219 GCA_013399115.1 Anseranas semipalmata | reverse complement strand
AACAGAACTGTTTCGCCAATGGCAAAAGCTAGCACCTGCACAAAAAAACCGCCCCCCCCCCCCCCCCCCCAATGCAAGGCAATACCTGGCAAGTGCCAAAACAGCAAAAATGAAGGTCTGGCGGGCCCCCCCAAATTGCCGCCACTGTAGCCTCTCACTGTGAGGGGGACCGACGCCCCTACGTTCCTTTAACTGTAAAGCGGCATTCTGGAGGAATTCTACATGTGTTAGGTCTGGTGGACACTGGCGCTGAAGTTACTGTATTACACAGCGATGTTAATGATAAAGAAGCCATGCCACAAATCTGTGGCTCGGGGAGAAATCCCACCCCTGCCCACCGAGCTAAGATTACTTAACAATAGGAAATAGCACCCCATTTACCACAATGGTGTTAATTGACCCTATTAAAGAATATATTTTGGACATTGATGTGTCAGCAGGACGAACAATTGAAACAGTAAATGGTTGCTTCTGCCTCAGGACTTTGCAAGCGGGATTTCCTATGCAATCTATAACTGTTGTGTGTGAATTCCTGAAGTGGGATCCCGTTGTGCTGCCCACGCCTGCCAAGGTGGTGACTGTAAAACAGTACGGCATTCCGGGGGGGAGGAGGAAGTCACTGAAACCACTCAGGCACTCCAACAAGTGGGAATCGTTAAAGAAACTATGACTGGTTTTCATAATCTTATTCGCCCTGTTCAGAAATCAGATGGCTCTTGGAGAAAGACTGTAGATTATAGAGAACTGAATAAAGTCGTCCCGCTTCCCCGCCACCCCCCACTTGCAGTTACGGTACCAGACACGGGTACTCTCCCAGAAAAAAAATAGCAAAAATTTACAACCCTGGAAGGTGGTGATAGATTGCGCTAATGCTTTCGTTTCAATTGCCACTTTCTTTTCAATTGCCGTTGCTTCGGAAAGCCAGGACCAGTTTGCCCTTACCTGGCAACAAAAGCAATATACTTTTCAGGTACTGCCTCAGGGATATACACACAGTCACTCTGTTTGCCACCAAATGGTAGCAGCTAACGTAGCACGATGCTCGGGTACAGTTACTGTTCACCATTCTATTGATGATCTATTGATTATGGCCACTCTTCTAGTAACTGTATCCTTCAGTCATGTGCCCACACCAGGGGAGCCCTCCCCGCCGGAGACCTCCCCACATCTCCTGCGGAGGATGCGCCCCCTTACGACGAGTCAATAGAGGAGCACAAAAAAGATGCCTGCTTCACCCACGGGAGAGCAACATGCACAGCAACTGGACAAAGACAATGGAGAGCAGTTGTATATGCTCCGGTTCCAGCAGTTATGCTATGGCAAATAGGTGTACAGGCATGCAGTCAGTGGGCTTTGAATACCTGGCAGGTGGATTACATTGGCCCCCTGCCCCCATCGAGGGGGTGGTGGTATGTATTCACTGCTGCGGGTACAGTGTCAGGATTGTTCTTTGCTAAACCCACCAGACATGCTAGTCAACATATCACAATTGAAGCATTAGAACAACTAGTGCATCAGTATGGACCTCCTCACCAAATACAGAGTGACAAAACATGGTGAAGATTGAAATTCTTCCAGATGGTGTAACCCCCAAAATACTGACCGCAGGGGAAATGGAACTGTTTACACTGGCAGACTGCGTGGTGGGACTGCAACCTACTAATCTAGATGTGAAAATTCATGTAATAACTCCTGAGAATGCACTGTCGTTCTGCACTCCAACTTCTCCCCTTATTCTATATCCTTTGCTAATATCAGATTCTCGAGTTCTTGTATTTCAGGTACCTTCAACAGATACCTGTGCCTTATCTAGGGGGGATAGCACTGGAACGATGTTATTGGTGTCACGAACACAACATCGAATAGAAGTTCAAACTGAGAAAGTGCAAGCCATAGCTCTTCGATCTGTGTGGGCAATCACCCCATCTCAAGCTACCAAGCCTTGAGTAATATCAGCTGAAGGACCGGGAGCAACAGCGTATGTATTACTGGAAGGAGAGGACACTCCTATTTTCCTCTCTTATCACAGGTTGGGTTGTTGTGCTTTGTAGTCTGGTACTACAAACACATACCCTGCATACATTTCTACAAGGTTAATACGTAAATACTTGAATGTGGTTGAGCTTTTACTGTAACTAACTCCTCATTGCTATTTTTTCCTAGTCGTAAATACAGAGTACCTGGCATGTGCCCTTGCGAAGGGTCTAAACTGGACATCAAAGGCAATTGTTGCCTTAAATTTGGAAATAACTGCTGTATGCCAAAGAACCTTACAACACTGATTGGTGATGGACTACCTTCTCCTTCAACATCATAGATGCTGTTCCATGTCTGAAGGCATGCAATGCTTCACTATACCTGATGAATCAGTTAGCGTGGAGAACAACATTCAACATATTCAGGACTCAATGTTTTGAATGAAGCAATCTACCAGTAGTGCCTGCCTAGCTAAGTAGTTTAATTCCCTGATAGGCAGGGGAATCGGATATGTTTATTCCTTTCCCTATATGTTTTATTACATGCCTTGTAAACTACCCTGTCCCACATTGCCAGCCCCAGCAGCAGTGGTCACTTGAGCAAAGGGGGTGGGATGTTGGGAGGAATGGGGTTAAAAGGGGAAGATTGGCGAGGAGGATGGGATGAGAATGGAAGACTGGCGAGGAAGATTGTAAATATGCTCAAGTGACCTTGCAGCTGGGAATACCTAAAGTCTGGGAAGTGGTAATGTAGAAAAGCACATGAATTATACCCACTGCTGTTTTTGCCCTGTGTGTTTAGCAAGCAGCACATCTGTGCATACATAACATAGATGTTTGGTAGACTCAGAGGCGCCCCATCGGACGCGCTTGAGCTCCTGGCCTTGGTACAGAGAAGATCACAGAAGCACAGTGAGGATCTCAGCATGGTGGTGGAAACTGCGCCTGCGCGAACTCTTGATAAACAGGTGTAAACAGCAGGCCGGTGATCCACTAGCATGGACCCTGCTTAGTGGTTCCTGCGTCCCTGCTTGCATGCCTTCGCTCATGTGCCTCTGCTCGGGTGTTGCTTCGGAGATCCCCCAGTTGGCGAGGTAATGAGAATAAATCTACCCTTTGCATTTTAGCTGCGAGTCCGTGGTTGTTCCTGCTGCCTGCCTGTGTAGACTCACACACCAGTGCTCTGCTCTTCAGATTATAAGAAGGTTTCCCAAACACCAGAAAGAGTTTAACCTTTGCTGGGCTTCAGGCTCGGTCCTCTTTTGCACTTTCAATAGTTTTTGCACTCACCATCTTTGAACTCCTGTTGTACCAGGAGCAAAACCAAAAATCACACACAATAAAGAGCCTCACAAGACCTGAAGCTGTACAACCAATTTCAAAACAAATGGACAATGTTTAGGCAGTTTTTTGCTTCAAGAAAGAGATACCAGAAAAAAAAAAAAGTTTGAAGGCAGCTTTTCTTGACAATTGCTTGCTCTGAAGCTCCTGAAGAGTTTCACATTTTTCAGGCAAGTCAAGCGGAAGAGGCTAAGTGCACCCAACTGTAGTATAGAAAATTGGGGAGTGCTGCAGTCCATGTAGAAAATAAAAACCATGAGCAATATGCTTTTAAATGGATGGCACACAAGGAAGACAAAATCATAGGATTACTTGTGATTGATCTAGACAGAAGAGCCAATCTTGCAATTTTGGGGGCTTGCTGAGCCTCTGATAAAAGGCAAAGCTGTGACTGAGATCTGAGAAGGAGGAAACACAGGGAGAAATGATGTACAAGAAGACCCAGCTGTACCTCTTACAAAACAGTCACAATTCGCCAAGCAAAAAAATCTCCATCATTGGAGAATTTGGTCACTGGGAGGAAACAAAAGGGGAAGTCCAGGTACGGCCAGATTAGACTCGCGCTGTGGAATGAAATCTTCCTGACTTTGTGAATACAGTGACTATTTGGAAAAATGCTTGATGTCACCGGGCCTTTGCACATGCCCTGGGGACAATCAGTGCCCCTACAGCTGCATGGATAGCCCTGTGCTCACACTGCNTGTTCCTAGTCTCAACCATCACGATCTGAGGTTCTCACCGGTGAACCTGCCAGGAGGGGGGCTGAGCAGCTCAGTAAGAGCTACAGGTGCTCACAAAGCTGGCGTTTGGCTGGATAACTCCTGCCCTCACCTGTGGCAAGGATGTCTGCTCTGAGCCCAGGGGGAGGTAGGCCAAGTGGACGTGGGAGATGGTACCAGAGGTAATGTGGGGCTGAAGGGTAAGCTGGGGCAGCCTTCACTGGTGTTTTGCACGGAGCGGCATGCGTGCAACTCTACTGGATGTCCTTGCAGAGCATGGTTACACCTGTGGCATCACAGCAGTTGGTGTCCTGAACTTTTAGTCACGCATAGGCTATATCGTTGATGACAGGTTTTCACTTACAAACTCGCAGGTAATGGATGATGAAGACAAATTTTTATGTTATGTAATTTAAAGCAAATTTTGCCTGTATGGTACAGCTAAAATGAATGTGTTTGTTCCCACAAGATGGTTGATCTGTCACATTACCTTGTGTCCTCATTGTCTCTCCAACTGAGCCTAATAGTGGGAATTGGATATCTGATTGCTTTAAAAAGCAAATTTATCATATCCTTAATTTCCGTCTCATATGAAGAGACAGCTTTAGTGTTTGTTGTCCTACATCCCAGCCTTTCCTCCGACACACCCACCACGGACAGGGCCATGCTCTGCGCAGGCTGTGGCCCCCTGCCCACGCCATTTGCTGGCGAGTGCCCAGTAGTGCTGGGCACACCAGAGCACGCTGCACCGAGGCTCACCTTGCTGTTTGCCTGGGAGCAAAGACCTTGTGTGGTTCCTGGTGCTGCTCATGTATTGTATCTTTAAAGCAAAGGCACAGCTCTGGTCCTTTTCTGTGCAGCCTGCCACAAACAAGATACCTGCATGCAATCACAGTGATTGGTGTTAATCTTACCTTTTAATTCAGCTGAATCCTGTGTTGGTTTTCCCATTATTTTCTGTAACTGATTCTGGGTTAGAGACCTTCACGGGGCACAGAGATGTGAAATCTCGGCATTCTCAACATCTCCTGAAGCTCCCCATTGTCCCTGATGTAGTCAAAATTAATAAAAGCCAGATATCTCCTTGTTAGCTGGTGGGAAACTGGGGGTGCCCTGTCTGGTGTGATTAGTTTAGAAGGGCTCCTCAGCGAGAGGTTGGGTTTAACCCTCCGTGGCAGCAAGGGGAAATGCTCCATAGCTCTCGTGTTATGCCAGCACATCCTCAGGCTCCTTCCTGCACAGTACATCAATATTTCTGCTCCCGTGTTCCCTGTCTCGTTATTAACAATGCCATCATCTCTGTCTAATAACAGGTCTGCTGACTTGTGCTCTTTGATGAATCCTCTGCCTCCCTTCCCAGTGGGATGTCACTGGCTGGTGTTACCTGCATCATATCTGGCTCCAGTGTCCTGGAGCACTTCAATGCAGCAGATGCCAGTAGGTGGGCTGAACCCCCCAATCCTGCTCACTCTCTTGCCTGCCTCCTGCACCCTGGGGACTTGCGTCTTCTGGTCCCTTGTCACTGCTTGGTACTGACTTGGCACATGTGAACGTGGTCATTGTGGCTGCAGAAGCTGCTAGCCAGAGACAAAACCACTGGAATAAAACAAGGGACAGATCTGAAGCTGGGGTCCTCTGCACAGAGTAGAGGAGGTGCTGATTTTTGCAGGAGCTGAGCTGAACCACGCCGCTTTTCTGCCTGACAGATGTCTGTTCCCACAAAATGCCCATAGCCGAGGGAAGGCTGCATGGGTCTGGGGATGCATCACCCTGGCGCACCCCCATGGTGCACCCCCATGTTCAGCACCAGCCCTGGGGAGCCCCTCTGCTCTCTTGGTTACGTTCACACAGGGGCTGCGTGACCACAGGCTGGGAAGAGACTGGGGTGCAGCCAACACTTCCCTTGCAGCCTTGCAGAATGAACGTGCTGTAGGTGAGGGCTTTGCTTACTGCAAGGCTTCTCCCAGCACCTCTGGTTTCCTCTGCCCAGCACTTTGCCCTTGTCAGGGAGGCAGTAATGAAAATCACTGTTACGTGCCATGTTGATCCCTTGCACAGTGCAAGCAAGTAAATTTTTCTGTTAAAAGGGAAATTCATTTAATGACAAGTCTTTAAAATTGGATCTACAGTGTAAAATGAGCCTGATCTGTCACTCGCAAAAAGCCCTGCAGCGGCAGTGTGCTGGGAAGCTGGAATGAGGCAGGGGAGTTGTAGCCTGGGAGATGGATATGTGGCAGCAGAGATGCCTCTGGGGGCCGGGGACAGTGCATCTCATGGGACCTTCGGCCACTGTCCCACCGTGCTAGCCCCTTCCCAGCGGGACGCAGCGATGTCTCAGTGTGAGGAGGGCTGGTGATGGCTTTCTTGCCACCTTTGGGAGCAGCACCTGGCTGGCTGCTCGGTGCGCTCTGCTCCAGGCTGTGAAAACACTGGGTCCTGCAGCGGTGAAAAATCAGAGTTCTCCTCATTTCCCAGCTCAGCCCCCTTCTTCCCATCCCGTCTATCAGGAGGCTGGGCTTGGCTCGCAGAGGCCAGTCCATCACTTTTACACCTGTTTCCCATGAGATACATTGCATTGTAAAGTGCACAGAATTATTCTCTCCCTCCCGCTAACCTACACTCAAGACCCTGCTGCACAGGTTTGCTTTGCTCAGCACCCTGCTTGTTCCTCCCTGCCCTCCATGCGCAGCAGCAGGCTTGGAGGCAGCTGCCGTGCCCTGCGTGGGGGAAAGGGAACAGGAAAATGTCTCCTCGTTTGCTACCTGTCTTCCTGTAACAGGACCACTATTTCATAGCAACTTATTCCTTTCATTGAAACCTTTGAATAATTTTCCACCATAATCAAACTTTTCTATCCCTAAATCAGTTTTATAACCACGTTATTATACCTTGAAACTCAAAATAAAAAATTTCTGTTATAAATAACTGGGCTGTGCTGTGAATACTAAGCATGCCAGTGGGTTTCAGAGTATGGGTTAACAGGGATGTCCTCTGCTGCCTGCCCTGGAAAGTGTCCTGCTCGTCCAGCCAGCAGCACCAGCCTGGAAGCCGACCTCTTCGCTCTGGGTGGGGACCTGTCATTGCCAAGCTGTGGACCTGCTCTTGAGTTCCTAGGAGACACTGTGCCACTGCTTCAGGTCCTGATTTTAAATGCAGTGAACCCCAGCACTGGGAGCTGTGGGGTGCACATCAGCCTTCAGGTTCGGGTGTCCCCAGAGAGGTCACAGCTAAACTGGGCTTAGCCCCGAGCCAACAGCATTACTGTCCTCTGGGTGCCTCATCTGTGTCCCCTCACTGTGTCCCTGCCCTGCCGTGTGGCTGTGGTCATTGCTGAGACACTGCATGACCACAGCTCTTCAGTGCTGTGGGCCAGGCTCCAAAAACTGCTTGAGTATCTTTGATCTCAGCCATATATTTATGGGTCCCAAATTGGACTGAATGTGGGATTGTTTTCCCCAATTTCCCCTTCTTGACATTGTCAGAAGACAGAATAAAGGTTGCAGGACAAAGAGCATACAGTTATCTTGTATGCTTGAATTTGTATGCATGTATCTTGACTTTCCAAGGAGCAGCGTGTGCCTCCAGGAGAGCTCCAGCCACCTCCTCATTTTTAGGTGTGTGTCAGGAAGAAGGAATTTGTTGCCAGCTTGCAGCTTATGTGATGGTTTTATTTAATAGATTCATGGGCATAAAGCTGGAGAGATGCCTTAGATCATCACACCTGATTTCCTGTATGTCACAGGCCATTGTGTTTCACTGGGCTCATCATGTAGTGCAGCTAGTGACTTGGATTTGACTGAAAGATGTCTTTCAGAAAGATCTCTTCAGGCTACTTCCATTGGAGGTTAAATGCTTTCCTTCTCAAAAAGTGTCTAATTTATAATTCGAATGTTGCTGGCTTTGGCTTCCAGCTCTTGTTCTGCCTTTCGCAGTGAAGTCATGGAGTCTTTATTGCACAATATTTTCTCCCCCTGAAGGTATTTAAATGCAATGACGAAGAAGTCAACTCTCAGTCTTTTTTTTTTTTTTTAAAGCTAACCAGCTTGAACCCTGTAAATCTCTGTATAGAAGGTATTCTTTCTGGCCCTTAAATCATCTTTGTGGTTCTTTTCTGCACCACTTTGGTCTTCCAACTTTTTTTAATATTATTATTTAAGGAAAGACCTGTACAAATACCATAATTTAGGAGAACATGGTGTTAAACTGAAAAGAGAATAATAGACCGATCCCAAGCTCTAGTGAATGGCCCATATGCCTGCCACCCAAACAAATAATTACAGAGCTGTAAACGAGGTGCAGGCAGCTCATTTATCTGGGAGCTGCCTCAGCAGCTCCTGGTTGCTGGGAGACTGGTTAAGCTGGAAGGGACAAGGAGAGCCCACTGGAGCAATATCTGTGCTCCGTGCATCCAGCCCTCCTCTTCCCTCCCAGGCTCCAGCTGTCAGGGCATGGAGAAGGAGCTGGCACTTGAGTAGTGTATGTCTGCTAGCAACTCCCAGTAAAGAGCCAGCGTGCCCCTAAGGGACCTGGACACACACAGACCCAATGCCTGGTCTTTACCTTTACATTCTTTTACAAAACCTGCTTTTATTCACTTGGTAGGTGCATCCTCTTAGCCTGGGCTAAGCTATCACACCTGAACTGGAAATCATCTCAGGAAGGATGTCACCCTCTAAGGGTTTTGTGAAACAAAATGTTTTTAAGCAAGAAGTAGCTATCAGAGCTTTTGGCACTTTAGGACTGTTCACAGACAACACCCCTCCCCTCCCAAGCCTAACAACATGCCAGCCCTGCTCAGAGTTCAAGGTGATCCAGTGACATGTTACCCAGACAGATTATACAGATCTTGTGCCCTTCATAAAGAATTTCCCACCCAGGGAAAAGGCACCGAGCACTTCGTCCATGTATTTCTGTTCATGCAGCTCCACATTTCTCTGATCATGCATGTACAGCACAGCAGTGCCTCACAGCTCAGCACAGAAGATGGTGCAAGGGCTTCAATTGCGGCAGGTCTTCTGCTCAGTGTGCTCCTGAACCACCTTGGGTTTGTAATAAGAAAAGTACAATACCAGAGAGCAAAGACCTGGGCCACAGGGAGCAGCATGGGCTGTAGTACTGTCCCCTAGCTGTCCCTGCTGTGGGGTTGAGGGAGGGCTTATTATGGGCCAAGGCCAAGATGAACCACAGGGACTTCTCTGGAGGATGCCCTGAGTACAGTGGAAGCTCAGTGAACTGAACTGGGCATTATTAGCATTGGGTTCTCTTTCTGGGGCTGTTGTCCTTAGAAATTCAATCCTCTGTAAAGGTCTCCAACTACTTGCTCAACCTGGTTGTAACTCTTGCCCTGGCTTAGCCTGGTCAGTGCCTCCAGGTTGTCTCCTATAGCAAGTGACTTTGGACACACAAACCCATCTGCCCATACTCAGCCTTCCAACAAAACTGTGCCAAATGCTCCCACCTCTGTCCCTGTAGAAATCCAATGTCACCTTGTCCTGGTCATTGCAGGAAACTGGAAGAACAAAGTATGGCTGCTCCAGCCAGTTGACAATGCTCCACAGATTCTAAAGCCCATCCCACCTACTGAAGCTCTTTAGACTATTGTCCCTAGACCAACTGTCATGGGGACCACATTGCTAACTGATATCCTTTAAAAAAAGACTGAAATTTAGCCAAGGGAAACCCAAATGACCAAAAACTAATTTTTTTTTTTCAGAGTCTTTGCTAATACCAGGACAGCGAGTTAGTCCCCACTATCCATCATGGCTTAAGGCAGGTATAATAATCACAGTTATTAGGCATGACTATTTGGTTATTAAGGAAAGAAGAGAAGACGAGAGACAGAACATGAATGGCAAGCAGCAGCTGGACCCCCAGAGAGCTCTGCAGTGAGCTGATAATTGAGATGTGTGGGCAGAGAGCACGTGTCCCCGGAGGGCTCCTCTCCTCTTGTGAGCTGAGGACAAAGCACGTCCTTCCCCAGAGCTGCTGGTGAGTTCTACCTGATGTTTTTTAGACAATTAAAGGAGCTTAGAGATGGGCACAATAGCTGAATTCAAGGGCTGGAGAATCCGCTTTGCATATCTGACATAATCTAAATGGTATCTGCATATGTGAAGTTGAATAATCTCAGCTAAAGCCAATGAAACCAAAGAAAGCATTTAAATCAGTTACTTAAAAGAAGTCAGTCAAAGGAGTAGTCTGAAAACCACAAAATGACTGGATACTAAGAGTCCTAAATCCAAATTAAATCCCACTATTTCCCTCTGTTTACCAAGATTAGCTCATGTCTTTTCTCAAGGAACACATGGTCTAAGCAAGTTGGTATTTAACCAGAGAAGCTGTTAATACCTTCAATTACAACAGCATTTCATTATCCCATTAAATTCATTACAAGAAGACATTAACTCTGACTCCTTGCCAGAACATTGACAACTTCCTATTGCTCCCAGTGCTGAAGAAATAATGTAGTGTGTCGCATTAAAAACCTGGTGTGTCATGACTCCTCATTGCTCACTGCTCTGCGCTTTAGCTATCCAGCCACGGCTCACCTGAAAAAAAAAATAACTGCATAAGCTAGAAGGACAATGTGGTTTCTGACATCCTTTCACTGGCTGGATGCTTTGCCCTGCACTGTTGTCTGCTCATGGATAGGGAGCACATTTGTGTATATGCAATATAACCCTAATTGCTTCTGCTGCTGTGGTGGGAGAGTCTCAGAGCATCCTCAGAGTGTTAACTTTTCCTCTGACTTAGTCCACTTCCTAGAATATTCCTAGAGTTCATCAGGGATTAAAAGGATGACATTTTGCTTTGCATGGGGACAAATCTCTGTTCTTCCCATGTTTCTTCAGCCTAACCAGTCTTTTTGAGAAAATTAATTCTGAGATAGTTTTGAAACGGAACAATCATCAGTCATTACAGACATCATTGTCTTTTCTATTTAAGCTTTTGGAGGTGACTCTCGTTCTTCTGCATTTATATTCTGAGGCAGTAGCACACTCCCCTGCAAGGACAGAGGTCTGGTAGAGATTCAGACCATTCATATGGTCTGAATTTTTGGGCAGACCTGTGTAGTGGTAGGAGTTGGACTCGATGATCCTTGTGGGTCCCTTCCAACTTGAGATATTCTATGATTCTAGAGGAAGGTCCCCAAAGAGTTGCCATCCCTTTCGCCACCCGAATGCAGAGGCCCAGGTACCCCAAGTCCATGTGCCAGGCGAGGCAGCTGCAGCACTGCTTAGATCAGGGCTGGGCCCACTTCTGCTCTGGTCTGTGCTCAAAACAGTGCTTGCATTGAGATCCAATTATAACATCAAATGGCCTTGCTACTCTTGTACACATCCATCTCCTACAATGAGAACAATAGCAATGGAAGTTATTATATGAGGCTTACATATGGAAGCAGATCACTTGTAAATAAACACCTCTGAAGGAGCTTATCAAGGAAAAAACACCCAGAAATGTTTTGACCTTTAAGCAGAAGCATGAATTCAGATGCAAGAAAGGTCTTCCACAATGCAGTCTCCAGTTCTAAATGTTCTACTTAACATTTGAGGAATAAAGATGTTAGCATGCTTATGAAATTGATTCATTTTAGTAAGAGTAGTTTCTAAGCCATACAGAATATTCTTGAAAGGAAAGCTTTTTCTTGCCAACCTGGTAAAAGTTGCCCCACTTTTATGATGTACTTTACAGCTTCTGGTAAGGATCCCTGGGTTCATCCATTTTGATCCTAAATAAAGCACTTCTCTCTTCCTAAAGATCGGCTCTTCTAAACAGTAAATGTCTGGGAAATTTTTTCTCTTGGAGCATTACTCCTGTGTCTGAGTTGTCTTGCTTTTAAGAGGGTGATCATGCAATTGTTTTCTTCTGACCCAAAGTTTCTCGTGGTATCATTAGTCCCATGCAGAACACTTACAATGTGCAATTAAAGACCCTGGGAAAGAATTCTGCATGAGGCACAACTCCTGATGACAATGCTACATAGTTTGCTTTCAAACTATAGCACAAAAGACAGTAGAATATATAGCTTCAACAAGGTGACGGTACAAAAAGCAAAACTGCAGATGCTCTGTGAAAGCACTATGGAAATGGCACGTTGTAGACACTGGAGGTGTGCTGGCTGTGCTGTGGCAGACCTGCTTGCACAGATCCCATACCGTGAAGAGACTTGTCCCTGCCCTAGCAATGGCAATGTTACACTGGATCACTCAGTGCTAAGTTCATGTTTCCCTTCAAATGTCTCCCTTAGGGTCTGTTTTGGTCTTCTCAGAGTTTGCCAGGAGCAGGGCAAGCCCTGGGCTCACTTGGGTGGGATGTGTGGGATGTGTCTCAGCTTCCAAGGAGCAGGAGGAGGTTTCTCCTTTGAGGCATGCCCCAGCTAGCTGTTCCCTGGGGTTCATCCACACACCTGCACCCAAATTGGAGGGTGCTGGCTGAGGCACCCCAGGTACTGACAGTGCTGGATGGAGAGGACCCTGCTCCGGCTGTTATGGGTCCCCCAAAGCTGTGCTTCTCTTGTCCCAGTCCCTCATCCCAGTTCCCTTCAGCACCGTCCCTTCCCTTCAAATGGCGTCTGTGCTGGGCCATGCATCTCACACCGCCTGCCCTTACAGCGAGAGGCAGGGCTGAGGCTCCCAGCCCATTTCTGCAACACTGGCACCCCTGAGGAGCTCCTCACTCCCTCCCACAGTGCCGGCATACCATTTGTGCCGCCAGCCAGCAACGCATCAGCACTCTTCATTTACAGCAGCATGAAGCCACCAGCTGAGCTGAAACCAGTCGTGGGATCTTTGCAGCCTCGGACATCCCGGAGCTGTGTCCTGCCGTGGCCATTTATTCCCTTCCTGGATTTATTCCCTGTGTCCCCCCGCTCACCCCTTCTCCTGTGTACCATCAGGTCCCTTCTGCCCAGGCGTCCTGGCACCCAGAGGTGAGCAGAGCAAGGCGTGCTCGGCCAGCTGTTAGCAGAGATGTGCGGCTCCTGGGGGCTGCTTCGAACAGCATTGAGAAAAGCCAACACCATAATGAACCCACTGGCATGAAAGATGTTTTCCAGAGAGACAGTCACGTTTTCCCTATTCAGCTGGTGTTTCCCTGCTGTTTTCTCACCTTCTGGCTATTTGTTAGAGGGGTGCTGCTGGGGTATTTGTCATAACTTCACAGCTCATTGCTGCAGCGCCTGTCACTGGTAATTGCTCCTTCACGGCGTGACAACACTTAAATCTATTTTTCCACTGAATGTCTCACTTCCCTGCACAGTGTCATCACTGGGTGGTCGGCTGTGTGACTCTGGGGTGCTGGGCTTTGGTGCAGAAGGTGGGCAACTTCGGGCCGGGTTCAGCGAGCAGCCTGGAATGAACTACCAGCTAAAAAGGAGGTATGTTTCCTCCTCTACTAAAAGGACAAGCATAACACAGATGTGCCAGACCAGTTTGCCTGGAAATGGTGCCTGTGGTGGGCCTAGTGACATCTGCTTAGTCAGCACAGTTCTGGTGTGTCATGGGGTGTCCTAACCCCAGCAGCTCTCAGGGGACAGCCCCACTCCATCAGCCCCCATCACTGAGGGGCCCAGGCAGGATTGGGCCCTCCACACTGGATTTCCACTTTCCACGCAGGCATTTGAGAGAGGCCCAGAGGCCACTGCAGTAGCTGGGAGCAGGGCAAGTGGGTGTTCCTACTGCTTTTGCTGGGATTCCAGGTGACTGAGAGCTGGGGGGCACATGCAGCTGGGAAGGGGCTGGCGCCTGACCAGGGTACAGAAGATGTGATGGCTGGTGGAGGGTCCGTGTGAAAGGACCAAAGGTATGGACTGGGCTGTGGAAGGTGAGATAGGAGGGAGGTGAGTAGTGGGGGCAGAGGCTGCAGAGGGTGGGAAGCTGGGAAATGAAGTGAAGAGGACAGTAGGGCTGTGCAGGAGGGATGGTGGGACCAGAGGTGACAAGGGATGTGTGGATATGTCTACCCCTCTGAGCACTGCTCATCAGCACCCCCCAACCCGATGCCTTCTTCCCATCCATCTCCTGTGGTGATCTCCTCTGGTGGCTGCAGGGCTCCCACCCTATGTCCTTGTTCTCACCCAGAGCCCGCACCTCCTGTGGGGAAAGGTCCATCATGTGTCTGTTGTGGCCAGTTGTCCCTACAGCCCCCCTGAGCTCCAGGACTCATTGACCCCTTGTGCCCTGTCCCTTTTCCCATGTGAGGGGATGCAGAGGTGACAGCGCCTACGTTCCATGGTGTATAAAGTAACCAGAAATAGGCAAAAGGTGAGATTTATGCTGCATGATCTGTAATATAAGTACAAGCCTATATTCTAATTGGGGTGCTGGGAGCATCTCAGCAGTTCTGAGATGGTTCTGTAGTTTTGTGTAAATGCCTCATCAAAGTGGTAATGCATTCTGATTATTAGCAGAGCACTGGCTGCCTCATGAACCTATAATATTTTGTGGCATGTGACATTACAATGAAAATGTATGAATAACATTTTTTTCATTTAAACTACTAGCTGTATGATCTTTTTTTTTTTTTTTGTAGTATTATCAGGTTTGGGGTAAATACTCCATAAATATGCAAATAACTTGTGGGTCAGCCATGACCCTGTTTTTTGGAACATGTGGTGGTGGGTAGCTAGTTCTTGCATTTGCTCCTCAGTGTCTGGTGTGCCCCTTGGCAGACACCTGGGACACTTTCTGCCTTACTGCACCAGCGTCACACATGAGCTGGCACATGTGTCACCACCACGGGCAGCTGCCTGGTGCAGGACTCCACAGAACGTGCGGGATGGGGACACCCCCAGGAACCCTGTTTCTGCAGTGGGACATGCTCCATGACACAGCCTGGGCAAAACTCCTGCAGAGTGTTGTGCACCTGCACACGCTTGCCCTCAGCATGCAGGCAAGGACTTGGCAGCTCTTAATTACTGCAAATTAGCAGACCAAGAGCTCTTTGTGCAAGTTGCTGTGTTTGTGCAGCTGATCGCTTTGTAATCGGTTGCTATGTGGCCCCATTATGTGCTGGTCACGGCTGCGGCACTGGCTCACTCTGGGCATCCCATGGCAGGGACCCTGGGTGCAGAGCTGGAGGTCACTGGGCCCAGTCCTGCTGTTTCTGTGGGGTGAAATCCTTGGAAGAAACTCTCCTTGCATCTTCCCCAAGCAGCCTGGGATCTGCCCAGGCTCCTGCCAGCTGGCTGGCCCTGGGGCTGACTGCTCCTGTGCCGAGGAGATCCACTGAGGGCAGCATGGAGGCTGTGAACAGAAACCCATATACTTTCCTCATCAGCCCCAAATCAAACTATTTGTCCTGAAAAAAATGGTTAATTTGCTTTTCCATTTTTCTTGCTTTTTTTCTTTTTTCCCCTAAATTATTTGTGAATCTTTATTGACTTCAAAATAAGGCAGAACTGTTAAATGAGGAAGCAGGTGCTCAGCTGGAAAAGCTTGCATTTCCACTATTTTTTTCCAGCTGGGTTTGACCCTGAAATCCTCCCTCACCAGGTTGTACCAGCAAGGGCCAGTCTAGCCCTTCATGCACATGGGGTCACACCTGGCTGTATAGGACTGGGTGCTGGGTCAGTGAGGCTGGGCATTGGCCGTGCTCTCTGTGAATACTGCTGACATCTCCATGGGGATAATGCAGCATGCAGGGCTGCTGAGGTGTGGGGAGGAGTTACAAGGACAGGATCAGACATGCTGACCCTCACCTGTGTCCTTCTCCACCGATTGCAGGTGGCCCCTGTGCTTTCTTCATCTCTGTGTTCCATCATTAT
The DNA here is from genome assembly GCA_013399115.1 of Anseranas semipalmata. Lineage (NCBI taxonomy): Eukaryota > Metazoa > Chordata > Aves > Anseriformes > Anseranatidae > Anseranas > Anseranas semipalmata. The sequence continues at coordinate 187,416 of VXAA01004108.1, read as the reverse complement.
TGCTAGCTGGTCCAAGCACAGGGTCTCCAGAACATGCTTGCAGGGTCCCACAGGGCAGGATGCTCCAGCATTGTCTCAATCTTGCCTGCAGAACACAAACATTGCCATAACATATTGTGCAGCATCAAATCTTGAGTTGTCCTGCACCCATCGAGGTTGGGTTGCACCAACATGGTGCCGGGCTTCCTGATGGCATGTCAGGAAAGCTCTGATGCCCCAAACCCAGGGGAGGACACTGGGAGCATGGGATGTCCTTCTCCACTGTTTGGAGAAAGAAACTGTCCCTGTGTGGTCCTGTGGGAGGAGGGAAATTGTGCTGTTTGTGAGTCATTTTTTTTCACTGGAAATACTAGAGCAACTTGAGACGTAATTAAAACATGAAGGAGAATAGTGTGTCTGCACCAGGGAGAGGTGAAAACAGCACCACTTTTGTTAGGAAAATGATGTTTCTGGAAGAAAACAACATGACTGTAATCTTCTGGAGAGTTTGGGGTCAGTGTGGGAGTGGGGAAAGAAGTGTTCCCTGAGTGGTGATGGCCCAGAGCAGTGAGGGAAGGATTACGAGAGCGGCAGCAGCAGCCCACCCATCATCACCAGCACTGTGCTGTGGACACCAACCTGCCTTTGGGGCTGACCCTGGTGCTCTCTGCCAGCTCCATGATGCCTGGGTGAGAGCATCCTGCTGGGGCAGGAGCTGTGCGGGGTCTGCCTGGAGCCCACCTTCAGCAGACCATACCACACAGCCTCTGTTGTGACCTTTCCTTCCCCACCACCAAGACATCGAGGTGGATGGGACTCTGCATCTCCTGAAGCAGTGGCTGGGGAGCTCCTGAATGCATGGGCAGGGCCTGTTGCTCGCAGTGTTGTACCTCTGCATGCATGCACATGGGCACGCTCATACGGATGGACATGCTGTGCTGTTTGCAGGGGTCCCAGAGCAGCTCTTGGAGACCATCTGGGATGCTCTAAGGAAACCTTACTTTTCTGAGTTGAGAATGGTAGCCCTGCTGTGGAAACTGTGGAAGCCCTAATGGCAAGGAAGAGATCGGGTTCCTCCTTTCTTTTCTCACCGTGGCTGTAGATCAGAGCTGTGATCAGGTGTCAGGTGAGCTCTGCCTCTGGGACCAAGGGATGTGGATGAGGATAGGGTTTTATTACCTGAGGCCTTCGCCATGCCTCTTTCTTGCTGATGTCTGGAGGAGACCTGACACTCAGTCTAGGTATTTGCATCTTCACTTTGTCAGGCCTGAAGCTGACTCCCATCTGTGCAGACATCCCATGCTGAGAGGACTGTAGCAGCTGTGGCTTGTTTGCTGCCTGCTCGACACTTTTCTGCTATGTCCCCTCCCTTAGAAAGATGGTCACTTTGGGACACGCACTGTCCCCTGTCTTGCATGTGTCATCCCCAGGCTCTTGTCTGGGCAGAGGCGTGCTGGCTGGGGCTGACAAGCTCCCTGCCCTTCATGCAGTGGGGAAGGGGCACAAGGAAGGAGCAGTACGGCTCTGGGCCCATGGCAGGCTGTCCCCATGCTGTCACTGTGGATGAATACAAGCACAGTGACATGAGCTGTGCTGGGGAATTGCGATGCAGCCAGCGTCCGTGGCTGCCTGCAGAGCTGCTGGCTGTGGACAGCGGGGTGGTTCCTCTCTGAGCTGCCCAGCCTGGTGCAATCACCAGATCATCACCTGACATAGAGGTGGATGTCAGTGTGCATGCAGGAGCAGAGCCACCGACTGTGTGTGTTGAAGGGGGTCCTGGGGGAGGGCAGGGCCCCACCTCTGCCCGGATGAATGGAGGAGCAAGGCGGGCAAGCTGCCTGTCCCACGGGACAAGCAGGCAGCAGTGCTGGCGTGGATGGAGGGGACCGGGTGCAATGCTCTGCTTGCAGTGGGGCTGGCAAAGCTGCAGGCATACCCAGCGGCAGCGAGGAGTAAAGCCAGTGCCCACGTCATGTGCCCATCACTCCTGGCAAATTAACAGGGGGGGAAGCTGCACTGATTAATGATTTAGATTTGAACAATCTGAAGGGGTATAAAATACACCTGGAAAATGACAAGTGTACCTGGGGGGAGGCACTGCCACCAGGTCCCCCCTGGGCTGGGTGGTCTGCTCAAGCACAGTCTCCTAGGGGGAGCGAGCCCATCATCCCAGCCCCCTCCTTCCCTCGCTGGGAGAAGTAAAGCTGACTTGGCTTCTTGGTTTTCCTTTTTCTCTGCCTGAGCTCTGTAAGTGGCTCTGAGTGTGACTGGAAACGCAATGGAGCTGGGAGAGGGAATCCCAGCACCAAGCAGCATGACCGCGAGAGAGGGAATATTTGATGAAGCTGGGTTCTGTGAAGAGAGAGCAGAGGCTGTTACCATCACAGATATTTCAACACAGATGCCACAGAAGAAAGAAGTTGGGCTTTGTAAAGAGCCTTTGTATTATTTCCTGCCTCTCCAGTTTCACTGAAGTGAAAATGAAGCGATTTTTTAAGAGTGAGGAGATAAAAAAGAAAGGAAGGAAGGAAGGAGGGAAGGAAGGAAGGAAGGAAGGAAAGAAAGAAAGAAAGAAAGAGAAAGAAAGAAAGAAAGAAAGAGAAAGAAAGAAAGAAAGAAAGAGAAAGAAAGAAAGAAAGAAAGAAGAGCAACTTTTTCTTTCTGCTGAAAGCGTGGTGCTGGGCTTTAACTCTTCCCTGAGCTCACCTGCCAAAGGCAGGCTCCTCGTGGGCTCTCGTGGCTTCCGAGCAGAATATATTTTCTTTAGCAGACCCTAGTGAGCAACCTCTTTCACCAGATATATCTTCTGGGTTGGCAGAGGGAAGGGCTGCTCAGTCCGGGTGGAACCAGCACAAAGTGACTGCAGATGAAGGACGCGCCAAGTGCCATCGATCACAGACTCTCTGCAGGGCCAGGGAAGACCAGCTGGCTGTTTGTCAGCCTGACACACCACATTTTACCAGGTGGCACCCTCCTTCCCTTAATTATTGTCATTATTATTACTAGCTTTTTCCAGACATGACTGGGTCCAAAATCTCTGTGGTGCCAAGAGCTCAGCTACTCTCTGTATTGAGAGCTTTCCAAATTTGAGCTTTTGTTCCCTTTGCAAACATTACAGATGAATGAAGAGCTCTGTTCCCTCATTTGTTTTACTTCTTCCACAGCAGGACAGCTCCAGCTTCATGCAAGGGAGGGAAGAGCAGGAGGAGGGGGAACAAGCCAGCTGCACATCACGTTAGGAGGGCTGGATGTGCTTCCAGACTTCCTGCCTCTTGCTCCCAAGGGACTGCCTGAACGAATGGCTCGTGATCTGCTCCATTATCCTCAGATAATCTGCCAATTGTCTCTTTAAACACTTGCACCTGCACATTGAAGTCTGCAAAAAATTCTGATTGTTTTTTACCCAGGTTTGCCAGCAGAAACTACAAGAAGGACCTGACTTGGCTCCTGGGTTGATGTGGTCTGTCAGGAAGAAGCCTGTGGGCTCATTCCGAGGGGTTTGTGCCTCTTATCAGGAAAGTCCCTACACATGGGGTGCAGCCTGCTCCCCCTTTTCCCCGATTTGTTTAGGTAGTAGTGCTTCCCATGGCAGGAGACTTCTTGGAGCACAGCCACCTCTCTGGTGTGGCAAGAAGGTGGGGTGCCTTAGAGGCAATACTCTGACTTGCAAATAACACGGGACACTTCAGGGTCTGAGTCAGACTTGCTGAGGGTCATGAGATCAAAGGGTGTTTGTGAAGGGAGCAGGGTACTCGACAGAAAGCTGTAAAATCCCATAGACTTCATGCGTTTCTGCAAAATTGTCCTCTCACCCCAGTTGAAGCTGATGTGTGCAGGGAGCAGGAATGGAGTACTCCACTGCCTAAATGGACAGCAAGTGGTAGAGAGCAGAGACAAGAGTCTGCAGCAGTCCATAGGATGCAGATTGCTCATAAAAATCATTGAAAATCTTTCTAGACAACAACCCCCCTGCCAGAATTCAGGAAGGCCTGTGAATTCCCTGAGAAAGCTGAACGGGGTGAGCCAGTCCTTCCCATTTCCTCCCTAGCCTGTGTCCTTGTGTGCTATTTTCTGTGCCTGTAGCTTTCAAGAGGTCTTCAGAGAAATAAGGGTGTGGATATCAGAGCTCCTGTCCCTACCCAGACACGTCTGACTGAGACACTTCCCTACGAATCTTCTATATCATAAAAATAATAGGCATGTAAATTAAATTGTCCTGAAAGTATTTGGTAGAATGCTAATAAGGAACTGGCTGGCAGGGAACTGTCCTTCTTGCCAGCTCATCAGAGACAGAGGTGAACTGAAATTAACTGCTTTCCAACACCTTCCGGCCAGGCGAAGGGGACAAGGTCACTGGCACCTTTAGGATCTCGGAGATGCGTGGTGCCCCCTCCCCACTGCTGCAGCACTTCTCGTTGAAGCTGTGACCTCGCTGTTGTGTGCCAACACTCTGCCAATACCAGCAGTAATTACGGAGGGCTGGATGTGGCTCCATAACGGATGCTGCGCAAGTTATTTTGCGGTGACCTCTTCTTTCAGTTCCTGCTGGTCTCTCTCTGTACCTATATTTCTCTGTATGTCCTGTTGGGCTGAAATTTCTTACCTTCTGTTTTCCACCCAACAGAAAATTTTGAGAAGTTCTGCAAAAAACTTGTCCAGAAGGTTTGGCTTTGTAACAGTGAACAAATGGGCAGTTTCTGTTTTTCGGAGAAGATTGTGACCTTCTGTTGTGACAGGTAATGCAGAAGCTTCTCCCTTTCAGGACTCCCAGTCTGCCATGCACTTAGCCTTCAAACAGGACAAGAGCAGGTGCCAAGTTTGAAGAAAGTTGTGTCATAAATAGTGGAATTATGAGCATTTAAGCATGGGGCACTGAGCATGCTCTGCAGAGCACTTTTCCCTGGTACGCTTCTTTTTCATTCTTATTGCAGCTCTTTTCGTGGGTTAGCAGCTAAACAATAGGGCCACAAGGATAAAGGAGTCACCAGTCAGCTCTGCTTAACCAGAAATGATAACAGCCCTTCCAGAGGGCATTTCTTCAGCAGAATGGTTAAAAGGTTTGCCTGGCAATTCCCTAATACCAAGTTCCTATCATGCTGATGGATGAAGAGAAACTCAGGGTTTCGGTCAGGGCTATGCACACTGCTCCTGTTATAGCTGAACCCAGTCAGGTCCCAGCTAGTGGCACAGAAGCAACACAATTGACTTTGCTCATGCAGCGTGGCTGTACAGAAATGCGTGCTCGTGCTCCCTGGGCTCCGCATGCACAGAAGAGGATCCTAGAAACTGCACAGTGAAGCACTTAGATTTAGGAAAAGCTGGGACTGGAACAAATGATATATATAAAATCATCCCAAATATGCTGCAGTCCAAAATTAGGGTGTCCAAACTGCTCCAGGCTTAGCAGACTGAAGAAAGTCTCTGAGCTCTCTGCAGGAGATTCGCTGATACAGCATTTTAACATTGGTCCTCGTTCTTTCTTTATTCCCGGCTGAAATCCCCCCTTTTACCCATTGTCTACAATCTGTCCCCCGGTGAAACAATAAACCTCTGTTGGCTGGACGGTATCATGCTGTCCTGCACTGTCCTCACCAGGGCAGGGCTGAGGTTCCTTCTGCAGGAGGAGTTTCTGTTAATAAAGGCTAGCCAAAATCGTCATTGTTAGCCCAAAATGCCGTGTTCAAGAGTGCCTCCATTGTGGGGTGGCACCCCTTCAACGCGCCCGTGGGACTGCTTTGTGCATGGGCTGTGGGCGCAGCGCTTCACTTTGTTAGCTGGCTGCCAGGCTGAGGGCTGACCCTTGTGGCATGTGGGTGCACCGCCAAGATGAAATGGAGCACGGTGCAGGTTTAACACACTTGCAGCGATGAGGCCAAGGCACCACCTGCTCCTCAGCCGAGCCGGGCGCTTTCTGCACAAGCAAGCCAGGCTCTGAGCCACCTGCCCTCTCCCCAGCTCTGCGGCGAGGAGAGCCGTACCTCCACTCCCTTCCCTGTGTCCCACCTCTGACTGGTCTGATGCACGAGCCACAGAGCTGTGCTGCAGCCACAGGCAGACTGCCCCCAAGTCCTTGTCACTCCTTCCCCATAGCCACAGCCCGGTGCCCACATTCCCAACCACGTGTCCTGGCACACGGAGAGTGAAGGGACGGGAAAAGCCAGCCCAGAGCATCTTCTACCCAGCTGTGTGTGGATGAGAAAGGGCTTTTAGCAGCGCTGCGTGGAGGTGTGGTGCCAGATATCTGAATATCTGGGATCTGCACTCTGGTCCACTGCCCAATGGAGCTGGTGTTACACCCACAGGCTCTGCTGTTTGTCGTTTGCCTCCCAAGATTATTTATTTTATGGCAATTTCACAACATATGGGCAAACTCACCTGTAGAATTAGCACCTCCAGCACTAAGTTACTGTTCATCTGTGGAAAGCTAGGTACATCAATATGGAAGCTGACATTGAGTGATAAGCTGGTGAATATTGAATTAGGAAAAAAAAATCTGCTCTCCTTGTGCGCATGCACAAAACAGAGTAGCAGCAACAATTGAAGCAACCATGGCAGCAGGTCAGCCTCTCCTTGAGCTACCCAAGGTAACAACCCATTCCCAGACCTTGCTACCAGCCCTTGTACTTGGTACCAGTGAGACCCAAGAACTTCTCTAGGGCTCAGTGCAGACTGAAGTGCTGCACTGAGCAGGGACATACAGCGGGGAAGCTCAGATCCTACAGAATTATATCACAAATAACACTGCAATTTTTGTGGACATGCACAGGCTCATATTTCTTGCCCCTCTGTTGCATGTCAGGCCTGAGAAAACCAATCCCATGACAAGGATGCTCTCTGCCAGTCTTCAGTAACCCTGAGGAAGTATGGGAAGTCTTATCTGCAGAGACAGATAAAGGTTTAAAATTAAACTGCAACATAAAATTCTGGTGAGAGCTGTCACGTCAGTGGTATTTTATTGTGGCAAGTTTCTATCAAATGCATTGCTATTGTTTAATATCAATCACATCGATGAACACACATTTTATATATATTTATGCAAAACTTCAGTTTCTGTTTTCATTTGCTTGTGTATTAGAAATTACATTATGCACATTTCCGATAGCAGCCTTGCTTTTTCTTGTGGTAGATCTATCAATAGTTTGATGCATTTTTATGTGGATCATTTTCTCAGCAAAAATATTGGTAAAACTTTATTCTCATATCCTACCCATTTCAGTATGGTGCAGTCATAAAGCACTGTAGAGAGGATAACCTCAACATGATACTGCACTGGCAAGCAGATGGATATAAACAACTTCCATAGTGGAAACTTCTGTAGATCAGGAAGAGGAAAGCATCAACGGAACAGAAGGAGAAGGGAAGAGGGAGAAAGGGAAGTGAGAACAGGAAAAGAGCACACCAAAGGGGAGCTGGAATAAGGATAAATAGCTATGCTAAGCCTTGCTCCATCAGAGGAAGGACTTCATCTTACTCCTCCCCACACATTCTGGAAGGACCAGCTCTCCCAGCAGCTGTGTGAAGGGCTGGAGGAACGCAGCTGTGGTTTGGATGGCAGGTTTCCACTCAAATTCTGCCTGCTTTGCACAAGATCTGTGCTTGAAGGCAGCTGGCTGCTGAGCACTTTGGGGATTTTTGAGGGACAGCTGCCCGGCAGCCTGCCCACCACTGCCACTGCAAGCAGGTTTGCAGGGCCCAGTCTGGTCCATCTCCACAAGAAGGAATTATCTGTTGCATTTTCCTGCTGCTTATGTCTGTGTAACCTGCATTTCTGCACCCTTGCCACTGCCAGCTGCATCTGGGGAAGGTGCAGACCAGTGAAGCATATCTGCTGGTATTAGCAGGCATTGAGAAAGGTGGAGGTGACTGAAAGATGGAGGCCCCGTGCATATACAGTGAGGGACAAACTCATTGCCAGAGCAGAATGCTGCTGAGGCCTGGGTAGCTGGTGCATACGCTGTGCATGCACCACACTCTGGCATCCAGCTGCACGGTGGGGCAGGAGCTGGTGAGACTGAAGGAGGATAACGAGCATAACAAACATGCCAAGCACTGAGCTACAGCTTGGCCTACATCTCCTACCACACCGTTGACTGTGAGGCTAAGGTCAGCCAGCCCATCACTGGCTTGACGTCTCTGTGACAGCAAATGGCCAGGGACTGGTACAGACCTTCAGCCTGCTGCTCGATTCAAGGGTCCTGGAGGCAGTGAGGAGCTTCCAAAACTCAGTCGATGGTTCCCTATTTGTGGCATTTATCACAGACTCTGCAAGGTCTGTCTGGTCATTGCATCCTTACCCTGGCAGAAGTCCTTCCTTTGCCAGTGAGTTTCTCTTGTGCAAGTAGAAGTTATTATTATTATTATTATTATTATTATTATTATTATTATTCACTATTATTACTAGTACTATTTGTTGATTGGATTCTGGTGTCCTGGAATCGTGCTGGGTGTTTGTTCTGCCGACTCAGTGGAAGACAGACATCAAAATGCTCTCTGTGTCTCTCCTTGGTGCTCCCCCAGGGATCATACAGTTTCCCCTGGGAGCAGATGATCTGTCAAGGAAGTGAGTTCTGCTGAGTGCCCCAGAGGCTGCTACATGTCAGATATGCTCCTTGTCCTCCTAAAGCATCTTAGCTGTGGTCTGAGCTCCAGGAGGGGTAGGAGAGAAAGACACGTTTGATCCCTAGGAGCTGCCTATTCATTAGCAAGGTTCCTAACAGAATAGTGATCATGTTTTTAGTATGATTAGTGAGACATGCAGATACATTTGTTAACTGCTTTTACAGTAATGCCAGGCAGAGCACAGACCATATTAAATGTTCCAGGGCTGGTGTAAGGAGATGATAATTAAACAATAATATGCATCCAGGGCTGTCAAAGGGTGAGACCAGAGCAAAGCAAGGCAAATGCTGCCAGGAGGCGAGTCTGGGCAAGGGAAAGGATTTTCTCTCTTAGCAGCCTATATTTCATTGATTTGAGTAGGATAGCTAATGATGAGGCAAAACCAGGCCATGTGTTTATGCAATTATCAAATCCACCTCACTTACCGGTCTGTGTAACAGAAACAGGAAGACCATGAGGTAGCAAACTATGGGGAAATCTAGATAGACTTGGGGAAGCTAAAGCTCCTGCCTGGCCAAGACTGTCTTCAGGCCCTGCAGCAGAGGAGGGCTTGCTGGGCTGGGGATGCTGCAGTGCTGGAGATTTACTGGAGCTGGTGCTCCTTGTCCTTGGGACAGGTCTTACCACCTGGCTGCATCAAGGTGCACGTTGTCCACATAGGCCCAGCTGACCAAGCGGTTGGACCTCATGTTTTACTGCTCCATCCTTGGCACTACAGACCACCTGGCAGATTTTGTCTTACAGGTAAATTATTTCTCTCTCTAATCATCTCGCTTCCCTCTGGTTCCACGGTTTAGAGCTGGCCTTTGCAAAATCCCTTTGTAACACCCTCGTTTGGTGAGAACTCCCTACTCATTTTGAGATCTGCTCTTTTTTTGTCCAACACCCAGCATATTTACACACCAACTTCACCAGCATTGTCTGGAACTGATCTTTATCCAAAGCTGTAAAGCCTATTGTGCCTGGACACTTTATCCTATCAGCCACATGTGTGCTCTCCTCTGCAAATGAGAACAGATTTGTTGGGCAAGAGCTGCTTACCGTAAAACCATGTTGACCAGACTTGACAATATTCCTAGCCTTTAATTCGTTATTAATTCAATCCTGTATCAGCTTTGCTGCTGCTGTGCCAAGCACTAATATCTCTGGAGAATGCTACCCTGCAAATTCAGCCTTGGCACATTAATTTATACTGAGCAATCCTCTGTTATTCTTCAGTCACCCAGTGACATATTGAATTTGACCCTCTTTTTCCCTTTTTGTCAGCATTTGAGGGTAACTGCTCTAAGAGCTAAGTGCTCTTACGTCATAGCTGGAGTGTGCAACCAATATTTCCTGAGAACCTCTCTCTCTTGAAAGATGGTCGACACTTTCTCTTGATGCATGGACTGTGCATACACCACTGAATCGGTGGTGCATCCCTTTGAGCAAGAAGGCAAGCAAAGGGGGCAGGAGACCTGCATGGATGAGCAGGGAGCTCCTGGCGAAGCTCAGACAGAAGAAGGTAGTTTACAGCATGTGGAAAAAGGGACAGGCCACTTGGGAGGAATATAGGGACACTGTCAGAGTATGCAGGGATGCGACAAGGAAGGCCAAGGCCCAATTTGAATTAAACCTGGCAAGGGATGTCAAGGAAAACAAGAAGGGCTTCTTCAAATACATCATTAGAAAAAGGAAGACTGGGGAAAATATAGGCCCGCTGCTGAATGAGGCGGGTGTCCTGGTGACAAACGATATGGAGAAGGCAGAGTTGCTGAATGCCTTCTTTGCTTCGGTAATTACTGC
>VXAA01004108.1:134284-176313 GCA_013399115.1 Anseranas semipalmata | reverse complement strand
AGCTCTGCAGAGAGGGACCTGGGAGTCCTGGTGGACAGCAGGCTGACCATGAGTCAGCAGTGTGCCCTTGTGGCCAAGAACGCCAAATGTATCCCGGGCTGCATTTGGAAGAGTGTTGCCAGCAGGTCAAGGGAGGTGATTGTCCCCCTCTACTCAGCCCTGGTGAGGCCACACCTGGAGTATTGTGTCAAGGTCTGGGCTCCCCAGTACAAGAGGGACATAGAACTACTGGAGTGAGTTCAGAGGAGGGCTACTAAAATGATTAGCACACTGGAGCATCTTTCATACGAGGACAGGCTGAAAGAACTGGGCCTGTTTAGCCTGGAAAAGAGAAGACTGAGGGGAGACCTCATTAACATATATAAATATCTGAGGGGAGGGTGTCGAGAGGATGAAGCCAGTCTCTTTTCAGTTGTGCCCAGCGACAGGACGAGAGCCAATGGGCACAAATTGAAGCACAGGAAGTTCCAGCTGAATATGAGAAAACATTTCTTCACTGTGAGGGTGACAGGGCACTGGAACAGGTTGCCCAGAGAGGCTGTGGAGTCTCCTTTTCTGGAGATATTCAAAACCCGCCTGGATGCCATCCTGTGCAACGTGCTCTAGGTGACCCTGCTTGGCAGGGAGGTTGGACTAGATGATCTTCAGAGGTCCCTTCCAACCCCTCCTATGCTGTGATTCTGTAATCTGTTTCCCATGTTGGATATAACAGGGAGTTAGCAACACCCTTTGTATGTTCAGCTTCTGATGGTATCTCGAACAAGTGTCCATGGCAGAACCATGAGAAGCAGCCACTCTCCTCATCCTGCTCGTGAGTGCAGGTGTGTGCCAGGTTGGCTCTGGGGCCATGTGGGACATGGCATTGCCTGCGCTTTTCTGGTCCCAGTTCCTTCTTCACTAACTCACCTGCATTGCTTCCAGAATCACTGCCCTTGACAAACTGTGCATATCCTCTTTCCAGATTCCCTGTCTCCCTATCACCGTGCTTTTTATGTTATTTATTTATTTTATTTTATTTTATTTTATTTTAATTTTTATTTTATTTTATTTATTTTGTTTTATTGCACCTAGTGCAATAGGGATTTTTTTCCCACCTACTTTAATCTACCTGGACATCTGTGCTGCTCCTGCAGTCTCTCTCTATATTACAACTTTCACAACATTTTCTTTACCTTTGGCAAGCCTGTCCTTGCAGGCACTCAGGAAGCCCAGATGTGACTCGTAACAGGGCCACCCAAGCACTCTTGCTGGCTGTGCTGATCCTGGTGGTGAGCTGGGGCTGAGCAATTGAAGATGATCCTCCTGGCACCATAATTATATTGTGAAGAGACTTGAAAGTTTCTGTTGTTAAATATTTAATGCTGGAAGAGGAATAAGACCCTGAATGTGAATTTTGTGATGGATATCCTGCTCGCCTGTGGATGTGCTTCCCCTCACCTTGCAGACACAGTGATGATGAATATTCATTTTGCTTCCTCCAGGGCTTGTCTCCTTTGTGAGGCTGCCAGGAACTACACGCTGGGAGCTCAGATAAGCAAGGAGGCTAGTGGGGCATTTAGAGGGAGAGGGGATGTGTGGAGAGTGACTGTCAGATGGGGATGATGTGGTAGTAATTGAGAGCACCTCATTTCAGGTGTGCCAACCCTGCTCAGTGCGTGCCTGCAGCCTGGGACAGAGTGGAACCAGTTTCTGCCTTGCTTAGCAGGACCAGGGGAGCTGTGCAGGCTGTAGCATGGGCTGAGTGAGTGTAGTAGGGTACTTAGCTCCATGCTCGGCCTGCAAGAAAACAAATGGACTGTTTCAGTCATTGCTTGGTCCCAGGGTAGCATCACCGTTAACCAGTGTAGCGTTGGGATGGATCTCAAACAAAACTGCCAAGCACTCACTCTCATTTCAAGTCACTGGTTGCCACACAGATGTGAAGAGGGGTCACTCCCAACTTTAAAACTTGGTGGTGATGCCCACCCGTTAAAGGAGCCGGTGCTGTTGTTGGTTCCTTCCCTTGGGAGACCACGAGTGGGGCAGGCATCCGCTGCTTCCTCTGGAATCAGTGAAGAGAAGGAGACAAATTTTCAAAATTAAAGTCTGTACACAGCAAGAGTTCCCTGGTTCTCTGATCAGGGAGATGAAAAACACTAGAAAACATTAAGAAGCCATGTTCCTCCACTCTGGAATTTTTGAGTTTTCTCCTTTGCAGTGACAGCATTTCAAGGAAAGTGTATGTTTCCTACCTCCAGTGATTTTTCTTCCAGATTCTTAGTTTTTCAGAGAGAAAAGGTTTTGATAGCAAATTCTGAATCACCCTTAATTTATCACAGCCACCAGCCTGTCCTAGCTGGGATGCCAGCTTTGACAGCCAGCCTTGACTGATACAGCCACCAGTGCTTTACAAGTATGCACGCAGACAAGCGTATATCTGGGGTAGAAAAGATGAACTATGTAACACAGCACAGCCATAGTGATTTCTAAGCAGTCCTGCCCTTCACAGTCCTTGCATTAAATCCACCCAGCATTCACACACCCAAACCACCCTGACACCTGGATGCAGTCCTGGGGGTTAAAGGGTGGCTGGTTGGTCTTCCAAGTCAGCACTTGAAGAGATAAAGGAGCAGAACAGGAAATAAAAGGGTTTATCCTCCTCCTGACCCAGCAGGTCCCTGGAAACCCTCCCGTTGCACCATCTGGCAGCTATTTGGAGGCTGGTTCTGCAGATACGGCAGCAGCGTGCTGGGTGTACTTCGGTCCTGCAGTAGCTGGGGATGTGCTGCGCCTTTGGGCTCCCCCTCCTCCCTTCCCCTGGCACTTCCTTCTTAGAAATGTCCCTGATGTGGCTGCATGGCCCCCCATATCCTTTGGCCACCAAGCGGCCTAACACCTGCAGGTGGGCGGGCTCCTAAGGCCCACCACCAAAATGCACCCGTGCTTTCTCCAGCCTGGACCCAGGGAGGAAGCATCTCTCCTCCAGGCTCAGGCTCTCTCTGCAGAGGTGTGAGTGCAGCTGTCCACAGTGCAGCATCTCCAGGCTCAGCTAAAATCCAAGAAAACTAGCTGCATTGAGAAGAGGTTTGGACCGGTGTCCTGCTCTTTTACCAGAGCCCTGCTTGGCAGCGTGTGACATCAGGCTGCCTGTGCACAGCCCTCAGGAGAAGGAGAGCATGGGGATGTTCTCATGCTGATAGAGGCTTCCAGAGCTGGTGTATGGATGTAAAGAGCCTCATTGACCTGAATAAGACAGAGGAATGGAGGGTTCTGAGCATGAATAACCTCAATGCCAGTGAGCAAAGGTCTGGTGACCTTGCAAGACGCAGTGGCTGGTGGAGGGAATTGTGTCTTCAGCATTTCCTATCCTGTTCCTCAGCAGTCGCAGCACTGGCTGGGGAATGCACGCACTGCTATGGCTGTGGATCTTTGCACACTCTACAGAACATGCCCACAGCTTCTGGAGCTGAAAGGAGAAAGCAGAGAACTGTGGCAGCCCAGCGTGGGCGCACAGAGGGGCTCCCTCCCACGCAGCAGAGCCCTGCACTGAGTGGGGTGGGATTTCGGGTGAAGGTGCACCTTTACTGCAGCAGACATTGCCTGCGGTTCCTGGGCCCTGGGCAGTGGGTGTGCAGAAGGGAATGTCTACAGGAGCTGGCAGGTTGTCTTCGCACTGCCTGGGGGCATCTAGGGGAGCTTCTGGGACCACATCTGTGCTGTTGCAGCTCCTCTCTGGTAGGTCTGACATCCCCTTGCTTCTGCCAGGCGTGACCGGCATGCATAGAGAGAGGGAAATCACCCTGGTGGGCCTGACCATGAGAGAGCTGGGGGGACCTGCAGGCTTGCAGGTGGCTTTGGGCAGACAGAGCTGTCTTGTGGATTGTGGGAGCTCTGGATGATGTTGTCAGATGGAGTAAGGGCGAATGCAGCAGGGATTACACTCTGACTCAAGGTTAGTTTTGATTTATTATTCCAGGAACCTTTAGCACAGCAAAGCTTTTTGAGTTCCCTGCAACAAGCGCTCATTGTTTTACTGCCTTTATAAATCACCTTAGTGTGCAGAAATGTAGGAATAGAAAACGATAGTCTAGAATAAACAATCGCTAACCAGTGAGACAAAATTATCAATATTCATAAGATAAAGTGCCAGAGTAAAGAGAGCAATGATAATAATGAGGAAGAGAAACAAATCAAGAGGCGAGGCTCCCAAAACCTTACTGCCAAAACATGCATATTGCTCTGGACTGAGCTGCTATCAGTGAATTTTACCAAAAAGCAATAATCAGTGACCTTGGATGCAGCTAAAGGTGTGGGATGACACCTTGTTTCAACCTGATCTGTGTTAGATGTGCAGGAGAATGAGCCTGAAGTGCATTTATCTAGTGGGGCTGGGATCCTGCAAGAGAGGTCAAGGGCACAAAGTGGGCATGGGGTAGGAATGTGCAAGGGGATTTTAGCCTAGGAAAACTTGCCTGGTGAATCACTGCATGGGGTGTGGGCAGGATGAGCCTGGTGGTTTGTCCAATGTCATCTGAGGTGGGAGAGGGCAAAGGAGAGGGGTTTCAAAGTTTTGCAGCAGTATGAGTAACTCCAGCGCTAGGTGGGATGAGGGTGGAGACATTGCTACCTCCTTTGTGCCACTGTGGGCATTGGGAGGAGTAGGGCAGCCTCTGCATGCCCTATGATGTGTTTGTTGCAAGGCCAGGAGCCCTAGTCCCTCTGGTGGACCCTGCTTCTGGAAGCCACCTGCATCTGAGGGACCTTCTTGTACCTTGGGAAGTGACCTTCTCCAAAGCCTGGACTGGCCCTGGGCACCACAGGGCAGCAAGGCAGGGAGGGAGGGAGCAAGGAGAATGTCTCTGTGCAGGAGGGCTGCCTGGAATGAAACCATGGCTGTCAACCAGTGAGTTGGCTGGGAATTGTGCTTGGCTACGCTTGGGAAAGCACCCTGCAAAGAACAGGAGGGCACAGGTTGAGGACTGAGTGTTTATTTCTGCATTGGGGTGTTTTATGTCTGAATCTAGCAAGTGTAGACTAACTGGAGGGGTATGGGGCAGCAGCCTCTTTGACTCGAGTGTCTGCAAGTGGGAACCTTGGAGAACACCCCTGTGGGAATACCCGACCTCAGGGCAAGGTGCAGCATGCTGGTGTGGGCACAGGGACAGCCTGTATGTCAGGTACACTAGCCCTGCTAGGAAGATGGATCTGATAAAAATCACAAAAATTGCTACACATCTGGAGCATAGGGATGGTGCAGACATTTGGGCTGGGGGCCTCCCTGCAGGAGTCCTTTTCCTCTTTGCTCCGTTGCAGAGACATTGCCCAATCCCACTGACACCAAAAGGTATAGCACACCGTGCTTGGTATAATGGGGCCATTTCCTTCTAAGTGTAAAGCGTAGTCAGCAGAAAAAAGCGCTGTTGCTGGAGGAATGCTGTCTTTCAGGGAAAGGCAGATTTCAGGCCCCTCTGGGATGCCTGGCTTTTCAGGACACCAAAGGGTAATGGTGTCTGGCAACATTTGAAGTGAGTTTGGCTAGCCTTGGGTGACAAACTCTCTCGTGCTGCAGACCTGCCTATGGGGACCTGAGACCAAGAATAGAGTCCATCTCCCCTAAAAGCACACCCACAGTCCATCATCCCCCTCTGACCTTGTCACTGGGGCTCCTCAGAGATGCCTGGGGTGGTCAGCGCAAGAAACATCACTCTCTGTTGACCCTGACAATGTCAGATTAGTCAAGCCCCAGAACAGCCTCCAGCAGCCTCTCCCCAGCTGAAGGGAACCATGCCTCTCTGCCCCTGTACCCCAAACACCCTCCAGCAGTGGTCCTCAGGACCCATCCCAATGCAGCATTCGTGCACCTTGAGGCACATCCAAGCACCCAGTGGGTGTGACTTGGGGTCTGCAGTCTGGCAGTGGGGGCTGGGAGGGAAGCGGTGACCCATGACCAGGGGCTGGGCAGGAGGAGGAGAGGAGAGCGGGGTGGCTGTGTCCAGGGAGCTGTGCAAAGAGTGGAGAAGGACAGAGGCCAAGAGAGGCGGGCAGAGACACAGAAGGGAGCAGCTGAGCTCCACAACCATACACACATAACTGATAAAGCCTGTGCCAGATAAATCACTAGAAACCTTCAACCAAGTGCACACAAAGATCTCTATAAACATCCTCCCTAGCAAACTCTTTTGAGGAAAAACTCAAAAACTTTGATCACTGTTGCCATGGTGATGTGATTTGGAATAAGTGGCAGAGTATTTTTTATTATCAGCCTTTGTCATAAACAAATAACCTGCTGTAGACTTAGAAAAAAAGAAAAGAGCTGGGCTCAGACCATCTAATCATCAGACCCAGAGGCTGCGACTAATAAATCAAGGCAATAGGAAGATTGTAAATTCCGCCAGAGGTCACTTGGTTAAACAAAGTGCAGGCATGGGAGACAGCTGGAGTGGGTGGGGAGTGAATTAACAGCAAGGTCTGGTCACTGTCAGTTGGCATTCAGATGCTGGTTTATGGTGACAGGCATCTCATCTCCAAAAGCCTTCTAGGAAATACAGCCTGCATACTAAGCATGGGCTAGGTGGTGAGACTGCAGCTGGGCTGGGGAGGTATTGCCCTGTGGTCTTACCCTAGGGATGTGGCCTGCACCCTGCCATGCATAATATCACCTAGCACTTTGGCTCTAGAAGCACGAGCCTGTCCTGACAGATGTCTAAATAACTCCGCTTGGTGAGTTTGCTACCCCCTCAAACACAATGGTTGTAACAGAATGAACCTCTTGTGCATGTGGTGGTCCTTGTGCATCTCTGCTCTCTGGGGCTTTTAGTAAACTCCTAGATTCTGCCAGCCGCAGACCAGTAGCAAATACTACCCATAAGAAAAGTTGCACTTCTGCTAAAGAGGACTCACTCTTATGTGTCTGCTCTGAATTGGCTTCAAAGGTAGGGTAAAACCTGTAGGACTGAGCACAGACCTTGCGACTGGCCTCTTGTGGCGTTTTCACTCAGTGCTGGAGCTCACAACTATTGGTGCTGGTGCATGGTACTCTAGGGAGAAGGCTGCCAAGACATGACAGTGGGAGTGTGGTGGGAGAAAACATGGCTTTCCTCATCCCGTCCCATCCCATCCCATCCCAAGATCTCATTGCTGGTAGGACTGATACATTAACAGAAAGGGTGGGGGGCACACAGGACCTGTTCCTTCTGGTTAGTACACCAACAAGGTGCGATAACCACAATGAGGGGCAGCACAACTTTCCCTGGCTAGGGGTCCGTTTGGGGGACGTGCTCCAGGCACATCATCTGGACACGGCACATGTGTGTTGAGTGGAGGCTGGCCTCCACTGTGAATCCCTTTGGGGCTAGGGTCAAAGCAGCTCTGGACTGCTCAATGCTCTCAAGATCTAGAGCAAGTGTTTATAATGCAGGGAGGAAGGAAAACCCTAGCAAACCTGGTGATCTGGAAGTTAGCTGTGTAGCTCTACCTCCAGCGAGTGCCGGTGCTGTGTGGCTCCTTGGATTTGTCTTGGAGACACCGTTTCTGTGGCCTCCATTTCTCAGATTTGCAAGTGTGCGAATTTGACAGCTGGATTGACAAACCAAGCTGTGAGCTCACAGTCACCTCTACCTCTAAGTGTAGGTCATATTGTACAGTTTCCCTAAACTTTGTCTATAAGCTTGAAATACTTCCTAGACCTCTGTTGCAATCTTATGAGTCCCATCTACACTTCTAGCAAAACTTGGCCACTTTCTAGTACAAAATCTAACCCTACAGGTCACCAGTGTCACATTGATGATGGCTATGCAAAGCAAGGTTGACACTGAATGTCCAGTACAAAGCATCTACTGTGACCCATTTTCCTCTCTTTGAATTAATAAAACACCTTTTACTTCGAACCTCTTCAGAGCTGTGGTGCTTCCATCTTGCTGAAACCCAGAGCATCATATCAGTCCAGTTTCTCCAGGGGAAGGTTGAACCTGTCAGCCTAATTGGTGGCTGTGAGAGAAGCATTGCTCTGTCTGACTCTCCCCAGGATGTGATAGATCAGGCTGCTTGCACTGGATTGTGCTCAGAGTGCCTTTCCTCCTGTTTTGCCCCATGCTCCCAGCAGAGTGCTCTGCTTCCACGATTCAAACTGCATCCATCCTTGTCGTTCAGCCTAAGCCTGGCATTTATTCCTGCCAGACAGACCCTTGATCCTCACAGCCCAGTTTCGTTTCACTGGCTCTCCCAGTCTGAGCAGCTCTCTCATCTTTGGAGAATGGAAAATGTGGTGTTATGACTTCAGAGAGTGACACAAAGTCCCCCTCTGTACATCCCTTCAGACCCCACATCTCCACAAAAGGACTGGTGGCCCTGCATAGCGCTGTGAGAGCTTCTGCTCATTCACCTTTAAAATAATTTCTCTAGCCTGTCTTCCCTGGGGTTTTACAGGATACCATGGCTTTTGTGTAAAGCTCAGGCTAACGAACATCCTGCAGTGCCTTTCTGTGCACTAAAGGCCATATGGAAACCACCTGCTTGTGTGGTAAGGTTGCAGCATCAGAAAGCAGGGAATAAGAAACGTGACCTCTTCTAGGGAGTGTTCAGCCCCTGTGTTATTGTGACTCAGTGTCACCTGGTTGTTCTGCTACGTACAGGATTTCAGCTCTGCTCTTCTCTGAGGGCAAGTGGGGAAAAGAGAGATTACATTTTTGGTTTGGATTTGTGGCGATGTGGCAGCAAAGAAGACATTGTACAAGCAGCAGGAGTATTCACTTTTTTAGTTTGAGCTTGGAGTTTATTTTAGATGTAATTAACACCGGGAGTTAATTTTCTAGAAGCTTGGTCTGGGTGGTGGGTGGAAACTCCTCTGTTTGAGCACCTCAGTTCTAGCCCTGGGACAAGTATGGAGATAAAACCATTGTGTAACAAGCATGCCCCACTTGGGGAAACATTTCTCCTGCACAGACAATCTGCTCTGAAAACGCCCCAGAAATGTGAACCCACTTAGCAAAGGTGGCTTATAAAGGGTTAACGCTTTGATCCACAGCACTGTTCTTTTGGGTGCAGGACAAATCGCTAATGAAGTGCCTTAATGAAGAGGCTATTCTCTATTAAATGATACTGACACACGTGGCCACCACTTCCCTCAGTGGTGACACAGGTGACCATGAGTGATGGCTAGGGCTGTCATTGATGGAAGTGCAGAACAGGGCCATGAAATCGTCCATTTTCTGACTCAGTGACTGAAGGTAAAATCTCTGGTGGTCAGGATACTCTTGAAGTTGACAGGGACTGGCGAAGGCCAATGCTCTGAGGAACCTAAACTCCACGAGCAGGTTCTGCATGCTGGGCCACCCTGCCTGGGAGTGGTGAGAACATCTGCAGTGGCACCAGAGCACCACCACGGGCTCACCAGGGACCTCAGACACCTCTTGGACACATGATCCCATGCCTGTGATACGTGGGCACGCACAGATGCATCCCTGGCATCTCCTGGGTTGGAGGTAGCCACTGGTTTGACAATTCCTGTGGTGCCCTCCCAGCTGTCACAAATTCTTCCTTCTTCAGCCAAAAAAGCCTTCTGCAAATGAAGTTGCACCCATCCTTTGTACAGTGGAGAGCTGAGCCACCAAGGAGCCATTGTAAAGGATAAATTTTCCTGAGTATCCAATCAGTGAAGCACCCACTGGAGCCTTCCAAACTGGCTTCCTCCCACTGTGGCTGGTACAAGGCTGTGAAGAAGGGCATCCATCTTTTTCATACTCCCTGTTACAGGAACAATTCTCTGCTACTAGCAGTGGTCTTAGATGAGAAATGTAATCCTTGTTTTCCAAGCTGCATAAACTTTTTTCTAACTTTTAAGGCATTATATAACTTTCCCTCCTTGGAGCATGCACCTGTTTTAATAAAAATAAGTTAGCAGTAGAATATAAAATTAATGTAATGATACCATCTGACTCTTCCCCTGTAGGGATCATGCTGTTTATTGGAAGGGGGGTTAGGGGCAAGCAGAAGGGAAAGCATTTCCTAAGTGCAGATAGGAAGAGTGCTTGGCATCTGCAGAGCAGGAGGGGAGGACACAGGTCCTGGCCGTGCACCGGTGTCTGCTCTCCCACAGCATCAGTTTTGGGTGGAGAATCTACGGTCATTTATGAATTCATAAACCCAGACTAGGCACTTTAGCCAGCCCACACAGAATACATTGCTGACCAGATTTGCTCAGTTTCTGCATCAGATCATTTCTCCCTTGTATTTATGGAGCTTGCCACTGTCTGCAAGAAAATTGTAAAATTTCCCTCTTTTGGCGTGAGTTATCTACACCAAAGTCACCCTGCATTTATTTTTTCTAGTCGTCACTTTGCCATTTGGGTGGTATGTGGGAAAAAACTGCATGAGTTAAGTGACAAAATGCACACACTGACTCCCATTGTGGAAAGTGGCTAGCAGCCAGCTGAATTCTTCAAGGCACCTTAAATCTCTGAATGACTCATGGAAACTAGTCAAAAGTCCTTTTAGGAAATGACCCCATTGAAGAAATCAGAATCCGCTCACAAAAGATTTGCTAACCCAAGAATTAGTCCACAGAGCCTGTTTCTCATGGCCTGACTCATCCTCAGCAGTATCCTTTATTTATTTATTTTTCTTCTGTCAGAAGTTCCAAAAATTGTGTGGAATTGCTAGAGTATTTTAAAGATATTACTCACCAGCTCAGCATGATTAAATGCAACCTATAATAAATATAAAGAGGGCAAAATTTTCAAAAAATGTCAGACTGGCTTAGGAACTAAATTTCCCAGGAGTCTCAAGTGTTGCAAATGCTGAGGACTGCAGCACATCATTTTCAGGCTCTGTGCCACCTAGGAGTACTTCTCCTTAGCTTTCGGGGCTGTCTAGGCAATGCAGGGAGATTTGCTTACACTGACCAGCTGCAACTGCCAACCCCCTCTTCAAGTGCAGGTAACTTTTCCAGCTGCAGGGAAGAGTCTTTTTTAACCTAGAACTCCATTTTAGGGCGAAACCTTTAAATCCAGATGACTTCAGTAAATAGACTCATCCTTTAGCTCTCTCCTTCTCTCCCTGGAAGAGAAAGGGAATTTAGGCGCTTGATGTAGGAGGACTGCTTTGTCCCAGGGTAAGTCCTCCAAGGTAGGTGCAGCACTACCAGTTTAAAGACTGAAGTTAGGGATCTTGTGGGATCTAGCTTTTCCTTCTGAAATCAGGGAGGGTCAGAAATCCCATCCCCAGGAAGAGAAGGTGATGAGGGAGAGATGCCCCTCTGTAACATGCCCAGGAGAGCCTCTTGGTGCTGAATGCCTTCCTGTACAGTGCATCAAAGCCAATGAATTGGAACTCAGCATATGTACAAAACACAGCTCTGCTGGACTGCTCATCCCTGAGCAGAGCCTGCTTAAGGCTTCCCAAGGGACTGGCAACTTGGAATTTTTGTCCTTCCAAGTGCCAGGAGAGACTATAAGAGCACAAGTGTGGTGAAGGCAGAGAGCCCTGGAAAACCTGGTTGTTCCCCTTGCTGCTATGAGGATGGGGCTGCTTGGGGGAGCGCCCACCTGCCCCCAGGCACTGCCCCTCTCTGGGAGAAGAGGTCGCATCCAGCCTGTTTGGTGCCAGGGATCCAGCACAGGCAAAACAGTGCAGCAGCAATGTTTTTGGCCAGAGCAGCTCTCTACCTGATCTCTGTCTACTGCTGATTCTGCCTCCAAGAAATTTCTGAGCAACACATGGTACCAAAGGCAAAGCAAATCAAGGAAACACCTGGGGTGATTCCTAATTCCCTTTTGGGCTGAAACTCAGGAAACTTGAACAGCAACCAGAGAAGGCTTGAGCAGGGCTTCACCCTATCTCTGCAAGCTGTGGGTGTTTGCAAAGAAGAGGTGAGTCAGCAGCGCCCTTTCTGTACAGCAATAGTAATCTCGGCTTTTAATAGCTCTCTGTTAGCTCAGGAAGAAGGAGCAGCTGACCATGAAACAGCAGCAAGGACATCTGAAGAAGCCTAAAAATGTAACATGTGAATTATATGTTTTTAAATAGAGTACATAAAGGGAAAGAGAGAACTTGGGATAAATCCAAAGCTAAAAATCCAGTTTGGGGGAGGAAATGAATGCAAGTTAAAGACCAAAATACCACTTAGATCTTGAGTGAGAGGAGAAGGTTGAGCTGTCAGATCTAGACCCTCTCCTGGAGAAAACGATTCAAAATTTCCAAGCAGAGGATGCTCTGGGTGGGAAAGGCATGTGATGCTCTGTTCCCACCAGAGTTTCAGCTATAGGGATATTCTGGGCTCTCAGATGTCCAGCTGGGTCAAATCCTAAATTTCAACGGAAGAAAACAAATGGTCTGGAAAAAGCTGTGGAACTCATCAGTAGACACCACAAAGAACTTTTTTGTATCCTTCATTCTGAAATGCTCCTTTGATCCTACTTTCCAGTTTGCATTTCATCATGTGAAACTTCTTTAAGGGTAGCTACAAAGTAAAAAAAAAAACATCCTTACAAAAGTAGACTTTGCATCTAATGCATCTCCCCACTCAGTAGGTCAGTTATCATGGCAAAGAAAGGAATGAGTCTAGCCTGACATGATTTGTTCTTCAGAAATCCATACCTGGCATTTTTATTACCTTATCTTTTGGGTGACTATAATCTGATTGTTTAATATTGTTTTCCTGAAATTCTACAGGCTCTGGAGATGAACTATAATTTGGAATTGGTCTATAATTTCCATCCCCCTCCCCTTCTTACTCTTCTGAAAACAGATATTATACTTCTCCCTCAGTCCCTGCTCTTATGGCTGCCTGAAGGTATAGCAAACAGTTCGGAGTCTGCTTCAGCTGAATCCTTCAGTACTCCATGGGGGATGTCACCAGGTGCTGCAGATCTGAGTACCTCTGTTCTGGTGCACTCATCTTTAACTCATCCTTTCTCACACCTGGCCTGTCTAATCTCTTTGTAAAATGCATTGCCTTACACAGCTTGTTGCAATTATTTCTTTATACTGGTTGCTGAAGGATACACTGAATGCTTCAGCTTCATCTGTGTCATCTGTTATTTGCTGTCATGGTCCCATAGGGCTAGGCTTCCCTTTGTCATCTTCTTACTTTGAAGGTATTTCTGAAGCCTTTTCTTGTGCCCTTTCTGCTCCTCATTTGCCTGGTGCATGTTGGGACTGCTGTTTCTATTCTGGCATGATTGTACTGCCACTCTACGTGCTCTGTGCTCATGTGTCCTTACTCCTATTTACTGTGCAATTCTGCTTTATTATTAAGTAATGAAGCCATAATTGCTCTTATTATTCCTCCCTTTCCTGTACATCAGTATCATTTGCTCTTAAAAGGGAAACATTTCGCACTGTGAGCAAGGGAGAGATATTTGGAGAGACATCAGCGATGTAGTGATGCTCCGCAGGTTCTCTGGGTGCTGGGAGGGCTTGATTCAGCAGGAGGGGTGCAATTCTGGGAGGGAGCAGGAAAAACCTGAGCTGCAGGTGGGCTCCTGTCTGATCTGTGCTTCTTCCAGCCCTTTTGTTTTGATAATCCCACCTTTTGTCAGTGGCCATCTGGGAACTGATTTCCTGCCAGGCTCATTAACTCTAAAGGCACTATTGTCTTTTTCCTCATCATTTTTGCCATATTTCAGCTTGGTATCGATACTGGTGGGAGGTACTTTTAAGGTGAGGCATACTATGCTAGTAGGGCACAACGTCTGTGATAATAGTGACTAGCACTGGTGATCTGGTGGTCTTGTCTCTTGTAAATCAGGCATTTACAGTCTGAAAGGAATCACAGGCAGAGTTTGCCTGAATGGAGGATGCAACTCCTTGTGCTGTCATTCAGGGCATTAGTGCAGGGCAGCACAATTTTTATTTAAATTATCTGCTTGACAGGGGTACTTCAGTACAAGGCAAAACTTCCTTGGAAGACACCAGGACTGAGTTCCCTAAAGTGATGTAGAAAAATATGCTTAAAGGTGTATGTGAAGGTCATTTAAGACTGGCAAATCCAAGAGAAGGTCTGGAGACATTGTGTGCCAGCTTCAAAGAAACACTGACACCGAGGAAGCAGTAGAAATTGTGTTTCATGCCAAAATGCAGCTTCATAAAAGAGTAGGAGATAACAACAGGAGAGAAGGGTAACTGCTGTGCAGTTGCACATCAATACCTGCTAAAAGTTGATGTGTCCTTTGGGTGGGTTACAGCTGACCTGGACAGGTCAGAGATGGGGTGAGGGATACAAGTCCTTTAAAATAGGAATGTAAATGCTTACAATCCTTTTCAACCTTAAAAAAGGACTTCTGGAGTCTTCAGCTGGGTTTTCCTGACTTGGACTTGGGTCAGGCTTTGCATGGGAACACTCTGAAACCATTCAGCTGCTTTGTGTCCTTGGACAAAAGTAGACATTTTTCTTGGGCCAATTTTAAATTCAAAACCTGCTTGGCCAGGAACCTTTAATGGCTGATAATCTTTCAGATGGTCTGTCATAATAAACAGGGATTAGGCACTGTTTTTCATTAGCATAAAATACAATACAAGGTGGCTTGTCACTCACCTTGGTAAACCCAATGTGAAGGTCCCCAGGTAAATTTCTGACTTACAGCAATGCAAATGTTGATAATCCATCTTTCAGTGGGCTAATTCAAATTTTATTCTAGTCTCCAGATGCTATCCAGCTTGTGCTCAGAGACCCCAGTTATGCTTTTAGCATACTCCTGCCTGGCTACTTTATGAAAACAGCAGACATTTACAGAACTGCATCCTTAATTCTCCTTTGGAGGCAGTTTCTGGGTCCTGAAATGGCCCAAAAGACTGACTGTGAAGAAACTGTGATGTAATTTCAGCGTATCAAATTGCAACATAGGACATAGATTAGGTTCTTGAAAGATGAAGCCCTGTTCTTGATGTAGAGCTTGAGGCTAGGACTCAGACTGATGGAATCCAAGAGGTGTTGGTTGGGAGGCACCTCTGGAGGGCTTTGGTGCAATGACCTGCTCAGAGCAAGACTGTCACCAGCACTAGGTCAAGCCAGCTGTGTTTTTCTGCAGCCAAACATAGAAAACCTCCAAGCATGCAGATCTACCAGCCCTCTGTGAACTCTTCCAAGGCNTTTTTTTTTTTTTTTAGTGATGTTGAATTTGAACTTCCCAAGCTATAGCCTGTGGGCATTGCCCCCTTGATCCTTGTTATAGTGTCTGTCACTGCTGAGAAGACTTTAGCTCTGTGATATTTATGACTCCCCTTCCAACTGTTGCAGGCTGCTCCTATTTCTCCACTGTGAAATAGCCACCTTTTCACTAGGTAAACAGTGATACATTTTCTGCAATGAGAGAGAGCTCACTGTTATCTTAATATTCAACCTGGTGTCCACTGTAACCCCTAGGTCTTTTCCAGCATTGGTAGACTTGATTTTGATGGAAAATGAATGGATATGTTGGACCCGATATGAAATATTAAATCTCCATTCAAGGTGACATTCATAAATTACATGCCTGCAAAATCATGGAGAACTCAAATCTTTTTTCAGTAAAGATGTTTGCTTCTACCACAACACCCAATTGGGGTGCCACTCTTGGGGCAAAACCAGGAAGTTGTAGGACCACCAGACCTCTTGCAGATATGATTTTGGTTCCATAAATCTGCAAATGCATAGACTAGAAGCTGCATTCATTGAGTGAACAGGGCAGATGCTGATAGAAATGCTGCTCTTATCTGGTCCTAGTACACATAAAGCCTGAATGTGGCTCGTGATCTCTATCAGGACACACTTACATAGGAAGTTTGGCTGTGGATTCAAGATTAGCTAATTAATGAAAACAAGGGACATGTCCCTGTGCTCTGTAGGGTGTTTCTGTACAGCTCTCAGCCTCTCCAGCATTTCCTGAGCTCTTGGCTCTTCCAAACTTGTGTTTGCCTGGACATTTGCAGGCAGGCTGTCAGTCTGGATCCCACGCTGCCAGCCCACTATGAGTCACACTGACCCAAACATCCATTTGGCCCGTTATTGCTTGTCTTTATTACCATCAGATTAGTAGTTGCATTTCTAAAACAAAACAAAACAAAACAACCCCCCAAACATTACTTCTGTCAATCTCAACACTAAATCCACTTTGGAAAGCAGAAAACAAGACAAAAGTACAATGCCCAAACTTGTCCTTCCCATCACTGCTGCGCTGCAGACCACATGCAGTCCAGCATCAAGGAGGGGAGACAAACACTCCAGGCAGGGTTGCTGTCATGCTTGCTGAAGGCTCCACTTGATATCTCTCCTGCATTACCTTTTCTACAACAGGTCTAAGCAATCCTCAGGCTACCTGAATGTGAGAGTGAATGTGGCATTTATGACAATAGTTGTCATCACAATTTGGAGTCCAGCTGTCCCTCCATTCCATCCTTGGGTAGAGGGTCTCACGTGCCTCTGCAGCACAGTGCAGTGCTCAGTATTGCTCTGTCCCCTTCCAATGGGCAGGACACTGTGGTTGAGGTGGCACTGGGCCCTACACTTGTGCTGTGCATGATGCTCAGCCACTCTGTGTCACACAGGTTTTCCTTACCTATGACTTTGCATAAAACCTGATCTCAACATGAGCAGCAACAGAGCTTTTAGAGGGAGACTTGTAAAGTCTGCAAGCACTGGGCTGTCCTGAACACTCTCTGGCTTGATGGTCCCATGGCTAACTATTCTCTCTAACAAAAAATATGTCATATTTCAGTTAGCCTGATCTGATTTCAGAATTCACTGGCAGGGTCTTGTGTGTGCTTGCCTTCCAAATTGAAGAGCCCTCTGCTTTCAGAAATATCTTTGCCTTTTATCTGATGAGCTCAGTGGGCTGAGCTGCTTTGGTTTCAGTTTTCCAGCACTTATAAATCATAAGCTGAATTCTTCTATGATGCAATTTTTTCATCAGCCTTTCAAAAGCATGGGGTCTGGACTTGAACACAGCCCCTTTCTTTTGCCTCACCAGATGCTTACAGCACTGCTTGTAGGACTGCTCTTGCCAGCGCTCATTACACTGAGCTTTCTGGCTGACTCTGCTGCTCAGCATGTGGGAGCTCTCTGGAGCATCCCTAGAGCACCTGGTAGAGGATGTAGGGGAGGTCTTTAGGGTGTCAAGACCTTCCAGTGCTGGAAGACCTTCCAGAAGATGACCTACAGTCAGAGTGAACCTGTCTGGAAGATGTGGAGCGCCCAGCACCCATCCCACAATCAGCACCATGTGGCCTCAGCTCACATGGTCAGGGCATAGACAATACAAATAGTCCTCTTGTTTACAATGGTGTTACCACAACACCCACAGGCCATGGCAGGGTCCAGGCAGCCTCAACACACCTCAGTCACCATGATGCATGTCAATAACGTCACTCTCCTAGGAAGGGGAAAGGCTGTCATTCCACCTCTGGTAAAGATCCCTGAGTTCTGAAACATGGGTGGAGGGAAATGATGGCGATCTTAGGCATCCAGCATTTTTACCAGCAAAATGAGCAAAATGTGTGTATTAATTTCTATCTGCTTGGCACAATGAGAAGTCAGACTACTAACAATTGCTTTAAGTAAGATTATTAATGAGTACTAGGAAAACAGCCAATTATACAAGCAAGCAATGGGTTGATTATCCTGACTAAGAGCACTTACTTGGCATTTGGCATTCCTAGGTGGCTGGTTGAGACTTTCATGAAATACAGCTTCTCCTTTTCTTCTGTGCAAAGGTAGCAGAATTATCCTGCCTGCAGAGTGCTCTCTGTCCCATACTGTGCCACTTTACCTGTATTGTACAGACTAGAAATTCTCCCAACAAGAAGTATTTCAGCCATGCCCTGATCCTCTATCCTGCTTCACCCAGGACACTCGCTGTCAAGGTAGAGACATCTTAATGTCTTTGAGCAGATAAGCTATGTCACCTGAAAGCGGCATCTACCCAACTACAAAGTCAGGGCTCTTTGATGAGCATCTTACCGTCCTCACTGACGCTGTGCTAAGGCAAGTACCGAAGGGTGTGTTTCAAGTGGTGTCAACTGACATTAATGTACACAGCATGCCAGGAGTGCAACCCTGGAGTGGGGATGGAGGAACCCAGCTCCTCGCAGTCCGTGTGTCCTGTCACTGCTGTTTGCATAGGGCTCTGCCACTTCTGCTACCAGCTGAGATGATGCATAACACATTGCAGATGGCAGCCGTAATAGCAGATCCTATGATAATGAGTAAAGCCATAGCTGACTTGACAAAAAGGTGACCCTGGGACTGGCACCCACCTGCCCTGCCCAGCTTTCAGATGGCTGTGTTCACCCACCCTGGGGCACAGAGAGGCCAGAAGAAGGTGTGTTGACACCCCCAGTTTGATGTTGAGTTTGAAGGTGAGCCAGCACTTTTGGAAACAAATAAGTTCCTCTTGGTGAACTAACACATCCATGGGATGGTCTTTGGGGTGGTGACCACAGCAACATGACCACCCTGTCTGTGTGCTGAAGAAGAGCTGGCAGGTGACTGGGTCTCCTGAAGGTCCCCAGCAGGGATATCTCCACACAGCCATGCCTGATATATCCTCAGGGAAGGTTGGGAAATGTGTGAATTGAAAGGACAAAAAGATCAGCAGCCTTGGGATTTATTTGGGCATACATCAGGGTTACAGGACACTGGCCAAAAGAGATAACAGCAAACAGGGATGTGTTGATGAGGAAGGAGTGGGGCAGGTGCAGTGAGATTGCTTGCTTGCTCGCTGACTGCATGCTGACTGGCTGCATGTTCTTCCCCACGCTGCTGGGTTTCTCCACTGTTGCTGTCTTCATATAGGTGTATGAAGCTGCAGGAGAGAGATCTTCATCTGAGGACAGATTGCACCCATGTAGGTGTAGTTGCACCCAAAAATGGTAACTCAGGGTGGAGGAGGACATTCCTTACGGAGCAAGAATGAGTCAGTGCAGTGCGTGGGGTCAGTGTGTCTGACCACACAGGGCGTGCACGGCCTGGGCGCCCCAGGCCTTGTGGATGTGTCTGTCCTTGCAGAACTGGAGTGGCTGAGCTGGAGCAGGTTGGGGACTGGAGATCTGGATGAGACCTTCACATGAAGATCTCATGGTAACTTGGCTGTTGGGTACATAGACAGGAGACCTCACGGGATGTTAGATTGATGCTGAGGGTGCAGGGAGATGTTGGTGTCAGTGATGTAGGGAAGAGCTCATCTATGAATACAGCTGTGGAGATGCTGCCAGCTCCATGTGCAAGGTCCAGGGAGATCTGCAGGGTCTTTGTGTAGACGAGAGCAGTGCAGACAGGAGTGATATCTAGAATTATGCCTCAGGCTGGGGAACCTCCTGGGACAGAGGAACCAGAGCAGAAAGGTTGGGCTGCTGGCCATGAGAATTGCAGAGAACTGGGAGCTAGGGAAGGCTGATAGGTGCACTAACATAGTGCACAGAGGGAGATGGCTTATGTAAAAATCACCTCTAAAAGGGGCAGGGAGGGAATAAACAGCACAGCCACAACCAAAGAAGGCAGTTTGGGCTGCCTGCAAGGGCAGGTGACTGAGGAGTGCAATAATGACCCACAGAACAGGGGCAAGACCTACCAGTGCTTCAGCAGGCTGAAAAATAAGATGGTGAAAAATCAGATGCATGGTATTAAACAACACCATGATATAGCTGACATCTATGACCTGGACGAGAAGGAGGAGAGACGATGGGTACAACATTATCAGCATAGGATAAGTGAGAGCAGATCAGGGAATACAGATGGGGGGGTGGCATTGTGTGCAAGAGATTATTTAATGTGTAACAGGATAAAAATATGATGGAGAAGGGGACATTTTGGGAGTCATTTTGACTGGAAATCCTAGACTCTATTACCAAAAATGTATCAGTGAGTGGTACTTGAAGTGCTGGTGCCTCTGATCAGCATTGTGATAGTGATCAGGAGATGTCCAGCGAGATGAGAGAAGATGCAGGGTTAGCACAGGTAGTAGCAGAGGGAGATTTCCACTCCCCATGGAAACTGAGCCAGTGTGCAGGTTGAGATGATATGCACAGAAAGCAACTGTGCGCAACAAATGATGCTTATAGCCCACAAAGGATGCCATTCTGCATTTGGCCTTCAGCAGTGCATGGACCTCTCCTGCTGGTCATTAGTGGTAGAGATGCTCTGTAGTATAACCACAGTGCAATTAGATTTAGTGCTATGGCAGGCTGTGTACATCCAGCACATGGACATTCAATGTTACAAAAGAGAGCTATGTAAAAACAGGGCAAATTGTCAAAATAAATAAAAAACCCCTCCTAAAAGGAGCAGTCCAAAGGACAAGAAGCTGATAAGCAGCCAGAAGGTTGTTGAATAAACATTATTAGAAGTTCAAGGAAAATGTGTGCAACCAATCAAAGAGAAAAAAAGTGGCCTGATAAAAACTGTGCCTGGCTCAGTGGGAAAGTTCAGGAGGCATCACATGAAAAAGGTCAGCGCTGAGAAATGGAAAGCATGCCTGAGTGAGAACACAGACACCTGGAAAAAATGGCAGGTTAAATGTAAGCAGGAAACAAGGCCTGCGTGCCTGCATGAGGTCCCTCTCCTGAACTGGCAACTAACTGAGAACCCACAGTTCAAGCAGGCAGATGCTGTCACACAGGAGAGCCTCGCTGGAGCAAGCTGGTGCTGAACTGAGCAAGACCATGACCTGGACGGACCACTGCATCTACTCCCCTTTGTCCACAGATTTCAGACTCTGTTTCTTTGTACAGATCAGGAATTGCTAGCCTTGATCCCTCCCATCCCTCACTATCTCCAGAACGAGTCAGATTTTTTTTTTTTTTTTTTCAAGAATTTTTCTCTTCTGGCTTATCAAAACTAAAGCTGCCAGTTAAAGTTCTGAGAAAAAAACTCCCTGAATCTCAGTTCCATGTTGAGGAGAAAGATCTGGAGTATATGGTAGAATGCCCTATGAATGAAACCTGCAAGTGTTTACAGACAGTTGTGCATGTGATTGACATGCAATAAAACTACAAAGCAAGTCAATGGAAGGCCATAGATAAAGGTGGTCCTGGTCCCTGTCTCTCTGATTTTGCAGCTCTGGGATACTAGTTTGTGTGTTAATTGGACTCCTGGCTTTTTTCTTTCCTGGTGACCCTGACCAGAGATCAGTAGCTTTTGATTAGGGATACGTTTTATCAAAGCAAGACTCAGAGCTCTCTGCGGCCTCTGCTCCAACAATGTGATTATTTATAGTGAGGACAGAAGAGCAGAGCAGGCATTCAGCACCACCACCAGCATTTGATCTTACTGCTGCCTGGGGTTGTGCTTGTCAGCAGCACAACTGGTCTGCAAGGTGCCACATGCTTTGTACATTGCCTGAGACAATAACAGCAGATGTGGGACAGTGCTGTTCTGGAAGACTCCAGACACAGCTGACGTAACGATTTTTGTCCAGACGAGTGATGGCAGTGAGGATGGTACCTCCCACCTCTTCACATTGGAGACCAAGGGGAGCAAAACCTGTATCTGGGTTTTGTTCGTACCTCCCCTGTGAGTGGCTCTCTCAAAGCACAGTAACAGACAGCACACAGAAAATCTGTGCTTGCCCCCTGGATTCCAGTGGAATAACAGAAGGCTGCTTAGATTTTAGGCTTTTGCTTTATTCAGTTGACCAGGGTGAGAGAAACACAACAGCTTATTGTTTGATTAAGAATAGTAATTATCTGTTTAACCCTGGTCACTTGCCATGTACCATCATACAGAGCAGGCAAATAATACCAACAAAATAAAGAGTACAGAATTGGTGGTGAGGGCTAGGAGGTGATGGGAGGCAGTCTGCAGGCCACAGCCCAACTGTAGAAATGGCTGAACAACCATGACAGGCTGAATTTCAAGTCTATTCAGTAAACAGCTCTACTCTATGAAAAGTAGAGAGTGGAATACAGAAATAATCCCTAAACACAAAAACCTTCTACAGCAGGCACTGAGGCAGGGCAGAGGTGTGGTGGAAACATCCTGTGTCTGGCACCTCCCATAGGCAGTGGACATGGCTGAGTGTGAGACATGTCAAATTGGATTTGTCTCACCTGACTTCAGACTCATAGTGAAGATGTTTGCAGATGAGCTGGTCACTCTGGTAGGTGTGCTTCACTCGATATTAGTAGTCCCATTTAGAATGAGAAGGAACACATTTATTTCTCTTTATCAACTACAAAAGAAGACCATGGTTCATTTCTAGATGGTTACATTTGGTAGATGAATTCATAAAGGGTGAGAAGAAAAAGGGTAGATAAAGTATTTGCATAAATGATGAATCATAAAGTCTTGCTTATGGAAAATGAACTGCTTTGATTTACTGCAGGACATCACTGAGACCTAGGACAATGCGAAGGAAATTCTCTGAGAGGTTTTTGCATCTCATCCATTTTGTATCCATCTGTCACTACCCTGTGTCTAATGCCAAGGATTAATGCAGCAGGATGGTGCTGTTTTCCATATTTTCAGAGAACGAGACATATTATAACAAAAACTAGCCAGAATTGCATCTTCAGAGAGTTCCCTCTGGTACACAGAAGAAAATATCACCATCTGGAGAACTCATCTCAAGGTGAGGTGAGCCCCTTAAAAGCTACTGATCTCTCCTGTGGAGGGGAGGTGAGGCTGGGATAGCAGGAAATCTCAGTTCCAGCCCAGTGATATTAGTGCAGCTGGTTGAACTCATGTTTAATGAGGAATGGATTCATCAGATGAAGTTCTATTAGGGGGTCAGGGGAAATCCAAAAGGCAAGTAAGAAAGGATTTGGGCATAGCGTGATGGGAGACATAAGCTGTAACCAGACAGGAGAGGGATGCACATGATACATTAAGCTCAATTACACTTGGTACAAGTCCAAGGATGCCCCTGGGGCTGTGCCAAGCTTAGCAGACTGTAAGCTGGGTTGAGAGCATGGTGAAAGAAGAAATAACAGAGTGTCTGATGGAAGTGTCAGAGAGATCCTCTGAAACTGAAAACCACAGAAGACCACCAGATTGGAGACTCATTTGAGATTTATGGGCTATATAAATGGAACTGCGACTGACTTCCAGTAACAACAAAATCAGAAAACTAATGCTAAAATATTGCATAGAGGAGATATGAAGTGCTTGCACAAGAGAACTATACTAGGAGGGAAATGGATCCTTGACTGACTGCGAGGCTAATGAAGTTGACAACTCAGCAAGCTGAAGCAGCTGCTATTCTTGCAGCTTTTAGAGCAATGGGGAAATGGAGTAAGTCCAGACAACAAAGATTGTCAGAAATTTTACAATGCAGTTCCTTGGGAAAAGCAGGTTTGGAGATGCTGGGAAAGTGCAAAGAGGAAATGTCTGGGTGAAGTGGGTTTTGGAGACCAGCAGCAAGTAATTAAAGCAGCTCTTTCCAGGCGAGAAGGAGTGAAGTATGTATGTGTGAATGATTTTGATTCTTTATAAACCAAAACGATCTTTATTATTATAGACCAGAGCTCAGGAGCATGGCCTGGAATAACTTGCAGGACTGTAGGGCAGAAGGGATGGGTAGAAGCTACGCTGCTCTTGGAGGTTCCTGCCTATGCCAGTAAATAAAACAGGCCGGGCACTGTTCTTTGGCCTGAAGATCAAATGACATGATATGACTCATGCACAAATGACTAAACCGGCTTTCCTCCTTTGCAGGATGGCTGTGCTCAAACTCTTTGGGAGCATTCCCTGTCTTGTGGTATGCATAGTATCAAGTCTTGCCATTTTCTCGGTGAGTGCTAGGGGTCCTGTGCCAAAGCTGTGCCAAGAACCACACAAACTATTAATCTGCACATATGTGGGACTTGTGCTAAATCTTACTAGTAAAGAAGGAGGCTGCGAGTGCAGATCCTTTCTTCTTGCAGCCGTACAGTTTGCTAGGTATCTTTGCAGTGCTCTCAGCTTTCATGTACAGCTAGTGCAAAAGATGTGACAGAGAACTGTTGAGCTTGCAAGGCACCCATCATCCTGAAACTCTCAGCTACAGTGGTTCTGTAGCACAATACAGCACCAGAAATGCTTCAGGCCTTGGCTATGCAGACATACTGGCTTATTCCCTTGTGGAAGGGTTGTACTGGAATCTTTTTCCTGTGCTAGCATCACATCATAAAATGAACAGGCACAGTTACATCACCACAAACTTGGAGCCTTGTCCCCACCCCCCCCACCCCCCCCAAAACCAACAACCACATTTAATCCGAAGACACGACACGAGGATAGAAAATAGATAACGAACTGAAAGAACTAGGAGGAGCAATAACACAGTATGTGTATCCTGTAGTGGCAGAAATAGCAAAGACCAGCAAAAAAAAATAAAAAAAGGAATCTGCATATAGAAATGAGGTTAGATTTATTAGGAGTAGGCCAATAGCTTAACAGAGCAGCTCCTTGTTTCCAGGTCCAGCCAGCAGTGAGACTGAGCCTACATTCCCAGTAAGCACATGAACACAGTACATGAACATATATATGCACAGCCAACCCACACAGATCAACATGAGCGAGGCACAAAATACTCATGCTAACAACACCAATGACCTAGTCCCCTCTCTGGCTGATCACGATGATAGACCATTACTGGAAAATTTACCCATATGATTATATCCAGTATGGATCCCTCCAACAGCTGGGCTTAGGTGCTCAGTCTGCCCAGTATCTACCCCTAAATCCTGGTTCTCCCCAGGTGCTGGCACCTGGACATACGAGATCCTGAGACCTACAGCCCTGCTCCAGTTGATGGTTCAACACAGAGCATGAATAGACACATGCACTGAGGACTCACATGTACTCCCTCCTCTTCCCTGAAATTAGTTCTTCCCCTAAACATTCCCACCATGAGATAAGTCTCATGCAATCCCCAAATGCTCTTCCTGGCATCGCATAACATGTCCCACACCCCCAGGTAGTGACCCCTTTCAGCCTCTGAGGCAACATGTGGACAGCCGCTCTCCATTGACTCATCCGGTGGGCATCCCACCTGGACCATGAGGCTGATGGCTTTGCTGGGACAGCCCTGGGAGGAGCCATGGTAGGGTGCTTTGTTGAGTCTGACTTGATTATTGGGGTTTCCTTGCCTGTTATTGTTCCCATGTTCCTTTGTGTTTGTGGAGATGAGCTAACAAGAATTGCAAAACTACTGTCTCGGGGGAAAAGTGACTTGAAACAAAATGTCTCTTAGAGAACAGCAACAATGAGCAAGACCTTGCAGAGTTATTGGATGGAAAAATAAGACAAGGATAATAAGAAAAGGTTAAAACCTGTAAATAATTGGTGCAGACATTATTAACGAAAACGTCAACATAACTGCACTTTCCATTGTGTCAGAGACAAAGTGTCTAGGATGCTGCACTTGGCAGCAGCTTCTCTGAGGATGGGCTGAAAAGCATCTTGTATCATCTTAGATGAGGACTAGCAGCAAAAATAGATTTCTTCTCATCAGAAGATTTACAAGGAAGTGAAATTCAGAGAAAAATTCAGACAGCAAGCTGGGGTTTTGCTGAGTTCTGGCTGACAGTCATCTTCCAAAACCCAAGGTAATCCAGCTCTTGGGAACAATGACAAAGAGCCTCTCTACTATTTGAGGGGTTTATGGGACAGCATAAGTGCACTGAACATTGTCTAGCATGTTGATGAAGATTTTAAGAGGAGCAACATGAATGTTTGTCCTCACTGAGGACAGCTCTTTTCTTCTTTGACTGAAAATGCTTTGCAGACAACATCCTTCTCTCTTAAACATTAAGCAGCTTCCTCCTAAAAAGTGGATGATTACTTTGTTAATGGAAGGAATTGATTTAGGAGTTCATCTGGAATAGTATTCATATCTGCATTTTACTGAACTTTATTGCCCCATATATAGTCCTAACCAAAACCACTGCTAGGTTTTCACATCAACCAGTCCTTCTCCTATCATGCCTCCTGTTCACTGGTCTGGGTTTGTAATGAATGCCTTCACCCTAGAGAGCTGGCACTGCGATATCCATAGCCTTTTCAATGACACTGCTGGGTAACACTCCTTTCTCATTACTACAACTACTACTGCATTTGTACATCTGCCTTTGCAGAGATCATGTTTCTCCTTGAAATCTAGAGGTTGGTCAAGGTCTTACTTGAGAGTAGCCCGGAGAATCCCAAGGTACTTGACCATAAATTGAAGCAAAGTGAGAGAAAGTTTCCCACGTGGGACAAGTTCTGGTGTTGCAGCAAATGTAGCAAACTCCAGCAGAAGCTTAAAGCAATAAGGAACAGCAACAACCTTTCAGTAGGGCTCCACTTCTTGTCCTTGTTATTACAGCCTACACTAGATGTGTGCTAAAAAGGTCTGCAGGGAACCTTGATGTCTTGTGGTCCACATGGAATGTGTAAGGGATTGACAGTCTTCCCAGGACATCACCAAGGAGGTCTTTTTTTCCAGACTTCTGGAGTCTCTTCCCTGTGCCAGAGCCCAAAGAGAAGGCTGCTGCCAGTGCCCCAGCAGATGCTCGGACCGCAGTGCTGGGAATGGGGCTATTCCTGCTGGGAGCACATGCCATACAGCAGAATGACTACTTGGCAAGCTTTTGAGTTCAGCACCCCGTGGTTGCTGTGATATTGGGTGGATGCGAATTTAGAGTATTTCTGTTCTCAGTTTTATTGCCTTTTCTTTCATTTTCTGTTTTCCAAATGGTATCTGCAGAGAAATTGAGCTCCAGGCTGTTATTTTTTATAAACTATTAGCACTTTCTGTCTGTTAGGTATTCTGACATCTTTCAGCTGTCTTTCATGTCTTCCTTTGTATTTCCTTGCCTTCTTTGTTGACTTTCCTTCCCTCACCAAAATGCTACCTACAGCCCTAGGTTGAAGATGACCCCATACTTATAATCTCTCTGACACATCAAAAAATCTTCCCTCCCTCCTGGCCTCTCATTCCTCTGTTCTTCCTCCTGCTGAAGTTGATTATGCCACAGGGGTTAAAAAAAACAACATCTTTAATACAGACAAATTGGAAAAGCAAAAATACAGTACAAAAAGAACTTTTTTCCATAGCGATAACATGCCCTCAGCTTTCAGCTACCTCAGGGTTTCATGAGATATATCTTCTGAAGTGAGACATTTCAAAATGTGTGGAGATTGCAAGACATTTTAGATTAGAATCCCCAGGCTGTTAACCCTTCCAGTTCAGAGGCATTACAGCAAAAGCCTTTGCTTTGTCTTTGCTGGGCACGTAATGCTGGCAGGTGCTTTGGTGGAGGACTTACATCATAGACAATATGTTGTTTTGGCAAGAACATTTCAATGCAGTGACACCTTGGCAGGGCTTCCCATTCCAGCAGCACAATCTTTCACTTCAGCAGCTCTGGGGGCACTGCTGGGATGGATTACTGCATCTGCATATCCTTCGGTCTGTCTGCTAACTCTGAATGAGACCTCTTCGTGTAGGGGGCACATCTTTCAGAGTAGTGAATTGATTACAGAAGTGAATGTTCTTTCACAATCCATTCCCTTCCTATCCCCATCCAAGATTTTCACTGATCCTTTTCAAAGGCAAAGAAATATAGAGAATATTTACATACATATGGGAAGACCCTAAGCATTGTTCCTCCTCTTTCCACCTATCCCTCAAAGCAGCAGTTCATTGTTGTTACCATAGGATAGACTTTTGTGTCGCTGTGCACCAGCTCTCCCAGGTCTTGCCCCTGACATGCTGGGTCCCCTAAGGATAGTCCTGTCATCCTTCCCAGCATGAGACAAACCGAGAGAGCAAGAAGACGTGTGGAGCACAGGAAAATATGTGGGCATATCATGTCTGGGAAAGAGTCTGGTTCTAGGAAAGAGTTGAGAGGAAAGAGGGATAGAGCAGTGATCCTCTGTAGGAGAGGTGTCAACAAGTCACAGCAGTTTGTGAGTAAGGGATCTGCAGAAACTGCTGCTGAGTTAAGGTAAGAGCCACAAGGTCTCCAGGATTTCCAGCCCCTGGCGTTTCTTTTCCCGCCTTACAGCATCAGCACCAAGTCTGCACATATAAACAATGAATTCTCCCATCCTCACTCAAACCCCAGAACAAGATCAGCATCTAGAAACCCAGCATCTCTGCTTCTGGGAACAGAACAGCATGACCATATGTGCACCAAATTCTTTTAAAGACAAGTACCTATCTGTGCTCTCACGTCCTATAAAATGTACTCTGCTTTTGGTTGTAGTTTATGTTTCACTGTAAAGCTGGTATTGCTGTCTTCAATTAAGATTTTATTATTTTCACTATTTGATGTTCATTAAGGTTTTTATTGACAAAGGTTCCATAAAAGTTTAAATGTTACACAAATACCTTGCACCAAATAAAATGAGCTTTCATAAAAGTGCTGCCCAAAGCACTTGGGAATTAATGTTTCTTCAGCTCTCATAGCAGAGCACCTACACCTCTGCTTGTGATACGCAGCAGTTTGTTGGATGAAACTCTTGTAGCACCGAAGGTCTCACAGGGGACAGGGACTGCTCCTGCCAGCAGCATCATCTTCACCTTGTCCTTCCCTCTGCATGTCTTGGTGCTCATCTCTTAACTACTCAGGATATTCTTAAGCCTGCTCCTCCTGTCTAAGTGCTCAGGCAAAACCTTCAACAGCCAGACACAGAATGTAATTTCTCCTAAAGAACATGAATTTCCTGCCTTGAAGATCAACAGTGCTCATGGTCTTTGATTGGAGATGTTGTCTTACCCAGAACTGTATCACAAGAGCACTGGGGATTCTCCAACCTTGTAGGAGCCCATTTAAGTGTTGTTTTCTGTGTCTGAGTGTTGAGGCCTGTAATGAGGAAAGAACAAGCATGTCAATCAGATCTTCCAGTCTGAGGGAGACATTTCAGCAAAGCAAAAATATTGAGAGCCTCTCTTCCTTCCCAGGTTCTAAGACCCACTTTCAAAGACAAGATGGGTAAGACCCTCTCCAGGGAGCAGAAGTCACATTGCCTTGCCTGGAGGAGAAGTATCCTTCACCCACAGCTGCAGAGCACAGGACCTGTTTTGGCCATGTGGCCCTTCTCTCTGCCATGGAGGGGTGGATGTCTGAGTAAGGCCCTGGAGGGAAATGAAAAGTTTTGGGTTTGGTTACACAAAATATCTCTTCTAGCCACAAATGACTTTTTTAAATTTATTTTTTATTATTATTTTTTCAATCTGAAGTGGTTTCTGCCCCATAAACTTGAAGTTCAGACCCAAACCTGGGTCTTGCGTTCTTACCAAAAACAAGCAGTTAGGTACAGACTGGCAGAAAGAGATGGAGCGCTCCCTCCAGTCTGGTTGCTTCTGTGGCTTAAAAGGGCAGCGTTTTACCAATCCCTAAGAACAGCCTCTGACATCTGCGCTGCAGCTACTGCCCGCAGATGCCTCTGCAAGAGTCTGTTTCCCTCTGTGTGTGGAGCTGATCTGCTAAGCAAGGGACAGTTTCAGCCAGTGTTAACACCTAGCACTGACCTGGCACCTATTTCTTGAGACAGAAACTGCTGACGGAAATAAGGATTTAATACAGCTGGAGGATTTGCATCTGATACCAACTGAATGTGGCTGGCAC
The DNA here is from genome assembly GCA_013399115.1 of Anseranas semipalmata. Lineage (NCBI taxonomy): Eukaryota > Metazoa > Chordata > Aves > Anseriformes > Anseranatidae > Anseranas > Anseranas semipalmata. The sequence goes on along the minus strand of VXAA01004108.1, from coordinate 146,832 downwards.
CAGAGACCTGTGCATGTCATGGGAGGGTCTTGTGGGTGACAGCTCACTGAGCTGCTCCAGCTGCTGCTGTGGTGTGCAGTACACTGTGCAGGCACAGTGTAAATGACTTGTTGGCAAATACTGGGAAGCTGAGACCTTGAGACCTGGTACACACACAGGGCTCTGTCTGCTTAAACAAAAGCTATAGGCTGTGCAGAGATAGACAGCAGGGCTCTGACCCATGCCCCAGGGTCTGTGATATGAAAAGCCAAGCCATGGCTGCATCATTTTACATCTCCCATCCTCACTAGCCAGGGACAGCAGGAGCATGGAAAGCAGCTACAACAACGAGCACAGAGCGATACAAAAGCTGATAGAAGGGGTGCAGCAGGCTTTTAGATTAGAGCAGCCATATGATGAGTGCCGCCTTGCCCCTGTGTGGTGGGGGATAAAGCAGGTGTCAACCTCCTGAAGAGCATCAGGTGGATCTGTCCTGCCTCATCTGCCCCAAGTGTGGTGTTGCTCATGGATCCCCTTTCCCTGTCATGAAAAGACACTGCAAAGACACGTCTGGGAGTCTCCATTACAGTGAAGGCATGGGTTGGGTTTACTGCTAGTGAAGGGTTTCTTATCAATGTCTGATGCCACGACATACGTTTCATCCCAGGAAATTTCTCACTAAATTTGGGAACATAGGATGAGATTCTGAAGGATTTCAAAATATCCTAAGGGGTGAGAGACAGACTACCTCATAGCCTGGTTGAAGGGTACAATAACCATAGGTACAATCTCCAGGAGGCCCTGTTAAATCATGTAGATTCATCTTCCTGCCTTGTAGTCCCACCTAACCCCCTTCTGCAACACAGGCCATGCCAAAATATTTGGTCAGCCTAGATGATAACAGAGCCCAGATCAACCTGTATGAAATTCGTCCTCTGCCAGCAGATGATCCAGAACTTGGACAGTGCTTCAAGCAAATTTTGGGGACCTCAACTTTATTTAGACAAGTGCTTCAAAATGCTTGTTAAACAACTGAAGCTGCAAAGACCCTCTGAGGCTGCTGGTAAATATTACACACTGGCATCGATCTGTGTATTAACAACCAGACAAATGTAGCCATCAGAAGACCTTTCTGTCACTGACCATTTCTTGCAATGTTGCCAGGAGGACATGAAGGCCACAGGGTGAACCCTGGCCAACAGAGCCATTTCAGGCAGTCCCCCCCATTAACATGCAAGAATATGTCTGTGGAGCTCCTGGAGTTTGTGTTAAATCAGCAGATAAAAAGATGTACTGCTCTTTCCTGAAGATTTGAATTCTGTGTATTTGCAGAAAGAAAGGCTTCCCTAACACTTAATCTAAGTTGTTATTCATGTTTAGTGTACTGTTTGTCTTTTTTTTTTTAAAACAAAACTGAAATTTATCATAAATGTTTCATGAGTAAACAATGGTGGTAATCTATTTGTTAAGCACGGCTGCTGTTTGCAGCGCTGCAGAGAACACAACACAGAGAAAGTCGATCTCTAATACAGTGTTAGGCACACTTAAAATACACCCCCCAGTCTGCATCTGGGGACATGGAAAAATCAGGGGCACAGGCTGATACCGAAAGAGTATGAAGCAAGGCCAGCTGAGTATGGATGCAGCCATTGGGGAAGACAGTGTTATCAGCAGAGCTCTGAGACACCTTTTTTTTTTTTTTTTTTCAGGAGAGAGCAGCTAGTTTTCAGTGGAGTGCACAGAGCTAAACCATGTGGGGCACGAAATGAGAGTGACTCATTCCCCTTCACATCTTTGTGAGATGTCCATCCTGGAGAAGATTGACTTTGTTGTGACCCCAAGCAATGTGGCATGATGCAAGGACACGGGAACCAGGCCTCCTTAGACAGCCAATGCTTAGCCAGGATATTCCCATCACCTCCTTCCTTGCGTCTCATTGCGGGTTTGTCAGATGTTGCACCGATGGAGGACAAGTGCCTGCTAAGGGAGTCTCCTACCTGTTGCTGTTCTCCTGGTGAGAGGAGGCACTGCTGGGATCGAGGAGTTCACTTGATACACAGTGCTTTTAGGGGGCTTGGTGAAACCCTGTGGCCAAGTCCCCAGCAGGTCCCCAGCAATGGTATGAGGTGCTCAGCACCCACAGGCCTTGCAGCATAGATGGCAGCATTGCCCAAAACTCAGAGACAGCCTGAGCCTGTGCTGCCAGGGTTCTGCATGGGTGAAAACACCCATATCCAGGCTTGGCATGCAGAGGAGACCAGCTTCTCCAAGGCACCTGACTGCCAGTCTGGCCTGAACCCATCCTTCATCTGACATAGCAGGGACCTGCTGCGCTCACTCCCAGATCCTCAGGGGTCGGTCAGCACTACCTTCGACAGGCTGTGCTGCCATCACCATTCTTCAGCTTGCCTCGTGCTCTTTCCAGCAGGGTCTCTGGTGCCAAGGTAGACTGTATGTCCCAGCAGACACTGTTTTCGCCTGATGCTGAGGCTATCCTTCAGGGATGGCCAGGCTGGAGGACAGCCTTCCTGGTGCAGGGTCTAGCAGCAGTAGCACCTTGTGCTGGCAGTGGAACCCCTTAGAGCTTATTGAGGACCCCTCCTCCCATGCAAATCCCATTCCCCTCTCCAGCAGTTAGAAACTGACTCAGCCCCGCTGTAGGAGGTTTAGTAATAACCTTTCCAAAACACGTTATTGTTAACTCTGTTAATTGGATATTCTCATTATCCATATAAATTTCAGTCCCACTGGGGTTCTGCACCACGGATGTGCAAATTCAACTTTACAATCCACTGCTCCGGTGTTTCTGGGTTGTGCTCAGCATGATTTAAGTGAAGAACAATAGTGGCTGATGACTGCAAAGGCATCTGAGTGTGCTGGGGATTTAAACCAAACTGCTCAGACACATCACTTTGAAAAGTGGCTTCTCTGGGAAGGAAAGGGCTTTTCAGATAGAAATTCTTAGAGTGAACATTAAGTCATTTTGACTGTAAGCTCTTTGGGAGAGAGAATATCTGTTCCTGAAGTTTGTGCAGTTCACAACATCATTGTCTGGATCCAGCCAGCACAGTCATTTAATGGGTTCATGACTGCCACTGATTGAACACTGCCCTCCCAGCTCATTTCCTAGAAATTACTTAAGTAGCCCAATCATTTGCACTTCTTGGCCAGCTGAGGGCTGAATGTACCTCCTCATATTTGCTCTTGGATGTGAATCAGTCCCTGATGTATCTTATTCTTGAATGGGAAAGCATTTGGAATTTCCCTGTATTGTAAGACCAAGCCCAGAAAAGTGGAGCTAATGTAGAGGACGGAAACAGGAGGAGTTGGAAGACTTGACACAGCTTGGTTGTTACCACTGTGCTAGCAGATGGAAAGGAAGGGGCAGTGATACTTCCAAATGGGATCAGAGCACTATGGATCTGCTTTTTACTAAAAAGTGTTATTTTTTTCTCACTAATCTTCATAAACAGAAAAGTCTGGAAAATACCTAAATGTGCATTAATGTGGTTGGAGGTTTTTCAGATGTATGTATTCAGCTTTGTTAAAAAAAATTATCGTCAACATTTGAAAAAAATCATAAAAAGGGGAGGTAAGAGAAAGGGTGATCACTTTTTTTTTTTTTTCCTGTCTAACTTTTGAATCAGCTCCAGAAAAAACAGCCCTTTACTAAAACAAATTGATGCAGGATATGTTTGTGTGGCTATTTTGAAATACCTGTAATTTCCCTCCTCCTGTTTATAAAAGACTCAGAACATGATCAGGGAACAAAACCAATAAAGAGCAATTCTACCCAGTTCCCTCATTTATGGGATGAATCTCATACTGTGAATAATGAAGAGTGAATAGCTGAAGTAAATAGTTCACAATCAATCTGCCTCACGTGGTGCAGCAAATACAATCAAACAAGATGCAGTATAATACATCTGGATGCAAGGTCACTGTCTAGAAACTGAGAATGCAGGTTGCAATTACATGGTGGGGGGCTGCATCTTGGAAAGCATGGAAGGAGCTGGGGTCGTGCTGGAAACCAACAGGAGTGCTAGTCTTTGGGAAGGGTGGTGTTGCAGTCATCCCCCCTTGCTCCCACACTGCCTCGCTGGTGCTCCTGTGGGACTCTGGGCTGCTGAACACTTCAGAGGAGGCACCATGGAGATTCGGGACTCTAGGACCGAGTCCTGGAAGTATCCTGCACCAAGCAAGAGTACCAGATGTAGCCTTTCAGCTGGCTCTGGCTGGCAGGGGAGGCAGGACAGGAGCTGTGCCTGGACACATTGCACTCTTGGTTGCTGTTGTCCAGGGCAAGCACTAGGACTCATCTCAACTTCCAACATGCAGCAGGACTTTTGCAGGGAAAGTGCTGTCTTCCACATTGTCTCTAAACTCCCCTGAAAAGGAGGACTGACCCATTGTCAGATGGTTTACTAATGCTTGTGCTTAATGGTCGTGCTCTTCATTACACATTATTATTTCTGTTTTCCTCATTTTCCTTTTGAAAGAAAGAAAGAAGAGCAGCAAATGATTGTGCACTCAATCCTCTTCTACGGCAGGCTTTTCCTCCTCCCACTCATATCTATCCCTCTACCCTGCCAGGAGGTGAATACTCCTCTCCCATGAACCCCAAGAAAGTCCTTGACAACACATTAAAGTGAAGATTTCTGCAGGGCATCAGTGCTCTTCTGTGGCAAAATTTCCTAATTCAGGCACTGTATCCTTTAGCAAACCCATGATTTTATCAAACACTTCAACCCAGCATTTCTCTGCCCCCATCTTGGTGCCTGGAAAGCAGCTACCTGACTGGTGGGGGTGAGATGTGGAGGTAGGGCTGGAAGAGCACAGAGCTGGTGACTGCATGGCAGGAAGTTGATGGCCCTGAAGGATTCTGATGAAAGGGATGCATGGCTCAAGGGAGGAAGCCAGGAAGTACAAAGAGAGTGGGCAGAGACAAAAGAGGAGGAGAGGAGTGTCTGCTGTGTTTGAGAAGGAGAGAAGGAAGCAGGTAGGAAGGCATGGGGAGCAGGGATGTCATTGTTGAAGAGCAAGGAAAGGACAGGACTCGTGGCAGACTCATTCATGGTCTAGTGCATCCAGTGGTTCACTTGGCTCAGAGGAAAGAGGAAAGGTAAAGGTCTGGAAATTGTGTAACCTGGGGAATGTCCATCATCAGACACCATCAATGGTCACGTCAGTGCTTCCATCCTCTCCTTTGTGGAGCTGCAGCCCACCTGGGAAAGCAGAATGCAGTGCCAAGAATGTTTCTGGGAATGCAGTAACTGAACATGGGTACTTATGGGTCTTTTAGAAAAGAAGTGTTTGCACAGCATTCATTTTTGGATGTGCACATCCTTGAAGAAAAAAAGCGAAAATTAGGGCCGACCTCAGGGACATCACCAGAGGTACAGGTCTAACCTGCTGCTGGTGATGCCACAGAGCCAACCCTGGCTCTAAGTGGTGTTCACACAGTGTAGAGCATGAAGAGTTAAGCCCTGTAGTTCTCAGATCAAGAAGTATCTGGCTGGCATTGCCTTTCCTAGGAAAATTATGGATTCTTGGCAGCAAGCTAGTAAACCAATCAGCAGTAATTAGCATCTTTCGAGGAATGAACTATCTGGTGGCATTCAAGGAGTAGAACATCTTGCCTGAGTGAAATGAAGTGTGAAAGTGCTCCATAGAGAGGTGGGCCTATTGCTATGGTGCTGTCTTTGGAAGCCCAATATCCCACAACCCTTCTTGAACAACTCGTCTCCTCTGTTTTCCTTTCTGAGCTGTGATATTTCACTGCAGGCTGCAGGCCTGCCTTGAATAAAGAAGGCACCCCCCTGGGGCACATTTAGGCATGCAGCTGGCCCAGATTTTGACCTTTTATTGCAATGGCACCATTTACTTTTTGCTTCGTGGAATGCCTAAATTTTTGATGGAAGCAAATAAAACAAAATAAAATACAGAACACAAAATCATCAGTTCCAGAACTGCCTGATAACTCTTTCATTTCCTGCCAACAGATTGAAATTTTCACTTCTTGTGCACCCATGTGCCCTCAGCATGGTTGCTCCTCTCTGGTACACACCGGGTTACCCTAGGGAAATGGATGTTGTCATGCCATGGGGACAACTCTTCCATCTCTCAACTGAGCTGCTCCATCAGGCTGAATCTATCACAGGAAAGGAGTGAAATAAAAACCACCCTTGTTTGTTAGGGTCTTTCATTGCAGCTGCATCAAGCAGAGTACAGACACTTACAGCTTCAGCACAATGGGCTGTGTCTGGCTCTGTGCACGTGGTGCTCTGAGTCCAGAGCAGTCAAGAGCCCTGAGATCACCAGGGACAAGGAGCAACCTGTGACATTCTGGCTGCTTACAGTAAAGAAAATAGTAACCACACCAGTTAAAAGGTGAAGGACAGCCAGAGAAAAAAGAGGAAAAGAGAGAGTGTGGGAGCCTGAAACATCACTTGGAAATACTCGTCTTCTGAAGCAAATACTCAAAAGGGTGACACTGATGATTGCAAAGGTACAACCTTGTACCGGTCCTACAGCCACAGCGGGTGGACTCTGCAGAGCCTTTGTGTGTCTCACCAGCACAAGGAAAGGGTCAGCCTGAGCTGGCCAGCGTGTGCTGTGGGATGAGGGACGCTGAATACTGCTTAACCACATCAGCAGTAAATATTTCCATCAGAAATAATAGCAGACCAAGCATGTTCAGATTTGGGCCAAGCGGGAATTCAAGTAAGAATGAAGCATTATGGAGAAGGTCAGCTTCTTTCCTGTGGAGGAAAAAATATCCTGAGAATTTACAATCTGCAAAACTAACAAACAATCCCTGCTCCCAGCCTCCCAGTGAGTGGCCTCTTCTGCCCTGTACGTGCTGGGAAAGGGAAGACAGGACATCTTGGCAAGGTATTTGCTACTTGTGCTCCAGCACTGCTCCCTTCCAGAGCCCCAAAGCTGGATGGAAATACAACTACCAGCCCCATGCTCTGTCTGGCTGTTGACCTGCTTCTTACACTGAGCCTTCATGCTGGTGGTTCCAACAAAGTCTGTCCAGTTAGGGCTGTGACAAGCAGGCGGGAGGAGGCCCTTCAGGATGGCAATGTGCAACATATGGCAGGCATACTGTGGCATATTGCTAACAGACCTGCACTTACAGGTCCATTAGTCTCAGTTAAAGTGGATTGGAATATTTAACACAGGTTCAAGTGACTGGATATGATGCATCGAGGCTTGTCAGTGTGGCTGGTGGGACACATCAGGAGCCAACAAGAAATGCTAGGCGAGTGTGAAGCACCATGGCTGGGGGAAGGAGGGTGGTGCTGCAAGAGCACTGCTGTCAGGGGTTCCTTGGTGCTTCCACATGTCAGTGTGGTCCCTGTGCCTCAACCTCTCAAGGCTTGTCTTGAAGCAAAGGCTGCACTTGAGGTATACAAAGGAGCACATCAGTTGGGTGGGCTTCCAAGGGATGGCACTGAGGAAGCAAGCAGGTCTGCCCACTCCTGAGCCCAGCAAGCAGAAGCATTGCTGGAGACAACCAGGCAAGAAGGGCATATTTCTGACTTGTGCTTAATGGAGATACGTACCAAATATTTCAGCCCGCTTTGCCTTTGCACATAAGCTGCAAGCTCTCCTTACTCTAAAGGCACAGTCCTGCCTCTGGCAGTAACCCACAGACTTACATTCAACCTCTCTCCATAACACTGGTCATACATGGCCACAGCTCTGAGGCTTGCAAAGCAGCTCCAAGAAAACACAGCAGAGCAACAGTAGTTAGTGTTGGTCCCACTGTCTGTGGCGATGGGATCTGGGGGCTTTGGCTTACCAAGGACATATGGAGGAGTCTACACAAAAGGAAGAAATGAGCCCAGAACCAGCAAAAACTTCAGCCAGGGAACCATCATTAAGAATGTCCTTGTGGAAATGCAGACATGCTGTGAGCCCTGCTTAATTCTCCACTCTGTTTAATTGCCTCTGTGGGACGCTGTAAGAAAAAGAAAAGCAAACATTAAAATACACAGTGGAATGAGGATGACAGTTGCTACCTCTGCTGTGATTATGCTGCGAGAGAGAGATCAGAGAGTCTGGCCATAGGCTGTGTATCTCCCTGCACCAGTGGAGAAATGTGGCTACAGGCCTGGCACCTTTCAAAACAAACTACAAAGTTCATTTATTGAACTGTATTTTCCCTCAATATATTATTTATGTGTACAAACATAAACATACATGGACCTGTGGAGAAGTGCAGGAGCAAAGAGGCAAGCATACGCATAAAATTAGAAGGTAATCAAACTTTTCTTCTGGAAGCTGGGAAGAGGAAGAAAGTTACTGTGATGTTTATTTTTAAACACTTCATGCAGACATGGATATGAAGGATGTAGAAGTCAGAGAAGTACCTGTTAAAATTATATTTCTTTCTTAAATTTCTAATGAACCAAAGCCTTGAGTCTTCCTCAAACCATTCCCTATGCGCAACAAACATTTCCAGCTGAGATGAACAGCTTTCTGGGAATTTCCTTTTTTTTTTTTTTTTCTGCGTCAAAATGCTAAAATTGGATCCTCACACACATCTTAGACTTGTCAGACAGCTCAGTCACGTGGTTAGTCCCCGAAAACTTTAAGGAGAAATAGAATAGCTAATACCTTTGGTGGTCCTCATGCCCCTGGTGTGCCAGCTTGGCTTCCAGGAAATGGAGAGCTTGAACCACCCTCTCAGGAACTGGGAGGATTCAGCCTGTGAGTGACAATGAGATCTGCAGCTGAACAGAGCCTAGGCAGGCCCAGACCCTTGTGTAGAGGGAACATGGGGGAAGGCATTTGGAAACCTGCGTTCCTGTCCCGCTGCAGCTGCTGCTGCAACCACTGCAATCTCTGCTCCTGGCCAGTGTGAGCACGCATGTGTATGCAACAGCTTACACCAAGCATGAAACAGCCTCCCCTAAAGGTTAAATGTCCTTCAAGCAGATGTTCGCTGAAACCATTAAGGGTGATGCTGGGCTTCTGGATGGTGGCTTATTTGATCTACATGTGTTGCCACTTTATTTAATAGCAAAATAAGTAGTGAAATGATCATATTTGATGCAGTTAAAGCAGGAGGGTCTTGTTTTTGGTCATCAGTGGCTGTTTATGATGTGTAGAGCCTGCAGATAAACCACCCATTATATTTAGATTAATGTGATGCTAATGAGACAAGAAGCTAACTGGCCAAAAATTACTTCTAGAGCAGGTACTCGGAGACCAGAAAACAATGTGTGGACACCTGATTTATCTCCTGAGGCACATTTAATGAAGCAAGAGCATCTGGAGCACTTTAAAATCCATGTAGACACTTGTCCCTCCGGAATCTGAGGTGGTTTTTATGTTTTCCAGTCTGTTGTCTGAGAGCTAAAGGAATAATTTGTATTGATGTGTGTAATATGGGTTATTGCACATTCATATAATCTGCTCGCTGTGGTGTGACCTCTCCTCATGTAGCTGTGCACACAGTGAGCGGCTGGCTTAGCCAGGGGCACAGCACACTTGCAACACCTCCTGTAGGCTCAGAAACACAGTATGGACTGGCCAGGACAGCCAGCCTGCAAACGTGTGACTGCTGCATCTTCTTCCTCTCAAATGACCACTCCAAAGTTGCAGGCATTGTGTCCAGTTTTTGTTCATCTGACCAGTGAACAGCGTTTGTGATTCTTAGTGCTGAGTAAAGGGTAACTGAGTGTGTCATGCAGATATTTTATCTTCCTAAAAGTTGAAATAAGATGTGAAATGAAAATGTGAGGAAGGTGGAATAACCAATAGAGAACATTTGGTCTTTGCTCTGTGCCTGAAGACACATGGAGATACTGCAGAATTACCAGCCTGGAGAGAGGGGGTCCAATGGAAATCTATCCTTATTAGGTGGCTTGTTGAAGTCTTTTCTGTGTCTTTTCTTTTGATAGTGTGGAAAGCTGAGTAAATAGCAGGTAAAGGCTTGTCTGGATATTGACTCACTTTGAAAGGGAGCTTCTGATGAGCCCATCTTCATGAGGTTCTTCACAGATGCTCTCTGCAAGCAGTTACACATGCTGGATTTACATGAATAATTAGTTCCTGAATAAATTTATGAGACCAAGCCCTGAACGCGGTTCACTTCTGTTCGTAGGTGTTTCATAGTTTGCACAAAAATTTGGCTATTCAAATATATATATATATATATTTATTTTATTTTATTTTATTTTATTTTATTTTATTTTATTTTATTTTATTTTTTTTATGTGGAAACTTCCTGGTATACACAAAGCAGTTTAATTTGAGGTTATTCAACCACAAAGCCTTGGTTGTTATCTGTGACAATCCTGATTAAGAAATGCAAGTTCTGTAAGCAAAAAATAAAAAGTGACTTCAGCTAACAACCTGAGACATAGTACAAATAGTTAAATACTTTGAATGTTAACAACAAAAGCGTGCCTGAGGGGGTCCAGCAAATTTATCAGCCATTCATCAATTCACAGAAAAAAGTGAATTCCTAGAAAATTACTGTTGTAATGGCTAAATCAAGCAATGCTTTTTGTAAAACCACATGCTTATCCCAGTTGCTGCAGTGTTCACTAGACTGATTTCAGCCCTAATACTGTACTCTAAGGCCTGCACTTGACATTGTAATCACAAAACATTAGATTTTGTCAGAGATCTGCACGGGGAAGCTAGCATACAAGGCGCAAGGCTATGAATTTACAGTGCATTAGTCATGGCACGTTAACTTTCTGTGTGCATATGGGGATTGGGATTCATCTCCGTGAACTTCAGCCCTCTGAAAGGGAGCTGTCTAGTTCAATCTTCTCCATATGAGGAGTGAGAGAAAGAGGCACCTCCTGGGGCGGTTCATTCTTTCCAAGCAGGTGTCATGGTGAAGAAGAGTTTTAAGATCAGTTTGAAGATGATAATCAACTTGAGTGATGCTGAGTTATCCATTAGAAGACATTGAAGACACAAGAAAAAAATCTGCTGAAGATGAAAGGAAGCTGTTCAGAGTTGGGTGAGACCACCGTGTGTGTAGTTGCAGATAAGGTGCAGAGGACAAGGACTAGAGCCATAAGGAACAACAGAAGAAGCTGGAAGGAGAATATAAAAGATCTCCAAAGAAGAAATCAATAGAGTTGGCAGAGGGCAATCGTGGAAGAAGGCTCTGCAGAAGAAGGAGGAAGGGAAGTGATGGGAGGGGGAAGATCATGTTACATTTTGTCAGTGTTTCCTCGGAACAGAAGAGGGTTCTGTGAAACTGATTCACCATGTATTTGCTATAGAACACATACCTGAACAGCTCAGCCCAAACAGAACAGCTTATTGAAATCACTTAAATTGAATGTGTTGTTGAACCTGGAATCACAGTCTGGCTAAGTGACAGAGGAAGGGATAGGACTGAGCAATGCTGGTGGTGCTCAAAGAGGAGAACACAGCACTGGAGTCAGGGACAAAGAATGTGATACAGATGATTGACCAGTTCTTCTGGTCAAGCCAGGACTGTGAATCAAATTAAGAAGTGCGAGAGGACAAGCAGGCTGCCAGGGTTTTTTTGTGTCCCTGGTGTGGGACAATGGAGTCTGAGGATGGCAGAGGAAGCACCTGAGTAGAAACAAGGTGGGATGGCTCCTGGGGAGGAACAGAAGAGAGTGCGTGGAAGGGGAGCAGAAATCTGGAGAAGAAAGAACAGGAAGAAGAGGGAAATGCTGGAATCAAGGAAAGAAAGGTTAATGACAGCAGGGTGGAGTGTGCTTTCATCCTGCAAGAGAGAGCAATCAGCTCAGCGGCTGGGGACATCCCTGCTACTTCATACCCTGCTGCCATCTGCTACAGAGTGGGGGCCCTGTCTGTGTTGATATATTGTGGGGTGCCCTGGTAGTGAGGAGACAGGGACAGGTTCAGGGGACCTAACACCTTCTATGCCCCCATTCTGCTGGTAAAAATTGCTAGAAGTGTCTCATTAAGCTTGTTTGGATAGTGAGGTGGAAAACCATGATCTTCCTGCCAAGAGTTTCCTTTTCAGCCCGGGCAGGAGAGAACTGGGTAATGCAAGGGGGATATAAGCTCCCAGGTGCCCTGAATCCTGAACATCAGACTGCAAAGTTGAATGGGAACCTGGTCAACATGTGCCCAGGCCATCTAGGCATACATCACATGGCATAGGATGCCCCCCCACAAGAAAAGTCACTCCAGCCTCCTCACTCTGAGGGCATGGCCAGGGTGTGGCAGGGTCTCCTGTGAGTTCCGAGACCCGATCATAGTGACATGAAGTCAGCTTCATGGGGATAATTTCCTCGCACACACTATGTCCTGCCTGCTTAATGCTTGCTTGCATCTGGGAATTTGCAGCAAAGACATGTGATTCCCTGCTGAAGCATCTCCAATGGGCTCGGTGCCTCTGACTGGTCTTGTCTGCCAGAACTCCTCAGAAAGCTGTTGTCCTGGTTTCAGCTGGGATAGAGTTAATTTCCTTCTTAGTAGCTGGCATGGTGCTGTGTTTTGGATTTAGGATGAGAATAATGCTGCTAACACACCGATGTTTCAGTTGTTGCAGAGCAGGGCTTACACAGAGGCAAGGACTCCAGCTTCTC
>VXAA01004108.1:0-134131 GCA_013399115.1 Anseranas semipalmata | reverse complement strand
AGTGAAGCAAGTGGCTGTGTGGTGCTTAGCTGCCGGCTGGGTTAAACCCCAACAGCTGGGCTGGTTCTGAATCTTCAGACTGTCCTCTCAGACAGCAGACAGAGCTGTGTCTGGAGTAATCCTCTTCTCCTTGAATTTCAGAAACTACAGCTTTAACGACAAAACGAGTGAAGAGGGACATATGAAAACTGACCACATTCAGGGTAGGGTTTCTGGAGTGCTTCATGGAAAGAGGCTCCCCTTCACTGTTATTCACAATTCCTTTCCTGTACAAGTCTTTATATCCCTCCTTTTATATATCGCTTCATCATCCATGCAGGAGAGAGGTACTCCAGGACCCTTCAGCATCTTGAGTGCAGGCCCACACACATCTCCATTCGATGACACTGTGACATTTCATCCATCCAGCACGGTTATTCAATGAAACTCTTTGTTTCACCGTGATAAATGGGGCACGCAGGGAATCGATTTCCTTCCTCTGCCTGCAAGGCGTCAGAGGGCTGCTTTCACCAGGAGGCCTTCTCTCTGCCTCAGTGCTCACAGTAACTTATTAGGAGTTAATTAATCAGGCCCATTGATTGGCTGTCACACTGCTGGATCATTAGTCTGCTCTCTGGTCAGAAGGTCATATCAGAGTAGTTTCTTCTGTCCTTTTTGCTATGTGACACCTGTCATCACCAAGAGAGGCCAAGCAGCAAGGAGGAGCAAGAAGAAGATGAAGCTTGGCCTGTTTGCCAACCAACATGGTCAATAGTAGAAAGGAAATATAACTCTCTTAACCCTTGCACGGTGTTTGCACACCGTATGAGGGAGAGAAGAAGAAAACTTCAACAAGTCCTCTTTTCCAAAAAGAAGGAAGAACTTGAGACAGCACATAGTCAGATGGGCAGATAGAGCCTTAGCTTTTCAGCCCTGCAGACTCCCACTCACTGCTGCGCATGGATATCCATGTTGTTCATGGATAAAGATTGCTCCTGTAGCCAGGTGGGACATTGCACACAATGGGTTGCTTGCAAGTATCTATAAGGTTATCAGCAAGTATCCATGAAGCAATGAGCAGTGGTATTTTGGAGTGTAAAGATTTCAGGGAATCAGCATCGCATAATAGGAACTGATGTGTCCACCTACAGAAATCCAGAGAAAAAATCCATAAACAGAAAGGCATGACATGCAATAGAATTTGGATGAGATTTTGAGGCCAACAACCCTGGACCTTGTAAGATAACTGATGAGATTTTTAATGACCATATGTGATCAACATCTCAAATTTTGTCTGAGGGGTCACCACCAACAGCACAGCATACCTGGTAAAAGCTATGCTTCTTGAAAGCAAGTTTTTGCCTTAAAGCAAAACACTGAGGAAGTTTGGTCTGTTCTGTTTATCCAGGAGGGTATTAGGTAGTGACCTGATAGAGGTTTGTAACTATCTGCATCGGGGGGAGATTTCTGACAGTAGAGGGCTCTTCAGTTGCACAGAGAAAGGTCTCCTTCTGTCCAGGGTTGAGAAGCAGGAGTTGTAAGCAGTGAGGCTAGAACTAAGAGACAGGTTTTTAGAAGTGAGGAATTAATTTCAAAACTTGCCTTGAGAGGTGGCCCATTCTCCCTTCTTTTGATCATTTACTAGAAAGAAGGGGTGAGTGGAAGACAAGAGCTGGATGAAGATCTTGCCCTATGTTATGCAGTCTGAGCTTCCTGGATGAGACTCTGTAGATCTGTGGACCTGAACTGCATTGGGACCTCAACTCAGAGCTCTGCTGGACCTACCAAGCATTTAATGCCACTACCCTTGTCACAGTTCGCATCTGTTTCACCTGCTGAGTGATCCAGAATTGCCCCCCTCTTGTGTGGTCCTTGGCAACCTCTAACCAGGAAGAAGCAAGTGGTTACAGCCAGGGCCAATCAATCCCACCACCAGTGACAGACCCACACTGCAAGTTTACCCATTCCTGGACATCTCAGCTCAGATCTACAAGGCATTGGCTCCAACAGCTCTCACCACTGGATTGATCACACTCCTCTGCACCTTTTGCTTAAGGTGCTGTGAGGAAAGGATGAGATATGCATGGCAAATGATGGTGAAACCTGGTTGTACAAAGGTCAGGAAAAGATTTTCTGTTGCAGAACATGTGAAGTGGAGGAGCTTGATTCCCCAAATAAAGGTGTTTGTTCACCTTATCAGGACAGACTTTGTCTGAACACTGCACATCCACTACCAAAACTGTGCATGTATCTACCAGACCTATTGGGAAATCAACCGAAGAGCTGAGGTGATTATTTCTTCCTTGCTCTTAACCCCTGCTCCAGCTTCAGCCCTTTCAGGGATCATCATCAGCCAATGTTGCAATTATCCCTGATGCACAGTGTTAGTTCAACTGCTCCTTTTCATTTTCTCTTTCTCCTGCAGTGTCTGTCCCATCAAGCCTGACAGCACAGACATCGTCAGGGGCTCCATGGGGTTGTGCTCCTATCACTCAGCTGTGCTCTGCTCTGTGGGGATCTTATGCCTCATCTGGAAATAGAATTGGAGGGGCATTCTCTGGGGTTCTGATCACACACTGGGTGTGATCTGGGTCCTCAGTCATTTACACCATGAAAATCTTAGAATAGTGTAGATGGGTAAGTGTCATGTTGCTTCGTGCTCTTGGTCTCCTTTCATGACTGGACTCCCTGGCTGGCTGCATCCATTGAGATGTATCATATCCCCTCTCATAGGGAGAAGGGAGATTGAGGTGACTGGGGAGCTTTCTGGACGGGAGAGGAAGAAACCAGCCACAGCTCTGAAGATGCAGTATGGAAAAGTATCCATGTAGAGATACTTGGTTTGGGACGTTTGACTTTTGACAAAAAACATGTATTTTCCTCAGCAAGCAGACACATGGAAAAACACAACAGGAGTGTTTAGCTTAAAAAGAAACATCCCAAACCCAAGTTGTGTTTCAAAACCCATTTGAATGAAAATGCTTTAATCAGGCTTGTGCCATAGTATCAGGGGTTAGAGGGTGCCAGTGGGGAACCAGGTTTTACATTTTTACGTTTTACACAACCAAGTACAATTAAGGCTTGCTGCTGAGCTGCTCTGGAGCTGTGTTCCTACCCTACCCACCATTCAGTTTCTCCTGCTAGCACCAGAGAGGAACCAGTCCTCCGCAACTCTACAGGGCCTTGGTGGAAGGACACAGCAGAACCAGCACTAAAGAGGGTTTAGTCTAAGTGTGCACATCGGCAAATCCTGCTTGATAGCTTGTTGACCAGTGAAGAGACCAAGAGTCCCCTCAGCGCACAATAAACAAATCAAGCTCCCAACTACATTTTCTGCAAAGGAAACCAAAATGCCTTGGTCATTAATCAGAGGGACCTGGCACATGACAAGAGCTTGAGAGCAGAAAGCAGAGCCAGTCTGGGAAGCCTTGGACTCTGGCCAGCAAGGCCTGAGCTTCGCAGCCATGCTCCTGGAGTGTGTGCAGCCCCACAATACATGCCATGTAGGAGCTCCCTGCTGGGTAATAAAGCATGAGCTGGGCACATCCGCAGTGTCAGATGCCCTCTCAGTCCAGTTCATCTCAGGGCTTGGTTCCTGTTTCCTGTGCTTCTCCATCACACATGCCCAGGAAGCAGGGAACTGGAGCTGTTGGGATTTGGGTCTCATACCAGTGCATCTTACTGTTTATTTCTATATGAACCTGCAAAATTTGAGGGAACTGCAGGATGTCTTTTTTATTGCTGCAACCACACTCCTGTAGTCGCCCAGCTGGGAGCTTTCACACACCCCACATGTACTCAAGAGAGATGCTCCCGGGGGACAGCTGCAGGGGACAGCTGCAGCAGGGATTAGTCCCTGTCCCTACCAGCATCTAAAATGGACAGTCTGCACTCAACAGTAATCCATGAGTGGCTGGGGCTGTGGCCTCAACCATTATGTCTGTGGAGCACTGCCTCTGTCTGGAGGTTGTCCTGCCTCCCTTTGGGAGTCCCCAGAGCCTGGCACTTCCCCTTGGCTCATGTCTTCTGCTCAGTTAACTGAAGCTGTTCCCATCTGTTCTGTGCATGCTAACAGCCCAAGCCTCAGCAGCCAAATCCTATAATGTTGCTTGCATGCAGCAAGCATCCTGGAAAATAATCCTGAATATATAGTACACAGGGGACATCTTGGGAACCATATCTATTGTCTCTCAAGCTGTGATTTGCTTAGATGGTGATGCCTTAGTCTTTACTGGGCCCTGGATCCTGAGCTGGATTGATTCTGCACAGTGCCATTACCAGTGTCATGTTGTCTTCACTGTACGTCCCCTGGGAACTTGCAGTCCATTTTCCTTGGACACCTGGGTTGGTCTGCAGAACAGCAGCTGTGCTGGATTATTTCCTTTGGCAGAGCCACTACTATACAGTCTGCTCTTTTGCTAGGATCATACAGTGTCGTGCATGAATCACATATGTTGCCTCAGTCACATTTCCTTTTTTTTTTTACATCTGTAAAAGTTGTCTTGGATATGCACAGCAGAAAGAGCTTGTGGCAGCTGTCTGTTTCAGTCTGTGGATATAGGAGAAGCCGTTGATATGTGCCTCATGCCTACAAGCCTGTGCTGATCCCACCATCCAGCTGAGCAGGCTGAGATTGTCTGCATGGTGCTCTCAGTCACCCCAGAAAGCAGTGCTCACTAATTATAACCATGGAATCAGAGAATAATTCAGTTTGGAAGGGACCTCAGGAGGTCTGTGATACAACCTCTTTCCTATGCCAGGATCACACCAGGCTGCACAGGACTTTCTCCAGTCAGGTCTTAAAAACCTCCAAGAACAGAGATGCTACAGTGCCTCTCTGGGCAGCCTGACTCTTTGCTTGACTAAACTAGTTGTAAGAATACTTTTCCTTATATCCAGTCTGAAAGCCTCTTGTGTCAAGTTACATTCACTGTCTCTTGTTCTTCCACCATGTACTACTTTGAAATGCCCAGCTCTGTCTTCCTGATGAATTCCCCATAGGCACTGGCAAACTGCTAGTATGTACCTCCAAAGCCTTGTCTTTTCCAGGCTGAAGAAGACCCATTCCCATGGCATCCACTCACTGGGCAAGTGCTCCAGCCCCATGAGCATCTTGGTGACCCTCTGCTGAACTCCCTCCAGTTCATCAGCAGTTTTCTTTTACTGAGGGCCCCAAAAGTGTACACAGTACTCTAGATGTGGGCTAAGAAGTACCGAGTAAAATGCAATAATGACTTCTTGTGATTTGCTGGCCATACCTCTGGTAGTACAGCCCAGGATGTTGTTGGCCTTTGCTGCTGGCATGCAGTGGTGGCACGTCAGTCTGAGGAAGGAATACAGAGAGCAAATGCTATAGCTGTATGTAGGAATCAGTGCAAATTTCAACATATCAGAGAGCCTACTGTGTTTTTTTCTTGGACTTGTATCAGACCCTTTCTGCCTAGACAAGATGGTGACGGCCACTCTATAAATGCTACCAACAGGTAGAGAGATGGAATAGGTCACATTGTATTTTTCTGCAGGAAATTACATTTTGCAGTCTGTGCCATGTTACTTTGTTATTACCAACACATAAATCTGCAAGTGCACAGCTTATTGAGGCTCTCTGACAGCCAGGAGATGGGGAATTGTTACTATGACAGATGGACTGACAAGTATATTCCTATAGAAAAAACTTTGTTCAGCTTGGAGTTAAGGCTGTAAATATATAAACCTTACATAAAAGGAATGTGATTAGAACAGTGCGGATCAAGAGGCCCAGGCATCCCTTGGCAGGCAGTGGTGGGAGGAGGAGCACCATGGGTCCTGGTTGGAGGAAGGGCTTGAAGGTGTTTTCTCCCCCTCCGGTTCCTGTATGACATGTAGTGAGTATTGTCAGATTAGGAAAGGTGTTTAATCATCCCATGATGTTTCAGACTGGACTGTGTAAGAACAGCAGCCAGCCTTTGCTCTTGGAGATAGTGTAAAGCACTCTCTATGCCCTGGATGACAGCTCTACCTTGGCAACCTGTGAGTGAGAGTGCACAGGGAACAGATATAATGGTAACAAGGCAGGGAAGTGCCTCCAGAAGACTTTCAGGGTGACCCCATACAATTCTGAAAGATCAAGGACTGATTCTCCCTCCCATGGAGTTTTCAAACTCTTTGCTTACTAGCAGGGGGAAGGAAGTTAGCATGGCTGCGCCTTGCTCTGTGCTGAGTGTAGGCTGGGTCTGAGCCTTTGGAACCTGCAGAAAGTAAGCAAGGGGAGAGGTCTGGTAGCGGTGCGCTGTGGGTGCTGAGGATGCAGAAACCACGCAGGGAGAGGAGCCAGCTGGTTCCTGCTGATTATCCCATGGCACGGCTACAATCATTTTATCCCAGCCATGGTGGTGCTACAGTTCTCAGAAAGGAGAGAAACTACCTCAAAAAAGTGCTGTCAGCTTGGTTCTTAGTCCAGGAATACATTTCCTGTCAAAACAGCATTTTGTCAGACAACAAAGCTGGTAACTCCAGACACTACCTGTGGAGGCATCTGCTGGGCTTGGAAACATCTGGACTTTCTGTGAGAGAAATAAAAGTGTGGGCATTTCCAGCCAAAATCCTCTCAGGGCTCGGTATGGAAAACACCCAGGTTTGTACAGGGAGCAGGGCAAGGATGCAAACTGTCAGCGATCTCCCAACCTTCTCCAGTGCTTTTCCGCCTGGAAGCGTGTGGTACATGTGCTCCTGGGTAAGCTGTTCTCTGGCAGCTGCTTGTCCAGCTCTGCAGGAACAGCTGCTCTCCTAGCACTTCTTTAGAGATGTGGCTTCCTCCAAGGCTGCTGCCAGTTCCCACCGCAGTAGGGTTCAAATGAAAACATGGGGAGCATAAAGCAGTGGCAGGGTGAGGATCGGATGGACCATGTGGCTGTGCCCAGATCTTCCAGGGTGCCCCATCACCCTTGCAGCAATTCAGGGACAACTGAACCCGCTCTTACCCCTCTGGAGAAAACCCTTGCCCTGCAGACATGGGTGGTGGTGGCTGACAGGCTCGGCGAGCCGGACCGAGCACCCCATAAGGACAGTGACCTACGTCCTCCAGCACTTGTCCTGCCACCTCATGCAGGGCAGGAGCTCCCTACAGCTCAGCAAGGCTGGTCTCTTGCTAAACATCTTTGACATTTGATTTGAGGAATAAAGGTCAGGCTCCTCAGAGAATGGTAATGTGGGTTTAATGAACAAAACCTGTCAGAGTCTGCATTGCTGCAGCCTTTCTGGAGACTGGGAGTGCTGCCGCTCTGGCAGCGATGGTGTCTGCTGCTGGCACCCTGCTCTTTGCACATCCCCATGCAGCAAGAACCACCGTGGCTGGTGGGGACATGCCTGGGCTACAGCTGAGATGCACTGGGGCTGACTGAGCTCATCCAGGCTGTGTTGCTTGTGGGGCAATAGGCTCCCACTGCTTGAGGACTCCTTCTCTGCCTGAGCACAGAAACCTGCCTGTCCCCAGGCTCGTCCTACAGCATTCATCACATGTGGAGGGTGGAAGAGCACAGGCACAGGACTGCCCCAGCCTGGTGTTACCCAGCGCTTCACGCCTTCAGCATGGCCCAGTTTCTTTGGCATCACTACTGGCTGCTCTTGTCTCTCCTGTCAGTGGTACTCAGCCCTAGTCCAGCTGTTGTACCCAAATGTCTTGTGTAACGTGGAGGAGTTTAGCTCTGAATCGTTTTTCCTTGATAAAGTCATAAGAGTCTTTCAAAATAAAAAGGTAAGAAATATCCAAATAAAACATTCTAACATTTGTAAAATGAGAAACTGAATTAATTTTAGCCACTTTTTGCCAAACTCAAGATTTTCAGACTTTTTCCCCTGTTTGTTGGGAGTGTTTGCCTGCTCTGCACATCCCCTTACCTCTGCGCTCCCTCCCCCATTCCAGGAGCTGCCCTCCCTCATCTCCCTCACTGACTGACTGAAGCCTTGCTTTTGTGTCCAATAATGTGCATCCCAGTCCAATTTCATGCTTTTACACTCACAATGCCCACACAGAATGCAACTCTTTTCACATAAACAATTGCAAATACATGGCTAAACCATGACCAATTTCATATTTGCAATGAAATACCTCTCATTTATAGAAGTGCACATTTTCTGACCACAAAATGCTTAAGCATACAGCATCTCTGGAAGCTAAACAATCTCTTTCAAGCCAATTTAGGAGCCATCAGCATCTCTCAGCTGTCCATAGCTGGAAATCACTGCTGATGTATCCTCCCTTCTCTGCTTTGCCTTCTTGAATAAGGGTAAATGCTGGATTTCATGTTTACCTCTGCAAGATAGCAGAGGTGCTCAGTTGCAGAGAATCAGACAGCTCCCTTTGGCTTAAGCATTAAGGTGCTTTTCCTCTATACTTGTGGAATAATATTTAAAAATCTACACCCAAAGTATGCTGATGCTCAATGTCAAGTGCCTCAAATGATGGGAGTGCCAAAATTAAGGCTGTTCACAGCTCTAGCCTCTTAAACAGGATCATTATCATGCAGTCTTTAATTACATGATCATATACTAGTTTTTCCATAGAATGCCTACCTCATGCCGTGCTTGGGTAGTCATTCAATATTTCTCTTAATACCCATTCAATGTGTGCCACAGGCTTTATTTACTGTGCACCATCCAAACCTTTTGTTGACTATGCAGTTACTCATTTCCTCTTGGGTGTTTCTCTGGTGCTTTCATCAGGGTCTATGAATGCATCTCTAGTGCTAACAAATTTATTTCTACGAGACACCTCTGTAACGACCTTGCATATTCTTCCAAGAAAACTGAGGCAGGAAGATGAACACCAATAAAAGAGAGAGTTAGAGTCTGGATGCATTCATGCCAAGCCACATAGCAGGCCCTGGTGCTTGATTTTCTGTGGACTTAGCATTTCTTTACATTTCATCTGTTCAAAGCCTAGCTTTGG
This sequence comes from Anseranas semipalmata, assembly GCA_013399115.1. Taxonomy (NCBI): domain Eukaryota; kingdom Metazoa; phylum Chordata; class Aves; order Anseriformes; family Anseranatidae; genus Anseranas; species Anseranas semipalmata. The sequence goes on along the minus strand of VXAA01004108.1, from coordinate 125,226 downwards.
CTGTTGGCTTCCATTTCAAGCGCTCAGCACATCTGCAGACCTGACCCTAAGGATCTCCCACTGGGGACCTTGGAAATGGGAAAGACATAATTAAGCTCAGCTCCAAATTCTAGAGGAAATGCAAGGGTAGGAACGGATCCTCATGAGAATACACTTTCTTCTCATACAATACCTTACTTTGTTCAGTAAAGCTTTTCTAGTCTTCAAGGGAATGAGCGATACTGCTTTGTTACACAGTCCCCAGAGCAAGTCCAACCCAAGCATTGAGTGGAAACTGAATGAAAACAGAGCACGACTGTGTAATTAAAACAGTAAAAAAAAAGTCATGGCCTTTCTTGACCTATCCCTCACCGCCCACCTCCCATTCCCTCTCTACCTTTGACACTTTTTAGTACCCCATGAAAATGGCTTCATCCTGTGTGCTAATTCTCGTGCACTTCTTCCACCAGATATCTCAATTCAAAGCATCCCACTCTCCATTCCTCACTGCCTGGAGCACTCTTCTGGCCAGGACAGTGTCCTACCAAAGCTCTGAGGGTGGAACAGGGGTCTGGCATGATGGACAATTTTCACCCCTGCCAGAGATGGAGACAAAAGTCATACTAAGCCACTCAGAGATGTAGGAAAAGGTTTCGCATTGCTCCTCCTCCATCCTGTCCTCTGGGACAACTGATTTCAGGTCTTCCTCAGTAGCTCTTCCTCCCCTTCCCCAAAGTGCAGGGTCCGATCTGAGATCAGAGGTCCAGTGTCACACCACAAACATACAGAATAGCAGCAGCAGATCCCTAATTTGTTGTTATGGAGGCAAATCAGTCCCATCCTTGTGTTGTGGGGAAATCCTCTCAGCTCATCCCCAGCTCCTGCTTTATCCAGCATCATCTCCTGTGCTCTTTCTACACTTGGGAACATCCAACCTTGGTCAGATATGGGTGCAAATTCTGGAGGTGAGTGCTGGAGCTGAGGTAACAACCCGGCTGTCCAGAGCCCAGGCTCCAGTGATGAGTGCATGCCAAAGCAATGGCTTAAAACACTGAAATTTAACCCAAATTGGTCCTGGTTGCTCCACTTCCATCTCATGCTGGAACTTGCCACGGTGCATTTCCCACTTTTATTTTCCAGCCACTAACAGCACTTGGCATCTGTGGCAGTTTGTGATGAGGTTTTAGGAAGAAGTCAGAGGGGTATTTGAGAGCTGGCCACCCTGCCATGCTGACAGCCCTCTGTGTGCTCTGTGGGGCTTTGGACATACTCTAGAAGCCCAACTCATGATCCCAAATGCAACAGCAGCAGGAGCATGCACCTCCCAGGCCCTCCCGCCTTGTGTTTTACATAGACACTGCTCTTTCCCAGCTGATGGGATGCCTGAGGTGGACACAGAAGCCACCCGCCCCTTCCTCTGTCATCCCAGCAGCCTGTACTCTGCTTCTCTGTTTGTTTAGAAAAGGTTTCATGTTCACCTTCCCAAACTCCCAGACAACTGCTCTGACATATTTTCCCTGTCAATGCAAAGACAACACAGTCTGGTAAAACAGCTGCCTGAGCCTCCCAGGTTACTACGTTCTCAGCATTAAAACATTTTCCGAGGGGCTGGCAGGGCAGTCGTGAGTCCCATGCAGTCCAGACCAGCACTGCAGCTTGCTTCTGGAGGGGAACAATGTGCTTCCTCTTCCAGACCCCATTTTCTTGAGATGCTTCTCTCCAAGCAGCATAGATTGGCCGTTTTAAAGCATTGACCCATCTGCTGTTGAATGTCCGACCAGAAACACCACAGCCCATCTCTCAAATGGTGAAATGCACTCTGAACCGTATTTCAGTAGCTGGGACACAGCAGAAGAGAGAGGCCTGGTAGGAGCTTGTTGCACATGGTGTAACTGTCTGGAAGGCAGCTTGGTGTACTGTCAACTTTCAAGTTCATGCTTACAGCAGATGTATTTGTGCTTTGCTATCCTCCATGCTAGAGCTTACCCTGCTCACGCTGACCAAATGCAAACCACATGTGGGTAACCATGCTGCATAGCTCTGTACTTATATTAATATTCAAAGTGCTGGCTTTTTTGGACAGAGCACCAAGCTAATGAAGTGATACAACTTCTGGTACCAAGCTGGCTCAGAGCAGGGACTGCAGAAACTCACAGCCACATGCAACAGGCAGTGCAGGGGGCTTTGCAGCGCTTTGCAGAGGAAAATGCAGTTCCTGCAGCAGCAGACATCATGGTTATATTGCAAGATAGGCTGTTTGCTGGCTACAGCTTCCCTAATGCTGTGCCTGTCCTGTCCATATGTCCTATAGTCCAGTCAGGAGCTTTTTAACAGGCTCAGTGCTGGGAGTTATGTCCAGTGACTTCCAGTGGGGGCCATCTTCTCCCACAGGCTCCTCTTCAGAGTTCATGCATCTCGTGATATGGCTCTTTCCTAACCTTCCAGTACCCCCAAAGCCACAACCTACACTTTGGGTTCTAAGGACTTGTGTTTCAGCAAACTCATCTCACTGGGATGTCCAGATTGCTCTGCACAGCTCCTCATGCCCTGCTGCTTGTGATGGCTCTCCTGTCCACCTTCGGTACTCCTTCCAGACCTCTGATAATGCCATTTAATAGGACTGCCAAAAAGACCCCAGGGAGTCCTATTCATCCCTCCCAAGTGACAGTTTCTCATGGTAGCTCATGAATGCTGCCTCATAGCTGAGCAGGGCATGCCTGTGGCAATGGAGCCAGCTGGAGCCTCTGTTGGTCCACAGGTGCTCTGTGGAAGACAGGAGGCTTGCGGAGGGTGGATATGAGCAGCCCTGGAGGCCACTCAGGGTGTTGTGGACAGTCAGCTGGCCCAGTCCCAAAAGACCAGAGAAAGACTGTGGTCTGCTGGCCTGAAAGATCAAATCTGTTGGATCTCTTCATGTAAAGAGCTCCAGGACAGGTGCTGCTGGGTGCCCAAATGCCCCAAGGTACACATCAAGCTCTTCATCCACAGCGAGCTCAGCCCAGGCTGAAAATGTCCCTGCCTGCATTCCATGCATGACTCCTCTGCTTTCATAGCTTTGCAGATGCTGGTTCTTGTTCACCTCCCCAGAGCCATGCAAAGTGTTTCTGTGCATTGCCATTCCCATAGCCAGACTTCAGCCCAGGCACACTGGTGTCTGGCTCTGATTACGAGATCAGTACTTCAAAAGACTCAGCCAGGGAGGTTGGCTGTCCTTGAGAAGCCTTCTCAAACTGTTCAGGTTCTGAATCTTTCCACCTGCATCTCCACAGGCAAAGGGTGTGTGTGTGTGTGCGCTAAATTTGGGGGTCCAGTTGCGATTGAAAGGATTAAAATGCCTGGAGGAATTTCACTTGTTTGCTCATTCAGGAGGGAACTGGGCTGCTTTTAACAAGGCACAAGAACACTACACTACAGAAAGGTATAACTGTAACAGAAAAAGCATGGTATTTTTCAGAGTGTCTTAGGGAAATAGTGTCTGAAGACAGCTGTGCAGTCTCATAGTTTGTACTGAACCTTCAAACAAACCATTTGCTGAAATTAAAAGAATCATTTTCCCCAGCTGTGAAGGACTACAATGGGTTTCACTGTCAAAGATGACTTAAACCGGAAAGAAACAGTGAAATTAGAAAATCACTATGATTTTGGAGAGAGTTAAAATGATTCGTTAAAGGATTTGTTATTGCAGGGTACACAGAGAAAGACAAAGCAAGAGTTACTGATGGAGTTGGGCTGACTTCTGAGCATACACATGAAATTGCTGTATCTGTGACATACCGCTACAGATGCTGGAGAGCTAAAACCACATTATGTGATCTGTGCAGCAAATTAAATGAATGATCAAGCAAAAAGGCACAGCGTGGGAAACACTCAAAGACTGCGCTTCAGGTATGAAATAGCCCCATACTGCAAATGTCTATCATTTCAGGAACAAATCATACAGGCAGGGCAACAAATTGGGATAATGTGCTGATCAGAGTAAAAGCAAAACATATCTTCACAATTGCAGATGAAAACATGAATCCCACTGAGAATGCAGTAGCACCTAAGAAACTGGTTAATTATGTTAATGGCAGCAAAGGGTGTGTTTTATGCTTCTTCACAAGTAGCAAGTGAAAGACTTCATACATGGCCTGCAGCATCTCTAATTTCACAGCAGGATTACCAGAAACTACTCAGAGAGCTGAAACACTAGCAAGTCTTGGCTGTAATAAAAACGTGTACAAAAGAAATCCTTCCTCCCCCATGCTTTAAGATGACAGTAACACAGGTGCTCTGTCAAGGAATATCTGGTCTGTTGACACTTAGACAGAGGGTCTGTATTGCAGAGGATGGATGGGAGAGCATTTGCATTTTAGCAAAGGGAGGACTCTGGCCCTGCAGTGGGTCAGGCTCTTGAGGTGGGATGCTAGTGGTAGGATGCAGTTCCCAAATGAAAGCCTAAGAGTGGGTGTCTCTTGGGCAGTGTCTTCATGTGCACTGGCTGCCTAAGGTCCCATTGCATCCCCTGGGGATTCAAGTCTCCTTTTGGTGTCAGATGTGAATCTGGGGCATCTGCATGGCACTGGCACATGTAGTCTGCAGTTCTATGGGAGACCCAGATCCTTCTGAGAGGCAGCTGGAAGCCCAGTGGGATACCCAGAGCACATGACATGATGCTGGACACCTGTCTGTGAACACCAGCACTTCAGTGATGGTAATGGAAACTCAGGCAGCCAGCATGCATGTAGGCAATGAGGTCTTGGTGCTTGAATGTCTATTGAGTCTTGACTGGATGTATTTTAGGAAGGTATCAGAGCCTTTGACACACAGACAAAACATTGGGTGGAATTAGTTGTTCATATGTAGCTCTGTCCATCTAGATGTTTCCACCTGAGCAGGCTGTCCAGGAGCCAAGGCAGGGAGGTGGCCTGCTACAGCACATGTAGCTTCTTCTGGAAGCACCAATTCCTGTGGTCTGCCATGGGAGCCTGAGAAGCTAGCTGAGCTCCAGACTTCAGCAAACAGATATGTGAAGTGAAGCGAGAATAACCTCATGTTTTTGTGCTTGAAAGAGGAACGGTCCCTTTATTTTGCACAGGATGTGCTGTATTGCATTGCAGAGGGAGAGCTGGGATCTGGTAGGACTGCAGCTATTTTTGCAGCCAGATACAGGTCAGCTCTAGTGGGGTGCAGGGAGAAGAAACATGGCTTTCCAAATCAGTGATGATTTACAGGATGGAATTAAACAATAATAACAGATAATTGGCCAGGCTGCTTGCCTAGAAGAGAAGATGTATTGACTTTGCTGGCTGACAGAATACCTATTTAAAGCTGGAATTAGCTAAAAGCTGCTAATAGATGGAGAATGAAGACAGATACAGAAGAGACTTGAGAATTAGTATGCCATGCTCACTCCAGTGTCACAGGCCAGTGTTGGAAAAAGCATCCTCCTGGGGTGCCAGGCAGTATGTCATGGGTCAGGTGTGCCCTCCCAGCTGCTGGTGTTACATGGAGGACGCGGTGGTGGGGAGTTAAACAGCCACTGTACAAGGCTGTGTCTGCCCTTGAGCTGGGATGGCAGCACTGCAGCCACACAAGGCAGCTCTCAAAGCACACTACAAAAGGATGTTCAGCATTGCCAGTGCCCATTTAACACTCACCACGTTGGATGTCAGCAGAGGATGGCTTTAAACTAACCTAATAGCAATGAAATGCAATGCACTGTTTTAGAAGATAAGAATCCAGGACCCTTATGGGGAACATTGGTACATGTAAGTTGCTGGACATCAGTAAAGAGCAGCAGTGCCCCTTTAAGAGCTGGGGACAAGGGTGCATTGTTGCTTCTTGCACTGCTGGACTGGTATTCCCAGCCATGCCTTTCCTCCCTAATTTGGTCAGTCAAGGTGGAGGGATGGGACCTGTAGCCAGGCTGCAGCAAGAAGCTGGACAAAATGGGTGTGGGGAGCCCGGACGACCGTGCTGGTGACGTGAGGGGAAGGGGCATTCCTGAATTCTCATGGTACTTTGGGACAACACATGCAGCATGCTCGTTATGACATCCATATGCTCTGATGAGCCTGTTTTCACAGTGAAGTCAACAGAGCCTTCCCACCTTCAAAGTGAGAGCCCACAGACTGGCTGGAGGAATCTGCCTGACCCCGTGCTCAGAGCAACTCTCTCCACTGCCACAGGCATTGGGAGGACACATCTGAGAACAATTGTGGTGAAAATACGAGATATTATTTTCAAAAACCTTTGTTTTGCTCACAAGCTGGGAGGGAGATGGGTATCACCTTCACCTGCCTATAGTTTTCATTAGGGTGTTGCACGGTGCCCCATGTCTTGTGTAGGTGAACAACATCTCTAAACAGGCTCTGTGTCCCACTCCTGCTGGTACTCTTCATTGCAGGAGGTGTCAGGTCAGGGTGAAGTTGGACTGGGAAGGTGACAGTCTGCACTCCCTCTTCTGGTGAGAGAGGTCCCATTTTCTAGAGGTAAACATTGGTCCTTACCTCAGAATAAGAACCTGGAATAAAAAGTAGCTTTACAAGCTTTCCATCTCACCCCCAAACTGCCAGGATCTTGTTTTGGAAATGGCCAGCTGCAGCTGTCAGATTTCTGCCGCAGGTGGGGAGCACTAAATGAAGCATTGAAACCATCTCCACAAGTGTGGAAAGTTATTCAACTTTAACTATTTGCTGCAGAGAGCCTCCAGAATCCATGAGGACATCACTGGACCATGAGCCATTCACATACGCCATGCAGCTTGAAACTTTCCCAGGCGATGTTCTGGGAAGAGGTTGTGAGCTTCTCCTCCACATCCATCCCCATGCACACCTTGGCTCAGACTTGCATTTTCTTGTGGGTTGGTTAAGTGTTCCTGTGATACCAATCTTCATTAGAGTGATTAACTGCTTCTGCAAGGGGGCTTGCAGATTTAGTGCCAAGGCTTTTGAAGCCTGTGCACACTTCTGTGATGTGGAGAAGCTGTTCCCTGCTTTAATGGAACTGCAACCTCTGGCTACATTCGAAGGTTACTGAATTTGTGAATAATGGTTTTCTGTGGTTACATTGCCTTGCTTTTATGTTCTGTGACTGTTTTTCTCTTTTAAAACATTGTATAACTGAAGTGCTGATGATTCCAAGAGCAGTGCTGGTGGGTGACAGAGACAGCAGGAATTTAGCAAGGCAATGAGGTGGCATCAGCAGGTGAAATTCACCCACTGCATAGCCTCTCAGTGCTGCACGCTCCCACTTAAAGCACAGCGACAAGGTGACACATGTGCCCACTATCATAGCCCACTCCTCAATGTGGCTGTGTTCATCTGAGCACCACTCAGTTACCCATGCCTGTCACCAGAGCTGGACCCTGCCTGAGGATAATTCACAGCATTCAGATGGGATTGCCCTGAAATAAGCAGCTTTCAGAGATCTCAAAATCATGATACTGAAATGAAAAGTGCAGCCGGGAGGTTCTCCTGTAACAATCTTTTGTTTGCAGTGTGGGCCCCCTGCCCACGCCTGTGTTTCTCATGAGTGGAATGAAATCAAAGCCAGACCGCGATCGGCAGAAGAGGAGGGCTCAGTGAATCAGTGGAGCTCTGTGGGTGTTTGCTTGGGCCCCCATGCATATGGCAGCAGGTTTGAGTCCCACCCCATGCTGTGGGCCTATGGCCAACGCAGAGGCTGAGTTGAAGTTGCTCTTCCATATGTTATATTTTAGTCTAGGGTCTCGACAGTCTGTTCTCAAAGTTGTCTAAGCCGTGGTTTTGTGCTGCTCCTTCCCTCTGGGACCACCGAGTGTCAGGGATGTTGCAGACCACTCTCAAGGACTTTGCTGTTGGCCCAGGCCACCGACAGGAAGCAATGCGAGGCCAACGTTGGCTCAGAGACCTTGGCAGTGCGCTTCTGCAGACAATGACTTTGGGAGCCCTTAGAAGTGTGAGCGGGATTTAGGAATAAATCAATTACTGGATTAAAATAATCAAGGAAACCGTTTAAAATGAGCTTTAGAAAACTGAAGTGTTGGTAAATTCACTGCAGAGAGCTGTGGGGCAGAAGTGCATCTTTCCCTGCTTTGCCTCTAGCACAAAGTACAGGATGGGCAGAGATTTTGCTGTCCATACTACTTGCCCACCTCTCCTTCTGATGACCTAGTTACTGAAGAGCTTGAAGTGTTCATCTCCTCTCTTGCCATAGTGAGTGGGCTGAGTCTGCAGTAAACCAGAAGAGCATGAGCTTAAATGGTCTTGAAAAGAGCCTGGATCTCCAACAGCTCTGTCAGGGTGGATTTCGGTAACACTGCGTAAAGCAATACAGAGTGAAGCTGATCACAGAGATTAACTCCTGCGGTGTTTGGTATCTCCTCAAGGCTTCCCTGAATCCCAGCTGCAGCCCACATTGCCTGGGGTGCACTTTACAGATTGTCCTGCTTTGGGTTGCTTCCACATCAAGAACAACAGAGAGCTGTGGCCATGAGCTGGCTACTGTCACAAGCCACCTTGCCCATGTATCCCAAGCTGCCCTTCAGAGATCCGTGGGTCCACCCACACCAGGGAAAGTGGGGAGCAGAGGGTTGCAGGTATGTCCCTGGGCATCCACATCCCAGGTGAGACTTTTTGGGAATGTATCCTGTCTTCAGTGCCAGGCTGCAGCAGAGCTTATTTAGACCTTGACAGGAGAGCTGAGGAGGATCTCAGCAGACATCCCCCAGGGACTGAGTATTTGTACAGTGTTTGTACTGCCCCATGAGGCAGGCTACTCCCTGGGACCTCCATACCACACAGTGGGGACAGCCCTGTCACGGAGGGCAGGATGGATGTAAGAAACATGTCCCTGGGCAAATAGCTGAGATGGCTGGAGAGAGGGCAGAGGGAGGAGAGGAACGTCCCAGTGTTGATCCTTGAGAGGGCAACGAGGACCTGCCAGCAGCACTGGGGAAGGATCAGGGAGGAGAGAAAAGGGATGGAGGGGAAGAGCAGCTGGGTCACAGGAGTAGCTGGTGAGGGACAGGGAGCGAGTCAGAAGGAGACCACACGTGATGCTGGAGTGGTAGAGATGAGACGGGGGTGGTGGCGAGATGAGTCAAAAGATGTGGGAGGTGAAAGGGCTAAGACAAGTATGTTTGTGACCCATCTGGCTGGGTAGAAAGGGGCATAGATTGATTTCTAGATGTTCTCACAAAAGCTTAAATAGCACTGGCTGAAGCCCCCACTTGGAAAGCCAGGGAAATAAATCTTCCTATATGAGCTCTTGAGTCTGAGCAAACACTTCCATGATGGATGGTGTCTGTCCTGTCTGCTTGTTTGCAGTTTTCTACACCTGTACGTCATATTCCTTTCAAAAGCTGTGGCTGGGGTACCAACAAGAAGGGGGTTTTTGCCTGTGCCAGTTGCTGCGTGCAGACAAGGGTGGAGCTTCCAGGCTGCAGAGCCTGCCTGTCCCCTTGGGAGAAATGGAGCAGAAATGAGGCAGAGAGAAGAAGAGAGCAAGAGCAAGGCTAGCAGAGGGCTTATGGCTCCACAGAGCCTAGGGAGCTGCTGGGAAGAGCAGAGTAAAGAAATGAGGGACTGTGTGGAGTTGGCTGCCCTGCAGAGGAGCACCATGCTGGGCTGAGGGCACCTTGGTGGAGGATGGAGAGACCACCTGGCAAGGGCACAGTGGGCATGGAGAGGTCTCACTTCAAGCCACTTCTGTATATGCATGCTGAGTTTTCTCTCTTTGCAACTATTTCTTATCATTCCCTTATGTAGGTTAGAGGTACAGAAGTCCTCCTCTCTGCTCCAAACCACTGTCTTCTCCATCAGCGTGGGCAGGTAGGCCCTGCTGTGGATCGTCAGCTCTTTTATCCACAGGGCATGCCTGCATTTGGGAAAAAACGCAGATCTTGCCTTGCCAAATCAGGGTTCCTGGGTGCATGCCAGCCCTGCAGGGTGCCGTGCCGTGCCATGGGTGCCCAGGGAGCTGTGGGGAGCAGGCTGCCAGGATGCAGCGGGCATCCTGTGGAAGCTGTGACAATTGTCAAGCATGCTCTTGAATGCACACACGCATTTTAATGGCTTTCTTAGTAGCTGGGATTCCCAAGGTGCATAAGCCAGTCAAGAACTTCCTACCAAAATGGTTTTCGTTAGAAAAATGCTGGATTGTAACCAACATGTGTCATAATGGTTTCAACAAATTGATGATAATGATTAGGAAAAATATAAGCCTTGTGTAGCTCAGGTCCAGGGTGGAACTTATCATTCAGGCTCACCAGGACAGCCATGCTGTGAGGAAACACCTTAAAATATGTATAAGTATCAGATCTGAATCTCTCCATTGCTTCAGAGGTACCTTTCTGAGGAATACACTCTGGGGTGTCTATTCGGAAGCTGGATTTCTTTTTTCCTTTTGTTTTGCACTCAGAATTTTTCCATGGCCCAGCTTTTTGGAGTGATTTCCAAACTGCAGTGCCTTCTGGCCAACCCTTCTGCGTGGGGCATGTGTGTGTGCTGGTGCTGTATCATAGTTCTTCCTCAGCCATGCTGGTGGGGTGGTAACCCCTGGGGCATGGGCATGATGGAAATACAGGCATGTGGAGCAGATGGGGGGCCCTGCTGGTGTGCAAGTGTGGAAGACAAGGCTGGGAAAGTTTATATTTTAAAGTATGGTGTGCTTCCTGGAGGTGTGTGGCTCCTGGCAGCCTCCTTCAGCTTCCACTCCTCTCAAGTGGCAGACTGAGTTGGGAGTGACAGTGATGCCTTGCATTTGGGATGCTTCTGGGCGTTCCTGGGTTATCATTCTGGGCTGGATAAGAACGGAGGGTGGATTGTAATTTCCATTTTGTGTGCTATGTGAAAGGGTCAGTGAGCGTCATGAGAGCTGGACACAGAAAGAAAGCATTGATATTTGACTGCTGGAGTGGGATTATATTTCCAGCGTGGACCAGATTGATTCTTCCCTTCAGTCTTTCAATGGCAACAGCTTCTGGGCTGGTCATAGGGAATGAGAGGTCTTTGCATTTTGCCTCTCTACTGAGCTGTAGTAGGAGATACCCCCCATTTTGTACCTGGGAATTGGAGAGATGACGAGTCAGTGTTTCCAGACCTTCTCCACATTTCCCTGATGAAGGGGTAAGGAATGCTGCAGCCTGGGGCTGGGCAGGATATATCCCAGGTCACACTAGCACACCTCTCTGATTCCTCCTGCTCATGGCCAAGTTTAGAGTGTGCAGAGGACTGTCCATCTCTCCATCAGGGCAGCATTGTGGAGGTCAGCCCAGGTTCTGCATGCCTACAAATCCCACTGGTCCATGTTGCAGGTGGTGTTGGGTTCCTTCCTCGATGGACGCCAAGACCAACTTCTTTGTCCACCGTCAGTCATAGGAACTTGCTGCTGTGGCAGGTGGCACATGCAAGGGCAGAGAGTCTGGGTGCATCTCCGCTGCAAGATGGTACAGGGTTGATCAATGGTGAAGGGTGCACGTTGCTGTCTTATGGGTGACCCAGTGTGCAGCACAAGTTTGTGCTTGAGCATAGGTTTGCTTGGGCATGCTGCACAGCTCAGCTAAACTGCAGGTCAGCTTCACCTTTCTGTGCCTGTGCAAGGACTCAGTGAACTGGGTAGATACTTCTTTGAGAGGTCCCAGAAAGCTGGTCTGGCTGCTTTCCAAGGGCACAAATTCAGATGCTGGTCCTTCAATCCACCCAACTTCCATCTTCAAGATAGAGCTGAACAGAAATCTTTGAACAGTTGGGGGGCTGGCACTGCAGGTAGAAGTACACATTTGTCCCCGAGGTTTTAGAAGTGCACAAGGGCTCCAGCTAAACTTGTATCCCTGTAGGGCAGAGATTCAGAAGGAAATTCTGCACTGAGCTGTGAGCTCTTCTCTGTCCAGCTCAGTCTCAGGAGACTCAGTCTCTGCAAAGCATTGTTCCTGCAAGGGTTCAAATTCCCAGGTACTTACCCTTGTCCTCCTGCTCTCCTCCTGGGTGCCTGTTCTGCTGTTTCGCTGCTGAGATTTACAGCCCCTATTCCATCCCAGTAATCACTATATGCTTGCAGCTCCTCTCTGCCTGGCTGCTTCACCCCCTCAGCTCCTGTGTGCAGCTCACGTCCCTGGTTTAAATCTCCCTTTAAGCACACACCTGTTTTCTATTGCTGTTGCGGCATGATTTTAACTGTGTATGTATTACATGTCTTTAAAATTTATGCAATTCATTTTTTTATGTGCAGAACTTTGCGATAAGCTATGAAAGGTATGCTATAAAAATGTGTAATTGCACTGTATTTTTTTCTTGACACATGGCAAAAATGTATTTTTTCTAGGGAAATATGCAGTGGGGGAAGGGAGGAAGAAAAAGGGAGAAGCAGCAACAATCAATTCGGCAGAGACAGAGTGCAGACCTGTCCTGTTATGAATTCGCCCCGGGTATGGCAGGAGAAGGGTTTGCAGCTGGTGCAGGAAGATGGCTTGCTCTGCAGAGCATCTCCAGCAGTGGCGAGCCGTGAGCTGACACTTCAGCGACTGACCCTCTGCTTTGCCTCTTGTTAGTGCCCCTGCTCGCTCCCCCGTAAATCACTTCACCACGTACTTCCTCGTCCTAGCAGGTGGAGATAAGAGCTTAGTGCAGAGGTTAATTGGACTACAAAGAAACAGCTTCACATGCCATTATTTCTTTGCCTGACTGGTAAGTTGGTGGGAAGTGCAGTGCTGGGATGGGGGCTGGCAGGGGCTGGCTGAGCTGTGGGTTGTGCAGATGCACTCCAGGCCGGTGTGGAGAAGCACAGATCTGGTGAACGAGAAGTTGCTGTGACCTGTGGGGGCAATGGGGAGCTCCCTGTTCCTCTCTCCGGACCTGCCTACGAAGTGCTCAGCTCCAGAAACAGGAGTCCGTGGAGCAGTGCTGCTGTAAAAGGCCTTTAGACACATTTCTGGTGAGGATGGCAGATACATGGATATCTTCCAGTGCGGGGAGGGGAAGGAAAAGATCAATCATTAACAGTGAGTTTTGCTGACTACTACCAGCAGATGGTACTGGCAATTTTCACTTCTCTGCCTGCTTTAACATATTGAATTACAAACCAAACAAACCAAAACATAACCCCCCTCTAAACAAACAAACACCAACAGCCAAACCACCTCTGAAGAAGAGGTGAAATGTCTTTGCAATGGGCATCTGTTGTGGCTTGTCACAGCGAGAATCAGAGTTCTCCCACTCCCTCTCCATGCCACCACAGGCATGTGATGTCTTGTCCAGCTCTCAGCTCCATGAAAACTCAGTGGATTTCCAGGCAGTAACAGCTTTTGGGAGAGGGGCCATGACTCACCAATGCTGCTGTCATGGTAGCTCATAGGAACTGGAGAGCATGCCTGTAGATGGCTGGGAAGACTCTCCTGACTCTCCATCTTCTCCACTTCTTTGCTCTGCTACGTGCAGTGAGGGAGCATCCTTCCTGGGAGCTCATCTATCCCATGTGGTTCCTACCCATTGGTCCTTCTGTTTAAACAGGAAAAGGCAGTCACAAAAGGCCAAGAGACCTGCTGAGCAGCATTGCTGCCCCAATGTCCCCAGATATGCCAGGTACCAGGTGAGGGTACCACAATGAGCAAAAGCATTCCTGCATGGGGATGGGGCAAGAAGCTGGGTGGAGGGATGGAGCAAAGGACAGAGAGCCTGGTGGCCAGGTTGTCCTGGGCACTGCCATGTCACCATATGGTAGAACAATTTAACTCTTTTCAAGGACAAGAAACACTTATTTAGCCTTGGAGAGATGAGGTTGGAAAAAGGATGAGCTCTGAAAGCCAGGCCTGTCCTGAAAGACCAGGAATTAGGGGAAATATTTACAAAGCAGCTACCTTTCTCACCGGGGCAGCGTATGTTATCAAAAGTGCACTCAGACACATATGGGAAGGCAAGACTTGGTCAGCTCAGACTGGACGGGCCCTTGTTCAGATCATTGACACGTGAGCCCTCCTTGCTCAAGAGAGGTTACCTGGACTCTGTCCAGCCACACCAAGGTTCAGGAGACAGTGGACTGGGACAGTGCAAATGCTCAGAGGTGGAGCAGAAACCAGGCTGCACCCTGGCCACATGTCTTGCTTTGTGCTCCTGGCCTTCACATTGTTTTACTTCTGCCTGTTCTCCAGTGCGCTTGTTAAAGAGCAGCTTCGGGTGTGATAGGACTGTCAATGGGATGTTCAACACTACAGCTGTCCTCCATTTCCCTATGGCCCTGCTCCTTCACTTAGGCTCTTGAAGGAAATATTTGGCCAGGAGAAAAGTCACTCCAGGGAGGGACAGTCCTCAGCACATTTTGCCTTCTCTGGGAGATGTCCTCATTGTCCTGTCTGAAGTTGTCCTTAGTGGCCTTGCTATGTCCTGTGTTCTGTGGGGATGATGGGCTCTTGCTCTGCAGTAGGAGCTGCCCTTGGTTTGACTGGTTTCAGGGCAAAGTTTGGCATTTGGCTGTAGGCACACATTACTTAATGTGGGACTGTGGGACTGGTAAGTGGAGGTAGTTTGCCTGTGTGACCCAAAGTCCATGTAGAGATCACAGGTATCTTGCCACTAGCTGTCCCACAGGCACTAGTTGTGTCCACAGGGACAGAATCCAACAATGGGGAAACCATTGGTGTGAAGTGTCTTTTTCCCTTCCCAGGACTGTCTGCTTCCCCTGCCTTCCCTTTGCACAGCCAGAACCTCCGAGATGCCTCCATTACTCCTGCATCTTGATCACATCCCTTCCCTTGCCCTTTCCAGACTTAGAAACAGATGCTGGTTCTCTGCTCCTGCTCGTGGTGTGGCAGGGCATTGCCACAGGGAGGAGATTTGCCTCCAGATAGACCAGGAAGGGTCTGAAGGCTGAGGGGTAGCTCCAGGAAGGTCCTGTTGGGAAGATGGTATCCCACAGGGAGAGGAGAGAGGTTGATATCCTTCAGATCTGTGTCCTTCATAGGCAGCCTCAGGGCCCCAGAAACCAGTTGGCCACTGGCAGAAGCTTTTGCCATCATCACTGAAAGCAGCTGTTTATATTTGAGGCATTGCTCTAGGAAGCCTTCAAATTTCAGCCTCAGCCTAACAGCTGGCTCCAGTCTGCCCTAGAGCAGCTGTAACACCTGGGCTCTGGCCATGCAGAGAGGAGAAGCCAGGACTTCTGCTTCATGCAGCAGCCTCAGCTCTAATGCTATGATGCACGGCAGAAGTGAGAGCACACCACCTTCTCCTTCACTTGGTGGGGTGTCAGGACAAGTGGTGCAAGCCACGCCATGGGGCACTGCCCCAGCACCGCTCCCAGCTTGTTCTTGCACTCTCCAGGGATGTGCTGTGGGGGGGAGCATTCCTGCTGCAATTGAGTTCTAGGAAACAAAAGAGCAGAGTGTGCTTGTTGTCATTACAGAGCTATCCCTCTTCCATGAGTGACACCACAGACGTCACCACATCTGCTGTCCAAAGTAACTCACAAATTACCAGCCAGCAGAGTCCTCCCTGCCCCACTGGTTCCCTTAGCCACCCTTGTGTTTTGCAGATGTTGTACAGTGAGCAGAAACTCTTCGCTCCCTTCCAGACAGATTTCTTTGAGAATGTGCATCCCTTGAGAGAGGCTGTAAAGAGTTCTGAAGGGGCAAGTCCAGCCTGGGGACAGGAATGTTTTATTTTCTCTCTGTTGCATTCCCTAGGAGGACTTCACCTGTGTGTCATCCTGTTAGATCTTGCTGAAAAACTTCAACCACTAAGATTCAGCTTGATTAATTGTTCATAGAGATGGTCCCTGTATGGTTTGTATCTAAAATATATGAGCTGTACCTTCTCTATGTGTGGAATGAATGTGACCCAGCAACAACTTATAGAAGCAGAAAATTTCCCAAGTAATAGCAGCAATATAGTGAGCAATAACATGCATTAAAAANAAAAAAAAAAAAAGTAGTTCAAAGCTATTAGTCAATTTTAGCTGCATAAAATTTTGGTCATACAGTTCTTCACTTCTGGTAATATCTTCTCCTAAGTGCAGCAGAGCTGTGATTGCCTTCAACAGTCTCCATGTGTAGAAGATTGCTTCTTCAGGAAAAGATGTAATGGACATTTTAATATCTATTGTGTTGCACAGGCAAATAACTTGTGAAGGTTTAAACTGTCCTGACAGCTACGATCAATAATAAAAGGGAAAGCTCCACTCTGACCAAATATGTGCACTGTTGCTCATAACAGCTCCATAATATTAATATTTCTTCGTTGATTTATCTTCTGATCCAGCCTTGATCCTAGGACCTACTGGTCACATGCCAACAGACAGCTCTCATTTGTTTCCTCACTGGAAGCTGAACCCTCTAATCCTTAAATAAAATGCAAAGAAAAATCCTCTGGAAGCTGCCAAAGCCATCACTGATGCAAGTCAACATCAGCTTTGAATGGGAGGGAGGGATAAAATGCTGCATGGTGAACGGTGCACATGCTGGACTTCAGGACAGGCTGTGGGACTCTGCTCTCCTGGGTCCTGCACGCTCTGGTGCTTCTGTGCTGTACGTGCAGCTGTGTGCCCCACAGCACCCTAGGAGAGGCTCACCTATCTTCTGTGTGATATGCAACGTGAATCTAAGTTGCAGCTGATCCCTGTGACATCCTGCTGCCAAAGGCACCCAGTTTGCTTGTGTTGAGAGAACCATCTCCTCCTATCGAGCTCGTACCAACTGCTCACCTACAATGTTCTGGAGGAAGCACAGCTCTTGCTCAACTCCTGTAACATCTTTGGTTGAGCCAGCCCTGTGTAATCCATCCATTCCTTGGGGCTGAATTGACTGCTGCCTGATAAATCTCCTTGGGGTTTGTCCTTCCTGCTACCGGGCAAAATTAAGGAAATAATAAAGTGCATCCAGCAAAGTACATGATTAGGTGTTTGGTTACAAAGTTGTAGTCACAAAAAGGCAAGGCACATGAATCCAGGTTTGCCTTTGTTTCTCATTCATGCCCCAGGACTGATCACAAGGCAACATCCTCTACTCCAAACACCACCTCTCAACAGAAGAACCAAGCCCTGGGGTTCAGCTTAGGAGTTACTGGCTTCTTTTCTATACAGTAGAAACACAGAATCTGTTCTCTGGAATCCCTCATTTTTCCTTTCTTGTCTCATACTGTATTTTAAGAAAATATGGTCACACTCTTGTTTTCCTCTCTGCTTGGAAAGTTGAAGCTTTCACTGGACATCTGTCCTCAGAAATGCCACATCCGTTTTAGTTGAGACCTTTCCAGCACAATATACATCATATATCATAGGAAGTTTTGGTTATATAAGGATGCTGGTGACCCTATGACGGTGGCAGTGCACTAGTTTTTCATGGCTACCACCTGGGACACACCATTTACGCAGATGACTGACGTCGTAACACCGGGTTTGTGCAATAAACACTCTCCTCCTGCCATGTAAATGGTGCTCATTTGGGAAATGTCACCTCTGCTATTTAAAGCACTTTTTTGGATCACTGCATTATTCTTAAGCCTGTCACCATACTTTATAAATCACATAAGAGGAGTTTATTATACAAACATATCTTTTCTTTCTTTTTTTTTCTTTCTTTTTTTTTTTTTCTTTCTTTTTTTAACTTTAGAGTTTCCAGATCATCCCTGGCTTTATGTACAAATTAGACACAAGACATCTCGAGGGATGAGACAGATATGGGAATGGGGGTGTTGTGCTCTCTGCAGCCACCCTCTCCTCCCCAAACAAACTGTCACTCGGGGTCCTTCTCACTGTGTATCGCTGCCTCCTCTTCATCTCCGGTGATGTTGAGTCAGATCCTTTTCTCCCTGCTTGGCCACGCCTGATGGCATGGCACTGTGACACAGCAGAGCTGAGGAGTGCTGTGCAGAGAAGCGTCAGCACGGTGCACTTGACCAGTCCCTTGCTGACATGTGTCTCTGATGTCCCCATCCTGAGGGACCTTGTGCTACCCTGGGTCATCATCTGCCCCTGCTGTGGGCCAGGCTTGTTCACTCCTGGAAGAGAGCTGCATGATGGCTGACGGAGCTAGCCGCCAGATCTGTGCTCTTGCCTGGACACTCGAGTCTGTCTCTTGTTTGCACTAACTGTTGCTCCCAGGGAGCACAGACCTCTGCTGGGTGCCATGTCCCAGTCATCACTCGCTCCTTAGGGTCTGCACATGCAAACTCTCCTGCTTTTGTGCCACTGCTTGGCTGCTGCTGCTGGTGGACTCTTGCAGGAGGTGAAGATGAGAAACCTTGTGCTTGTAGTTCCTCTCCCTAAGCCCTGAACAAAGCAGCAATCACAGCCTCTTGAAAGCCAAGTCTGGCCCTCTGAGATTCACCAGGTTTTGAAGCAGAGCTTTTCATAGGTGAAAGAATCTCACAGGAAGCTTTTGGGTGAGGAGAACTGATTAGAGCAGGATTAGATGATGAGTAGCCATTGCAGTAGCACTGATGCTGACTTCACATGCTCAGCTTCCATGCTCCAACCTTCTCCTTGATGGCTGTGGTGGATTTCTCTCCTTGTGTGAGTTACAGAACAAAACCATTGTTACGAGTGAATGTTAACAATTATTACAGAATTCAGTTGGTAAGAATTATTTTGAAACGTTTGTCTTAAAGGACTACAAACCCAATCCCAAGTGAACTAAATATGCATATTAAGCTATGCTCTGTGCAATAAAGCCAAGTTAAAAAAAACAAAAAACAAAAAACACAAAAATTAATATATAAATGTAGAAATGGTGAATTAGTATGAAATTTCAGAACTATGAAGAAAATAACATATTTCCAGAGAAGACTATTAATTTTGACACACTTTCCACTGATATCACTCTATTTTAAAAATAAACTTTTTATAAAAACAGTGTTTTTACTCAAAGATATAAAGAAAGAAATTCTTTGCCATCTCTAAATCATGCCCTGCTCTCCAAAGAGTCGATCGTTCTGAGCTGGCCCAAATGGAGGTCTGGAGATGCCATATGGCAGAGTCATGAAATATGTGGGGACCTGTAAGATGTATTGTTTTTTTTTTGACCTGTTTGATATGTTTGTTCATTTGCAAAGCTGGTGATATAATGTTCTATCACCCATTGCATTTTAGTTCAAAAGACACACTCTCAGGATAAGTACACTACAAATTCTCCTCTAATTCTCCTCTAACTCTCAAATGCACAGTTTATTCATATAATATAGGGTTAGAAAGAATAGCAAAAGGTCATCTGGTCCATCTCCTGTCACAGGGCAAGATCAACTTCACTTGGGTCATTCCTAACAGGAATCCAAGTGCTTTTCTGTTGTGATCTTAAAAGCCACTAGTGATAAGTATTCTCTGACCTTTCCAGACACTTTGTCTCCCTACTTTACCAGCCAGACAGCTGGATTTTCCTAATGTCTGATCTGAGAAGGTGCCGTGTCATCCCATGGCTTCTTGTCCCATCCGCTGTGTGGGACAGATTTTGCTTTCCTTTCTTTCACAAAGATTTCTATGTCTCCTCCTAGTCTTGTCTTTTGTCTTGCCTAACCCATTCAGTCTTGTCTGATGGGGCCAGTTTTCCCTGATCCCTGATTGTTCTTCTTACTCTCTCCTGAACACCCTCCAACTGATCCTCTGTTTCTACAAAGCGCTGTGCTGGCAATTAGAAAAATATCATTCCAGCTGATACCTTAGCAGGAGAAGAGTGTATTTTTTTACAAGTGATACCACTGTGCATGCTGCCAGAATGAAACGTGGTGGTTTTTTTTTTGTTTGTTTGTTTGTTTGTTTTTCTGTGCTGCTTTGTCTTGTTGACTCATTTTCTCTTTGGGACACCTCCAAGCCCCTTCCTGTTTGCAGCTGAACCATTGCAGTTCTCCTTGTAGAACTCCATCCTGCTTTTTTTTTTTTTTTTTTTCTTCCTGCCTGTTTCTCTAATTCATGAAAAGATTTGGAATTCTAATCCTGTCCTTCTGTGCACATGCAGTCTCTCAAAACTTGGCATTATCTAGGAAATGAAATAAGCCAGCTATTTCTTCCATCGTCTGGGTCATTAATGAAAACACCAAATTGTGCTGGATTCAAGTGAGACCCCTAAGGAACTCTATCCAACACTGAGATTAATGAAACTTTTTAATTAGAAACGGTGGGCAGAGCAGTAAGTATGAAACTTTCTAGCCCATTTTTAGGGTATTTTCAGCCCCAAGATCTCACCCCACAGCACACACCTCCCAGGAGTGCCTGACCAGTGGAGAGGAGGGACCAGAGGCATTTTCCATGGATGGTGCTCAGGCTTATCAGACAGCAAGGGAGCACTATCCCACCTGGGCCCTGCCTGCTTTTTGGGCACTACGTACACTTTTTGTATTAAATTGCCATTCTTGAATTCTGGGTACAGGATGCCTCTCTAGAATAGGGTTTTACTTTAATACTCCATAGCACAGGCAGATTTAAAAAAACATCTTTTTTTTTTTTTTTTCCTGAAAGTATCTGTGGCTAGAACTCCTTCATGTGCTCTCTGC
This sequence comes from Anseranas semipalmata, assembly GCA_013399115.1. Taxonomy (NCBI): domain Eukaryota; kingdom Metazoa; phylum Chordata; class Aves; order Anseriformes; family Anseranatidae; genus Anseranas; species Anseranas semipalmata. The sequence continues at coordinate 104,815 of VXAA01004108.1, read as the reverse complement.
AAGTGCTGCCCATAGCTTTTCGTGACTGTTAACAACACTTTGGAACAAACCTTGTGCATGAGCCCTGACAGCCAGTCTAGTGTCCATTTTAACTCATCCTGTGTCTCAGATGTGGCTTGCAAAGTTACTCTGCTGCCTCTCTGACAGCTTCCTGATCTTTCTGTGCAGAGGATGTTGCCCTTTCTCAGGATTTGGAAAACCTCTTCACGCTTGGCTGGTGGAATAAGTTGGTTATAGTCACATTCATCTGGGAATTTTTCTCAGGTGTCCCCATTTTCCGTTGGTGGATGCCCAGCCTGGAGAGCTCTGGCTCCTCTTGCAGGGGTGAGGATGGGACGTGGCCACCACCAGAACCAGAGCCTCTTCACCCGCAGTGATGGGCTGGGGAGTAGCAAAGCAAAGGTCACCCCTGCATCCTTCTTAAAGTGTCACGGGACAGGGACTCTGCTACTACGCAGGTGGGCAGGCTGGGGACAGAGGAGCAGACGAGCCCTGTGACTTCCCTCGCCACCAGGCCTTTGCTGTGTGCATGCTTGAGCCTGAATGAGAGTTTTCCCTTGGCAGCTCCAGGAAATCGCTCACCTGATTTTGTCCCCTCTCTCCAACGCAGACTGAGGCAGCGGAGAGCCTGTTCAGCTCAAGCCCGTATCTCCTAGGAACAAGCTAGTTTTCCTTCAATTTTCCTAAGATTAGGCTGCAGGGTTCATCATAATTAAGTGACTGTGCTCACCAATAACTCCTGCAGAAGGATGCTTCTGTACAGGGCGAGATACATCAAGCCCAGAGAAACATGGTACAAACACTGTGTGATAGGAGAAGGTCCGGGTGATGCTGCTAATGAGGCAGCATGTGCACTGGGCAGCACTGGCAGGACATGGCTTTCATGGGCCCTGTCAAGTTCTAATTGTACAAGTTAATTATTGAGTGCAGTCTTACATAAGGCTAACAGGAACGATAGACAATTAATAACTGCGGGGCTGCCTGCTAGGTCGTGGCTATGATATCCTCGCACAGATGTTTCTGTGAGTGCAAAATAATTTGTCAGTGTAGCACTGCAATAGGAAACAAAATTTCTGAGTCACAAATATAAGCACCAGGCATGTACTAATGGGCTTATCCATGGCAGTAACGCTGTTAGTGTAGGGCAAGTGCCCAGGTCTCCTTAGTAAATAATTTAAAGGGCTGAAAAGTTGAATTCGCAGTTAGTCTAGCCTGGGTGTGCATTTCCAACCACGAGTCCATAATAACACTGTGCAAACGTGACCTCTGGGCCTCATCAGTGAGTTGGACAATTTTAAATGCTTTACCACCCAGTGAATAAAAGATGCAGGGTGCCACCACTCAGGATCTGTCCCCTGGCCCTTTCCCAGCGAGGGCTTGCTCTAGAGGATTAAGGTGGCTCTAGTTACTGTCTCTGAGGGACTGAGCAGTGCTCGTGGTATTGCTGCACAGCTTCTGAGGAGGTGAAGGTGGCCCTAGAGCCACCACCTTTGACAGAAGGGAAGTGTGTGTAGGATGTTCACCTGGGAGGCAGAAGATCTGAACTCAGTGTCATCTTGGTCTCTGGGAGCTGAAACCCACACCTCCTGCCTCCCAGCACTTGCCAGATGGGAAATGCCAGCCCCAACCCCTTTTCCTCCCAGGACAAGAAAGATACTGAATGTGATTCAGTACACGTTCAGATATGCATCCTGGGACAGATCAGCCCCATCAGGCTGGCAGCTTTCAGTGATGTCCACCTGAAGCATCTTGAAATACTGCAGCACCCAGCCAACCCCATACGACGGGAGAGGCAAAAGGAGAGGAGCTGGGCTCAGGAGAGGACAACAGCCAGACTGCAGCTCAGACTTGCAAGAGTGGGGGCTCCCTGGGGGAGGCTGCTCTCCCTGGACCCATCTGTCAGCAGAGCCTGGGCTGATCTAGGGGGATGGACACCCATTTCAAACAGTTTTATGACAAACATCAGCTTCACTTTTAAGCAATGGACAAAACAGGAAAAAAAAGGAAAGGGCTTGGTTTGGACTGCACCCATGCCTTGTCGCAGTGAGGCTCTTCCCCAGAATGCACAATGTCACACTGGGCTTGATCTGGAGCAGTCACCACGTGCCAGCCTGCCCTTGGGGCATCACTGCCAGTTGTTCCATCACTCCTCTGCTACCTCTGTTAATTGGCTTTATCCAGCCCTCTCCAGCCCTTTTCTTCCCGGTGATCAGCAGAGAATGGAAAGGCAAAGCTGACTGAAGCTGACACGATTTATTCTATAAAAAAAAAAAAAAAAGAGAGAGAAAGCTTGCATTGGCTCCATCAAAGACTTTTATTAAAGCCACATGGGGAAAGAGCTGCCCTGTCAGACAGCTTTCTGTATTGAGAAAACATGAAAGAAACCAACAGCTATAATCAGCTCAAGAAATTTATTGCATTTTTGACCCTGATGTGGTTGTGTGCTGCTCGAGATTTCTTTGAAGGTGTTGCAGGTTTATTGATTGTGAAAAATGTCAATGTGTCACATGCCCAATTAACTTGGCACTTCTTGCAATCAATACCCTAATTGCATTCTCTTTAGAGAGGCCTTTAATTTAATTAACCCCCCCCCCCACACACACACTTGTTTTCCCAGGTAACATGTTTTAATAAATAGTTGATCTGGGGCCTGTGTTGTATTTGTAATGGAGGAGATGAAGGGGAATGGTTTTTCCTCATAGAGATGCAACACCCATTTCTAAGAGCCTCTAAAGCTCTTTATCTGTTTGCTAAGAACACTGAGCCCATGGGAGCAGGTGCTGAAAGTGCCTTTTTTTTACTGTTCATTGCCTGCCTTGTGCCTGCCTCTTCTTGGTCACCAGGAGATGAACCCTCCTTAGCAGGAAAGAGACATGAGAGCAAGACCTGACCCCTCTGGGTGTGAATGGAGCTGACACTAACATGCTGCCTTGTGAAAGTCATGTCGGAAATGAATGACCTGGGACTTCGTATCTTTTTTTTTTTTTTGCCAATACAAGAAAGCTTCATAGAGCTGTTGGTGGGTTGACGTTGCCAAGAGTTAATCTAGGCATCTTCGACCTGGCTTTGTTTTTATTAGTACTTAACAAATAGATATGGCATGATTAGCCTGGGTTTAAAAACTGGCTAACTGCTAGATCTCAGAATATAATTGTTGGTGATGCATCAGCCTTCAGTGCAGTCATTTCTAATTGGATCCCACAGGTATCTCCCCTGGACTCAGTGCTATTCTGTATCTTTAGCAATGATCTCGAAGAAAACAGAAAATCATTACTGATAAAGTTTGAAGATGACACTGAGAGACTGCTGAAGCAGTAAATAATGACAAGAGTGGGGTAATCAGGTGTTGTTGTTATATTGCTTAGTAAATTGGATGTGATAAAACAGCCCCTGGTTTAATGCAGCTAAATGCCAGGTCATAAATGTGGGAACCAGAAATACACGTTATGCTTGCAGGATGGGAGAGAGGATGTGGTGAAAGCAGTGTCTCTGGAAAGATCGTGAGTTTGTGGTGGAAATCCATCAGAATTACACGTTCCTCATTTGCTGCTGTGATTAAACTGGAGGTGCAATAGGTAGATGTAGGCCAGCTTGGAGTTTAATTTTAAATAATGTAAAAAAGAAATATTGAAAAATAAACTGAAAATAATTGTTCTTGAGAATTTATAGTCCTCCTCTATTCCCCCTTATTTTGATTAGCCAAGGAAATGATCAATCTTCCAAAATCTGATAAATTGATAGTACTGGGAGGAGGGAGAGACTGGAAATCAAACCTCAGATGGGAAACTTTCTCTCTTCCTTTATGACCAGCAGTATTTAAATACAAGATCAAAGAATCACAGAAGATATTAAGCTGAAGGCAGCACAGCCGTTTAAGCAGGGGATGCTGCCCTTGGGGAGCAGAGGCGTAGGCAGAAGCAACCACGCTTACCCCTTGATCTCCAACTGTGGAGGGGAAACCCTTAGAAAGGGGATTAAGAGGGAGCAAACAGCCCACTACTCCTTCTGTCAGCCCCAGACCCCTGGAGAGAGAAGCTATAGGGAAACCAGCAACTTCCCTATGGCCAAACACACATTAATTAGTTAACGGAATGAATCCAAGCCAGCAGCAGCTTCTGGGTTTCAGTTGCTGCTGGAGAACCTCATCCATATCAGGTTTTGTCCTCTTGCAGCCCTTCTGGCTCTGGCCAGAAATGGGCTCTGGTGTATTCCTGTCTTAGCTCAGGCTCTCACCCTCCAGGCAACGTCTTCCGTGACCCTGCACAAGGTCTGCTGGACACGCACCTCTCCCTTTCCCTCCCACGTCAATGTCATTTTAAATCTGTGTGCTGCTGCAAGCTGTCTCCTTGCTCTCACACAGATGAGATCTCTCCTCCTTCCCACTCTCATCACCCCATCGAGACCAGCAGTGCTCCCCTTGGCCCAGCACATCTCAGATGCCCAGTTCCTCAGCTCTTCTGAGCTCTCACCTCACCAAGGCTGTGTGAGGGCTCTGCTCCAGGCTTGCTCCTGGGACCTTTCTAGGCTGCCAGCTTTCCTGCAGCTTGTGCATCTCAGCCCTGTGCTGTTGTGGGCCAGGGGAACTTGGGTGAGGCTGGTCCTGGGATGTGGTGCTCTGGTTTTGGCTGCCTCCCACCTGATGAAGTCTCTTGGGATTCAGCATGGGTGCTCTGCAGGTACCAGATCTGCTGCCTTTGACACCCAGGAACCTGCTCCATCCCTCAGGACAGGGAACAGGTTTCTACCTTGGGCACTTGAGGACAACCATGCTTGGGAGCCAGGAGCCCCTTCATCCACCCTCAGAGGCACTCAGCTTGGGAAGCATTTTCTCAGCAAGCGCCCACATATGCTGCAGACACCCACAACACAGCTGCTGGCAGGGGAGGTGCTGCCGGGCTTTCTGCAGGCACCAAGCGATCAGTGTGCGTCCAAGGAACCAGCGAGGCTTCATGTGGTGCTCTTTCAGCTTGTCAGGACCCACATAGCCACCATGAATGGAACCAGCACAGTTCATGCTGCAGGGCAGGGCACTTTCTGCCCCCTGGGAGCAGCAACACCACAGATGCCCCAGAAGCAGCATCTCTCCCATGCTGGATGAAATGCTCTACCCACCCAGCACTGTGCAGAGGACCAGAGTTTCTCATGGTGTTTTGCTCTGCACAGGCTGTGCTATGGAGGAGGTGCTTTGCTCAGGGCTTGGTCCAGTGTCTGGGCAGGGGCTAGGCTGGGTACTGATGTGCTTGGATGTCACCTTGGGATTACATGGACCTGCATTGCACTCATGGCTTGCTCTAGTTCATAAATATATAACAAAGTGCCCAAGGACAGCCCAGCTATAAGCCACTCCCCAGGTGGCATTAGCAGCCCAAACAGTGGGTGCATCCTTGCTGGGGTGACTGTCACTGAGACTGCAGGGCAAGCTCATGGCCCAGCTAAGCACTTCAGTGCTGGGGGAGAAAGGGGGAGCAAGAGGTGCTGTTTTAACATCCTCCAGGCAAGGCACAGGTCCCCTGTGCGTAAGAAAACATGGAGATAGCCATGGGAGAAGCTGCTGAACATGCAGCTGAGGCTGGCCTCACCAGCAGACTGGGGAGGGTGAGCATGGATGAAAGACACCAGCAGAGCAGTTGACAACAAATTAATATTAATGCAGCAATCTCTAGGCTTCCCCTAAACTAACCAGGCATGAAAGAATGGCACCTACAAGAAACCTTTTGTAAGCAACCCATTGCCTGGAGGGACTGTCTCAGAGCACTTCTGAACAGGCTGTCTACCTTCCTGCTCTGTTGCTAATAGAAGCGGTGATTTTTGCTGGTCCCTTGAGTGGTCTCAAGGAACCAGGAAAAGGTCCCTTGGACAGATTTCACAGGACTGGCAAAGACAAAACTGTAAAGAGTTTACTGCCAATCCCTGAATTCAGAGTTGCATCTGCCTGTTACTATGAAATCTACAACACATCTAGAGTAGCCTGCTATTGTCTGAGGTTCTCCTGTCCTTAAAGTCAGTGCTCACCTATGTGTGCAGAGCCCTGAGGTTTGTCTGAGCTTAAGCACCTTCTCAGCCCCCAGCATGGCTAAGAGAAAAAACATTCCAGAGCCAATGGCACCAAGCAAAGTGATGTGGCTACTTGTTACAGCTGTTTGTCCTTTGCTTCTGAAGCCCAGTGGCCACATATCCACCCCAAGACCTTTGGGAAATCTGCCTCTTTAGTTCTTTGGGACTGTGTTGATTGCACATGTACAAAGCAATTAGTATTTGGGGTCGTAGACTATGACTTGGACCTCTCCCCTTCTGCTTCCCTCCTCTGTGTTGCCTCATCATGTAACCCAGCTTTGGATAAAGCGTAGCTCCAGACATTCCCAGAGCTCAGTGATGCGCACTGCCAAGTGGCTCCGGATGCTGGCAGAGGCAGCAAGCTCTGCACAGGAGAGCTGAAGGGGATCTGGGGAGGGAGGGAGTGGGAGAGAGCTGAGGACAACAGAGCAGGGACTCGTGTAACTCCTGCACGAACAGGTTGTGCTACTGCCCCCTCTGCTCAGCCCTGGTGTTTTGTTTTTTGTGTTGCTGGTACCAAAAATTGGACTTGGCAGCTGGTGGAGAGCTGGGTAGGGGAGCTCCTTATAGGGAGGGCCTTATGTTGTGGCTGTAGCAGTCCCAAAACCCAGGCAAACTCAAGCTGTGCCTGTGTGTCAGACCAAGGCAAGTGCAAGGAAGAGCTTCTGAGTTTAGTTCAGTGTAAGCAGACCTGGGGTCCTGTGTGTCATGCTGCTGGGGCACCAGAGGGATGAGAAACCACAGCAAAGAGTTAGGGGATGAGACTGAAGAAGGGAAGCAATCAAAAGCAGCTGTCTGTACCCAGGAGGAAAAAGTTTTTCCAGGGTGCAGGGTCCTGATGTGGCTGCTTGATGTGGAGGAGAGCTTCCTGAATACTCAGCAGAAGCGCTGGGGTAGGGGAGGGCTGTGGTGAAGGGTGATGTGATCTTTCTGATGCAGAGAGTGTAAATGCACTGTAGAAACCTCTGCCCTGTGGTGCTTCATGCAGGTTTGGGGATGGCACATCAGTAGGAGTAGTGGGAAATCTGTACTGCTTCTTCTCTGTCAAGGAGCGTTTGCTCCCCAAGCTTCCCCTCCTTTTCTCAAGAGCTGGGTTTTCTCAGAAGAGACCAGCTCTCTGATTTCTAAGGATAAAAACTCCTGAAGTCTGCTGGAGAGCTCGCGTGCATCATATGCTCCTTGCAAAGCTGCTCCCCAGGAGTGACTCATCACCCCCTGCCCACCTGGGGCTGCTGGAGCATCTCCACAGAAAGGTCGCAGGCTGCCTTGTGGGCGCCAAAGTTAGCTCTGCGCGTGTGTGTGCATGCGGGTAAGCGTTCCTCTGGCCATATGGTGGGATATATCTGCTGAATGGACATACCCACACCATTTCTCTCAGCTTCCTGATAGCAGAGAAAGCAGATGATTTCAGAGCTAAATGAAATTGTCAGCCAACCTGAGGGGCCCTGTGGCTCCCTCCAGAAAATAAAGGCATCTGCTTTATGGCTGACACATTATCTTTCTTCTCCTGACAGGGTAAGGTGTTATGCCTATTCATTTCGAGGTGTTTCTGTGACTGGGATGGCAAAGGGATCTTCGTGCTGTCAGCAGAGGATGGATGGGAGAATGGGGCTGGCTCTTGGAGCAACTGCTGAATGCATCCCATCTCTGACTATTGGAGCATCCATAAAGGTTTCCTCTGCCCCTGTATTAAGATGAAATAAATGTAACATGTTCCTGATGGGACAGTTCAGGCCTCCTGGAGGGAGGACAACTTTGAGCCTGCAGCATGGGTTGGTCAGGAGGGGCTCTCTTGTCCCTTGCTTTTGGCAAGTATTGATGTGACTGTCATTGCCCATCTTCTGACTCAGGTTATTCCTATTTAGACACTTAAGAATATTTCCCACCTTGAAGGGATTAACCATGGCTATTTGAAAGGGATACAGGGTATGAAGAGAGCACTTCAGCCTTTTCAGTAGACTCTGGGTAGCCAGAGAGAACAGTAGGATGTGAGAAACACTATGGTTTAACCAGCCAGGGTGGAGGTGGACGTCTCTGTCTTAGCAGGTTGCAACCTGTGCAAGGTAACCATTCATAGATGAGCTTTCTAGTCTTATTTCCAGGAAAAAACACAGCTTGTAGTTGTCCCTGAACAGGTTCTAGCTTCAAGCCAGTATCTCTTAGGCAGAATGCTTTAATTTAGAACTTGTAGTATTGGTGAATCCCCCAGAATCCTTGGTAAATTAGTTCCAAATCTCCGTTTTAAGACTTCTGTGCCCTATTGCTAGTTCAACGTGGCATCACTTTGTATCTTGTTAGATCTTTGCTGGTTTGAAGAGCTCTGGCCTATTGGATTTCCACTCTCTGAGCAGGCAATTGCAGATAATGATCAAGTCACTCTTGACCTTCTCTGTGATAAATGAAGCAGAGGGAGAGTCCATGACCCATTCTCTTGGTTCCCTTCAGCACCTTCTCCACTTTATCGCTGCACTTCAGGCATGGGCCACACTATTCTAGCAGTGGTACTACCAGTGCTAAATTCAGAAGCACAGACTCTTTGCTCATATTTGACAATTCAGAGTTGCCATTTGCCTCTTTAGCATGATATATGGAAATCACTCCCAACTCATTGTCTGCTAGTTAGTTACCCCCAACATCTTCATAACTGTTGGCTCCCCAGGAGTGACCCCCACCCTCACTCCTCCACATACCCAGTCTGAATTATTCATTCCTAGGTGGGTGGTTTCACATCTGGACATTTCTCAGGCTCATCATCAATTTTTCCAGAGTGTTTTGGGGGTTAACCCATCCTCTGCTGTGTTTAATCTGCCCTTCTGGTCTTCCTGCTGGCTGCATATCTTGGCAACGATTATGTTACTCTGTTCTCCAGGTTATTGTTAAAAACATTAACTGACATATGGCCAAGAGACAGTCCCTTTATCAACCTTCAAGAAACATCCCTGCTGTGTCACACTTTTTGTGCACATTTACATTTTGAAACCTCACTCAGGAAGCAGACTTATCCATTCAGCGTATGCTCCATTCATTTTCTGAGGATCATTTCAGAAATGTGGAGCAATTGTGGATCCAAGGCATCTTCTGGTAATGCTGTGAGACATGAAAGAGTAACGTGAGCACCCTCCTGCTCTGACATGCCTCTTCTGCTCCATGCCTGGACTGTCATGCTCTTGCGTGTCCACTAAGGGAGAAAAGCCATTTGGGAGAACACGGGGATGGGAAGCAGGGGTGTTTGATCATCCAGTGACAGGTCTCTGTCTGAACATGTGGTTCTGACTCCAAGCAAGCAAGTGGGAGAAAATCTCATAACGAAAGATTCAAATAGCTTCTGGGCTGAGAGTGGGGAGGGCTCCTGCCCCAGTTCTCTGCTCCTCTAAGGAGCTTGCCATCAAAAGCAAGCAGGCTTAGACGTCATCAGGCAACAACGAAGGTCACAAGTGCAATCTCTCCCTCTCTGAGTGACGAACTCCATTGGTTTTGTTCTAATTTAAAGTACGCTATTGGGAATCTGTGGGATTTGCCTTTGGCTTCAGTCCTACTAGCCCATTTTACAAGAAGTTTAAGGACGTGTAATAGAAAAGATCCAAACACTCCTGCCGCTCACAGAGGCAGCCTCCCTTCTGAAAACAGCAGGAAATCCCTGCTCATTCTTACAAGCACTTACCCAGCCATGTCTACTGTGTAGCTTGCGTGCACAAGGTGAATGTCATCGTCGTTGGTGGCAATACTTCATGAGCTTGATTGGCCTTCAGCTTGGCAGGGAAAGAGCCATGCCAGTGGGTTGTGGGAAACAAGCCCACAAACATTCCCATGTGTGTTTTCCACTGCTCACTTGCAGAAAGACAGCTTTATTTTTGAGCTGGAGATAAGATGAAGCCCAGTGATGCAGTGACAAGCACTATAACCAAGAGACTCTCCCTGCGACCACAAGGTGACTGAGCCAAGCAGTGTTATTTTGGTAGCAGGGCCAGGCTGCAGCCCAGGCTGGACACCTTCTGCTTGGCTGGTCTCCATCATCCCAGCAGGTCTCTGTGGCTCATGCATGCCATGATAGGGCCTTGGCTACCCTGTTAGGAGGAGCTGTTCATTCATCTGCTCAAGAAGAGGAGATGAAATCAGAAGATGCAAAGTCTCTCTTGCTGGGTCAGATGGAGCAGGAGTGTTGTCAGGGGGTTCAGGGTGTTGTGCTGCAAGAAGCTCTGAGCTTAGCCAGCCTGAGCATTGTTCTAGATGGTGAAAAAGCCATGTTTGGCACTTGAACATCCCTAGATGGGATTACGGTGGAGATGGTGCTGTATTAGGTTTTCCACAGAGAGGTATTCCAAAGCAAGGATGCATCTCAGGGCCCAGCCAGCTCCTGTCCTATTGAAAGAACCAATTTCCTGTAAAAAGCAGGGGAGATAGCTGAGGGCACAACACTTTCCTCCTAAAATTTTCTCGTGAACAACTTCCTACAGCTGATCCACTTGAAGCCAGCCAGGATGCCAAAGAATTTTAAAAGGTGCACTGACAGACCTGTATGCAGGTGATGAGATTGCAAGGATCCACCTCCTTTTCCATCGCCTGGCACAGCAACCAGCTACGTGGACATCTGGACTGTCTCTCACCAGGATTTGCTTCTACAGGTCTGTGCTCACTGTTCATTGAAAGAAATCTGTTACATATGGAGAGCATTAAAACTCTAATGCACACAAATCTCAAATAATCCCAGGCTTTATCTGCTGCGCCCTGCCAGGCACCTGTCCCCAGGCTGCCCCCTGCTCATCCCATTGAGAACCCCCTGCTTCCTTGTTTCTCAGCTCTCCCCACAGCTGTTTTTGAAGGATAATAGACCCTTCTACCATGCAGAAGTGGAGACAACTTCTCCTAGGCTATCTGGAGGACCCAGAGTGGGGTGGATGGTTTCCCTTCCCTGTGGCAACAGGGTGCCTGGGAGCAGCAGCTCTGCAAAAGCCAGCCTTTCAAGGGCAGGGGAGAGCCCTGTTACACTGCCCCTTCTTCCAGATTCTAGCTGGATCCCTGGTGAAGTAAAGCAGCTATTCAAGCTCCCCAAACTGCTGGTACTTGTGCAGAGGGGTCATGTGGAGGCTGAACCTCTCAGGAGGTCCTGAAGGTGAGTGGGTGCACTGTGACCAGCCCCTAGCCATCAGGGAGAGGGAACCATAACTGTGCAAAATTGTAGAAAGTGAAGCACGAAGTATCTCCACTGGGCGTGAGGTCCCAAGTGTCACCTGTTGGAGGTCAGCGCCCAGTTCCAGGGTTTCCCACGAAGTGCTGGTGCTTACTTACCTCCAGGGGTTGGGGCTGCATCACAGCTGTACCAGGGACTCCCTGACCTGCTCCCTGTTACCCGTCTGCTCCCTACATCAGGGTTAGTCCATGCTTCTGCCATGCTTTCTCCCAGACCTGAAGCTCTGAGATGTTTTGCCCCCTTTCCCAGACAACAGCTGCTCTGGGGTAAGAAGAGAAGTGGAAGGAGTGAAATGCACTGTCAGTCCACAGCAGCAGACTGGGAGATATTTGGGGTGACTGGGTTTCAGGGGAATCCCCCCACTGGCTGCAGTGGGAGGGTACCGCCAAGCTCCCAAGCTCGACCCGCACCCATGGTCAGACCACTGCTGTGTTCCTGCTCCCTCCCATCCCAACCTTGCTCCCCCTGCCCATTCCCTCACCCCTCTTCCATCCTCCCAGGCCTTCCCTCTGGCAGGTCTGTCTGACTGTCCTGGGCTCACAGCAACTTTCCGTGAAACACGTCAGAGCTGTTGGGTGTTTCCTGGTCAGAGTAGCTCTCACGAGTCTCGTGCCCTACTTTATATTTGCCACTTTATTTTCTAAATATCCACATAGCAGATAAAACCTCATGTTACTCCCTGCATGGATGCATGCATGCAGGCACAGAGCATGTGCTGTGAGACTGCCCCTGCGCTTGGCTACTTACCATTCACCCACAACCTCCTCCACACACTCTTGTGTACCAACATGGAGCACTCTTGCCTTGATTTGATCTAATTTGATGACACGTCCTGTTCCTTGATGCCAGGCGTGTGTTATCACTCATCTGAGGTACTGTATGCAAGCTGCTGGTTCTGCAGCTCTTCCTGGGGAGCTTGTTACCCGACCCGGTGCCTGTGGCTCCATACGGAGCCATTAAGGGGAAATTGCCTCAGGTTTATGCTTTGAGTGTCCCCGGTTCTGAATTTCACATGATTCCCTCCATCATGTTTTGATCTCGTGGCTGTTTAGATTTTTCTTCCTTCAGGAAAGGCAGGAAGACAGGGTCCCTGATGACCACGGTTCAGAGCTCTGACCCTGAAGTTTCCAAACTGTGTGCAGATTTGCTTGAGAGATTTGAAGAGAGCACTGTCAGCGAGGCATTGAAATGGGTTTCCTTGGCCAGGCTGGAGACTGGCAGAACTTCCTCAGCAAATATCAAAAGATCAGCTGTTTTCCAGTGGCTGAGTCTGAAGATCAGGGTCAGCCTGGGCGCAGCAGGGCTGGCCGCCCACCAGGTGGGTGGAGATGGGAAGCCAGTGTTGTCTGAGATCAGCCTGCAGCTCAGGAAGTTCTTGAGAAGTTTGAAGCTTTTTGCAAGAGGAGGAGGGCTTCAGGAAAGTGTCAAGAGAACATGAGATCATATCATTGCATTTATTTATATACCAAACCCGGCATCTGCTGCGCCCAAGCTCGCTACAGTCCTCAGCATTAAACATTTCATTAGCCCACAGCCCCTCTGGCAGCGCTCACACCCGCACACAGGCTGTTTAGCAGCCAACCCATCCATTTAATTTCTCATTAAACTTTAGATGTAATGAATTTTTTAGTGGTCAAATGGATAAAGCAGTTAAAATTAAAAATGGCTGGATAGCAAAGGTTTGGCCTTTGCTATTTTCAGCCTTTAACGATGTTGTGGTGAAGCCAAGAAGTGCCTGTGCTTGTTTGCTGGGTGAGCAGGTCTCTTCTGGGGGAGGTTCTTTGAAAATACCATCCTTCCAGCATGAGCCGAAGGCTTTGATCTGAGGAGGGGAAGCCAGGGAATAGTCAGTCCCATCAACAAATATTTTGCTGAAGAAAATGCTGGGAATCTTTAAAGGGCCAGCTTTTTTTTTTTTTTTTTCAGGTGAATATTTGCAGTTTTGTTAAGATAATTATGCAGAAAATAAATAGCCACCACCTACCTTTAGTAGAACTGACAGATCTTCAGATGATTAACAGCTGCTACCATTTTAATTAGCTGAAAAACAATATTTATGAGTCGTAGACAGAAGACTGGTTTATGTCTGTGCACAAAAGCTAATGGGTGCCCACTAGTATTCCCTGTGTCACTCTGGACTTCTGGGGTCACCATTCAGACTGACACCAGCATCATAAGTTGTATGTGTCACTGCTGACTTTGAGCTCACAGAAGCCACGGCACAAATGGAGTTTGCTGTGGGACCTTTGCTGGGGTTGTGCCTTTGCTTTTGGCAGAAAACCCTCTATGGGAATCAGTCTCATAAGCTTTCCAAGCAATCTGCAGGTGCGGAGTTGAGCCTGAAGGCAGCTCTGCCCTTCACAGAGCAGGCCTCTGAGGCAACAGCTTTGCATATTGCATGACACCGATATGGCAATGAACCTTCATCCTCCTGTGAAACATGGTGTGACCCAGTCTTGACACTCTGCCAGGGAAGTGGTAACAAGTTTGGGTTTCCAGTCCAGATAGAAACGTCTACTTGCAGATGTCCACATGTGAGTGGTTCCACATGTGGGGTCTGGAGGGCAGTTCATGCTGAATTCAGTGCAGGCTGAATTGCTCTCACTGACTCCAAATCTCCGGTGCCTACCACTCAGGTAGGCACCAGCTCGCTGAGAGATGGCTGCACACTGGGACTTTAATTTTTAACAAGGTCCTCCTTCCAGCCCTGAGTTGCTAATTGCTGATCAGGCTCTCACCAGTGCTTAGCACTGGAGGCCACAATCTACAGCTGGGGTTGGGAGGGTGTGATAAGATCAAGCAAATCCCAAAGGAGCCAAAAGCAAAGGAGCAGGAAGAGGAAGGAGAGACCTGGAGGTTTGCCTAGGAGGAGGTAAGAAGGACATGTGGGAGCAGAGGCAGAGGAGAGCAAAGATGTGCCAGGAACCTGGGCAGGTGCTAGAGGAGGACAACATAGAGGACATCAGCAGACTATTAGAACCTGGAAGGTTTGAAGAGAAAGATGAAGGGGCATCAGAAAGGGTGAAAAGCACCCCCTGTTTAGGACCATACGCTGGTATATACCCATATATACCCATGCATGGATATATTGAGAGGGTGCAAACAGCAAAGGCAAGCAAATATTGGAGATGGGGAGGGAAGGCTGAGAGCTGGGAAGGATGGGAATATAGAAGTGCACGCAGAGGTGTGAGGTGGAAATCTGTGCAGTTGGAGTCAGGATGCAGGAGGGAGTAACCTGCAAAGGTGGGGAGGGAATAGAGATATTTATGAAAGCAAATGAGGTGGTGCAGAGAAGACCTCCGAGTCTTGTTGTACTCCATCAGCTTCTTTTCATATTTCCCTTTGATGATTATTTATTTATTTATTTTATTATTATGAATAAGAACCAGGACCAAAGTTGTAATAGCAAGAAAGAAAAAAAAATAAGTGTGTTAACAAGTTTCTAGCTTCAGGGTAGAGGCTCATGCCTAGTCAGCTTGGACAGGAAGAAATCAATCTGTTGTGATGATATAGATTTGCACAGTGCAATGTATATTGGGCTTCAGGTCTTCCTACATAATACCCAATATGACTCACTTCCAGGAGCTAGATTTGCTGGACTGTTGGTTTCTTAGAAATCTCTGAATTGTGGTATTTATTATTATTTCTTATGTGCTTTGTCTTCAGGAGCCAGGCTATATCCAGACATAATAGCAACGTTCGCCTCCCAGCAGGCGAGGCTGTCCATTGGCGCGTGAGGTGCCTCAGAGGCAGTCTTCGAGTATCTCAGCAGGTGGCTGCGTGCCCAGAGTGTGGCCGCCTTCCAGCTCTGCCAGTTTGATAATTTACAGAAACGCAGATCTTCATTCCTGCGAGCGAAGAGTCTAATAAATAAATCAATAGAGATGTGCGAGGCATGAATTATCCAGCGGCTCCAGGCAAGCCGTGGTTGATCGAACGGAGGCCATCACCTGCCCTGGCTCAGCCAGCCCAGGGTGGGAGTCCCCGGCACCAAAGGACTCTCCTGCATCAATCACAGAGCTCAAGCTGAGGAAGTCCTGGCATGTAGAAGAGAGAAAACATCAAAAGGACACTTTGACACATACTTAACATTTTATATATTTTGCGTAAAATAGCAAAAAGGAAATTTTTAAAATATTCATCTCCTGGGAAGGCAGCCGGGTGGATAAAAAGCTCCTGATGCACAGGGAAGCAGGGAGGAGATGAGGGCTGATGTACATCTCCTCTGACCAGTGAAGGAGACAGCAGGCGATTCCCAAGAGCTCCTGGGGTGTCTTGCAGGTGCTGAGGGCCAGGGGAGCTGGGAGAGAGCCTGCAAGCCCTCCCTGCTGGAGAACCACATCTGGTAACTCCTGCCAAGGGGCAGCAATGCCACCTCCCAGGATGAAATCGCAAGTCTCATCGTGGGTGATGTTCTTGTTAAGGTGCCAGCAGCTGCAGTCCTGCTAGGAAGTGCAGTTCTCAGGTTTTATTTTGCAGAAGAACATTATAAGCCTCTGGCCATGGAGAAGTTTGAAATTGCTATCACAGCACAACTCAAAGCTTTGGGAACTGGGGGATAAACCATCGGTATATATGATTATTTTATTTATTTATGTTTTTCCCCAGTATTCTCTTGCTAAGCCAGCCCTAAGTCTGGGGTCAGGGAGAGAGAGGAGTGTCTGGGTTTTCATATTTGGCCAATGATGCAGATATGCAGAGGCTGGAAGGACTGCATCACAGCTCCTCACTGAAAGACCAGAATTGGTAGTAGGTGCATATAGGCATCCACTCAACAGCCTAAATAGCTGTATCAGCTCTCCTTTCTTATGCAGCAACACCAGATACCCAGGAGAGCAGGACCAAACATACTTAGAAACTCCAAATTCATCCTTCGATATTGTCTTTCACTATTAACCTTCGATACCCCAGGTGAGCCAGCACCTTGCTGGGTTATATCAGCAGAGCTCACTGCACTCCCTACTCCAGACTAGACTGGAGAGTTTCACTGCTTGTCCCTTCTCCTGAAGAGCTGACAGCCTCCCTGGGCTGTGAGAGGTGTCCAGCTGTGGAGGTCCATATTCACTTTTTCTTTTCCTCACACTTCCAATAAATGAGAGTTTTAGTCTCAGATGTGTCCATGGCTATTAAAGACCTCTCTTTTTCTGGGCACAGAGTGGTGCAGGACAGGCAGAGACTCACAGAAGCATATCCCCACTCCTTTCCACAGAGACTTGCTGTCCATGTGGGAACAGCTCTTCCCCCTCCTTGGCTTTGCTCACCAGCATCGCCCCAAATCCCTTGCTGACTTATTTGACCAGCCTGCTTTTCCCCTTCTCCACCTGTCATGGAAAGACATCTCCTGCCTGTCCAGCTCTGTCTGCTGTGCTTGGTCCCACAACCTGCGGCACTGGCTATCCCAGCACGCTAATGCCGAAGCTTCCCTTGCCAGCACTGCTGCAGGACAGCAGATCCCTCCGCACAAGGACACCTGGGAGATGCAGCCACACAAACCAGAGCGCCAGCATGGAGCTGGAGACAGTGGGGAGTATTCGCCCCTGAGGCACAGGTAGGAGAAGAGAGCGACCTCAGGGACGGGCTACAGGAGGACACTGTTGCAGAGGAAAGCGTGTTGTGGGGTGCTCTGTACAAGGAATGCTTTCAGGATTTAACTTAATCCACTTCCTTGATTAAGCTACTGCAAACTAAAGTCAGTCTACACTGCGAGTGCCCATTTAAAGCACAGTGTGCTTTGGCTAATCCCTTCCCTTCAAAGCTGTTCTTATTTTTTCCTTCATTTTCCAGAATGTATCTGCATGAGCCTGCTGTCAGGGAGGGTTTCATGCTAAGCACACCACTCCCATGCTCAGTGTGCAGATGGGATGGTGAAGAGACATGGGGTCTCTGCAAGCAGGGGGAACAGAACAGGGGGCTTCGCATCTCACACTGCTCTCCCACCTCTCTATGCCAGCTCATCTGCCAAGGGTGTGTTACAGAAGCCAGCCAGCCTCCTTAGAGCCAGGAGAGACAGAAGCCTGCTCCTTCACTCTAGCACAGGAAATCTTTCTTGGGCAAAAACAGCAGTGAAAATTGAAAAAAAAAGAAAAATATTTTTATTTGTTCTTTTCCTATATTAGGTTTTGCCCTAAACATTGCAAAGCTACAACCCTCAGCAAGGTGAAACCTCCCAGGGGCAATCTCATGCTTGGGGCAGATTTGTTAGACTTAATAGCATACAACCTGTGTTTAGTTGCAATTTGTCTGCCTGAGATGAACGTTGTATTCACCCAGATGCACAATGAGAGGCCATAAATATCACAAAGCAATTTGTATCTAACAGGGCATATGTGTAAACTGTACATATGCCCTCTCCACTTCTCTGCACCTTCTTGTCCCTTCACAAAAGCCGTTGATACAGTCTTCTGCCAAAAGGTCCAGGAAACCAGCCCTCTTTCCCTGCTAGGGAGACCTCCATGAACAGCCAACCCAAAGGCCAATAATGCTCCCTATCTGGGCAGAGAGGAGGTGCTCCCACAAGGCACTGGTGAGAGCAGACCCACAGTTTTCTAGCTCAAGGAAGGCCCCATGAAGGGGCACTGTGTGCAGCACATATCTGCAGCAACTGTCCTTGTCCAGGGAAAGCACTGGATGAAGAGACTGCAACAGCAGATATTTTGATCTGCATTCACAGTCAGCACAGTGGCATTCTCTCCTACAAAGGCTCATGTGATGGGATTGTCCAGCAGCAGTTCCTCTGGCACAGGATGGTCCAGGGGCAGGAGGGATGAAGGTGGGAAAGGAGGTGACAGGAGGACATGGGCTGCCTTCCTGAAGACATCTCCACTCAGGCAGACACAGGACATGAGGAGGGAATGCGGACCCTGAGTTCTCCCTTGATGGTCCTGAACTGATCAGGAATGCCCTGCACCATACAGCCAAGGGAAGGCTGTGGATATTTGCTCTCTATCTTTGACTGTTGCTTTGGGCTCAACCACAGTCCTTGCTGAGTGGCTTTAAAATGGTGGAGAGTGCCTGTGTTCTGCTCCCAGAAATGGATCAAGGCAGTTCTGGGCTTCTGGATGTGTGGGGAATTATGTGACTCCTATTCGGAGATGAATCCATCTGAGATGTGGTAGACACCATTAGTCTGGCTGGGCTCTAAAGCAAGATGCTCCCAGGACACCAACAGAGCCCTGACTTGCATCAGCCAGTGAGGCAGTGACGTTGGCAGTGTATGGGAGGCTGAGCTTGTCCTAGAGGAAGGCGACTGTGAAGACACTGCACGGCTTCTGAACTGAGACAGAGGTACTTGCTTGGAGCCCCAGGAAAGGAGAAAGTCCCGGAGAAGGTTGCTCTGACCATCTCCTGGCTTTCTCCAGCTGCTGTTAGGTCCTTTTACACCCGTGCTGTCCATATCTATGTCCCAGAATAGTTTCTACTGTTTACCTTGGACTCTAATGACAGCTCTTCTGGTCCCTGTCTTCTCTGGCCGATACTGGCTGGAAAGCTTCACACACAGCCTGGGGCCCTCCTCCTGCTCCTTTATTATAACAGATCCCTGACTGGTCCAGACCCAATGGGAATGTGGTAACTGCAGTAAGGATACCTGGCAGTGAGAGATGAGGAATGCTGGGAGGAAGATTTTGGAGAGGTGTGCTCTGTGCACACATAAGAGCATGGACACCTTCTTAGGGTTGAAGTCCGAACAGCAGCATTTCTCTGGTGAAGATTTTGGGGTGGAGCTGCTCACTGGAAGTGGAGGACCATGCATTGAGAAGTGGGGTGGAGGGACTGGAGCAGCAGATGGGCAGGGTGGCTGTCAGGCACTGAGAAAACTGAAACAGCACTCTGTTTATTCAGAGAATAACATCTCATTTTCCAAAACATTTCCATTTTCATTCTTTATTTTATTTTCAGTGAAAAAATGTGAAAACTGTAATATAAAATTTCCCATGGAGGTTTCCCATTTTGACAAAAAATTAATTTTCCATTGCACAGATATTTTAAACAAACACTTCTGCCTGCTGTATGAGGAATGAAGAACATCAGCAACACTTAGGGGAGGGAGGGTCATGCCATGATGAACAGTGACTCTCAGAGATGCTTGGGTTTGTGACAGAAAACATCTGTTTTGAACAACCTGGGCAGCATTGTGGCTAGAGTAGCTGATGTAAGGTGGGATTCATCACCTCCCTCATGGGTATCCAGTCCTTCTCCTAAATGATGGAGAGCGCTGGGGGTGGTTGATTCATCCAAGAGAAGTGCTGTGAGCAGGACAAGTATGCTGGGACACCCATGTCTCCTCTGACAGATTTCAGAGTCTAGTGTTAGGATGGTGACAGTTAAACAAGATGAATCCCTTCCCATGATGCCTGCATGTATGAGTGGGATATGGGGTAGAATAACATGGGGTAGAAATAAAGTTGTGGCATTCCCTCTTCTGAGCAATAGTGTCTGCTTGCTTAGTTTGTTCCTTAAGTGTTTTGCTCCTCTGGAATAAGAGTGAAATGGTTGAGCAGAACCCCCAGGAGGGAGGAAATTGCTCCTGTCCTGAGAGCAGCCAAGCCTGCCCGGGGAGAGACATTTCTGAATGGCAAAGAAGGAGGAAGAACATAAAGAAGTCGCAGCAGGGAGATGGGTTGTTGAAATAAACAGCTGGGTCTCCAGAGAGACAGAAGCAAAACTGCCTGGGGATAAAACTTCCAGGAACAAAACTTCCCAGGACTGTGCAGAGCCTGCTGTAACTCAGAAAGTCGCTGAATTGACTGAAAGCCAGCCTGGAAGCAAGGACCTGCTTGCAAGGGCTCTGTAGGCGGGGGAGAGCTGTTAATGAGCCTTTTCATGTCTATTCTATCTGATCTAATTCTATTCTGTCACTTTGATTTTTCTTTCTGTATAAAAGTTAATGCATGTTATAAATAATACCTGTCTCTTGAACTGACTGATCTTCTTTGGGGAGCTCATTTTGGGGAGAAAGGCTAGGCAGAGATACCTCAAAGCTGTGTCTAAATTGGGGTCCCATCACAACAGTACACATTGCATCACACAGGAACCAGAACTGGTTTTCAGGCTGCAAAGAAGAAAGGGTTGAGTACAGATTTATAAAGGTATGGGAAACCTTTGTGGAATGGGAGGTTAAAGGCCACTTTGCCTACTGCATCTTTTAGAGAGGAGCCCGAGGTGCAGCTCAGGCTGTTCTCTAAGGCCCTGTATGGGAGAAGGTTTCTAACACTGTAGAGCTCTTTCAGTCTTTTGGACAGAGGCAGGATACTGGTGAGAAATAGCAGTCAATAAAATTGAAATGTGGAGGAGCTCACAGAGGGGGACACTTTGGTCACATGTGGAAAGCCACAAATAACTTTAGACACCTCCCTCCCATGGAAGCTGGTGCCTGAGTGAGTGGGTGCTCCTTCACTTGTGCCCTTCTTCAGCAAACAGTTTTTCAATAGCCTGTGAAAGCTAGTACCCAACGAACCCAGCACTCATAGACAAACAGCTTTGCTTAGACTGAAGATGGAGCAACCAGAGCTCTGTTGCAGGGAAAGTGATGTTCTTGCCTCAGTCATCTCCATTACTGAATGCTGTCTTATTTTTGTATATCTGGTCTTGATCCCCAGCTAAGTCCTGCACTGGACTCTGCCTAATTCAAACACTGCGGCAGCCAGCCACTGGCTGACCCGAAGCTTAAGGCTCAATCCCAGCCAAGCACACAGTGCACATTTTGACTCAGTGATCACAACGGTCCTTCTGGCCCTAGAAATCATGAGTGCATGACCCAACCTCCAGTTTGGTGTCCACTGGTTCCCTTGGTCTTCATCTCTATGATAGTGAGACCATGCTACAGCAATGGGTACTGGTGGTGGCTCATGCTCACAGGAACCTGCTGTAGCCAGGGTAGGTGCTGTAGCAGAGTCTGGCAGAGTCTGAGCATGGTCTCTGTTCAGGGATGTTGTCTGCAGGTCAATGGAGCTTCCTTCTTGAGGACTCTTCTTGAGACAGCTCTGAAGAGAGGCCTGGGGGTGAGGACAGCAGTATCTGGGAAAAAAAAAAGGGGAGGAAATCTTGCCCTCTGCTCTTACTACATGTCTCTTTATCTTGCTTCTGAAGGGGAAAGCCATACTGCCACTGTCTACATGTTGTTTCCTTCTCTGCTTCCAACGATCAACCAGCCCAGTTTTCTGTGTTCTCTGCTCTTCTCATCTGCCATACAAGGGTTCAGCTAATCAGTCAGGTGCTGCAAAGTCAGGGAAGGACAGAGCTGCTCTGCATATTTGGCTTGATACAAGCAGTGCTGTATTGAAAAGGAGGCACGCAGTGAGTGTTCTTGGATGGAGAGGGGCAGCTGGTGTGCACAAGTACGGAGCTGTGTATCTCATGGTGTGTATGCATCAGTGGGTGGGGATGGAGCTAGTGGTAATTTAAACCATTAATCAGTTCCTTGGGGAAGAGTTGGTTCCCTACAGCTGTCCTCATCCCTTTGACTACAGCAGGCTGTGGGTGGGCTGGAGCCCTTGGCACAGAAGTTGCAGCTGAAATTGTGGGGTCTGTGCTGCTTATGTGTTGGCAGAGGGCTCTATCTCAAAAAAAGGCCCTGGCTGCATGATGGTGACAGGTCCAGGACCATCCAGAGACCAGCCTTGTGGTGGGTCCTAGATGGCTGAGCTGGTACCATGGAGAAATCTGTCAGAGTGAAGGAACATCTTGCTCTTTAACTTGGTGCTGAAAATTAGAGGACTGAATGCCTGGGCATGCCAGAAAGGCTGGGTTTTGAGGCTTAACTTGACAAGAAACACATTAATTCCTTGCTGTTTAATACTTTGTTAAATTAGCCTGTGTGTTTTAGTGGCATGGACCTGGTTATAGGCTCGAGCAGACCTGCATCGGACTAGCAGTTCATTTAGACAGCCAATGGAAAAATAGGATGAGAACTACAGCTGGGGATGTTCTCACTGAAGGGCTAAAAATTCACCGAGAAGAACAGCAGCTACACCCTAGAAGTGTCACTTGAGCTTCTCAGATGTGCGCTGAGCTGGGGAGTGTGAAGAGGAGCCTTTGCAGTAAGGATTACCTGGGGTTGGGCTCTTGACAAGAGGTAGTGGAGTGCACGAGCTTTTGGCAGGAAGTTTTGGGTGAATGACTGGATGGAGCCAGTGACCTTCTGGCAGCTCTTCCCATAGCAGTGGGTTTCCTGTGCTGGTAAGCTGCCCCTGAACAAGCTCCTGGTTTAGACCTGTGCTTAAAACATCTTGAACTGGGAGACCAGACAGGCTTACCAATACAGTTGTTTGCTTGCAGGAGAAACAGTGAACCACTAGGACCTCTAAGTCTTGGAAAAATCCATTTAATTTCCTCACTGCTCTGGATCTGCTCTGAGCTGGTGAAGGAGCTCTGCTGGTCTTTGCCTTCTTGCTGTGGTACTGCAAGTCATCCCCATGTACTCGGTCAGCTGTGCTGCTTCTCTGTCCTTCCCTGTAGCTTGCTGTGATTATTAGGGGTTCATGTGCCCGTACACTTGCAGCATTGTACAAGTTCCATCTCTCATCTCCCTGTTGGCTTGGCACCCCTGTGTTTTGGCTTAGGACTTGTGCTCTTTTTTCTGCAGTCAGATCAGGCTGTGAAACTTTAATTTGCTGCCCTGCAGTTCTCGCATCCTCTCGTCTTCCCTGCT
Source organism: Anseranas semipalmata (assembly GCA_013399115.1). Classification (NCBI taxonomy): domain Eukaryota; kingdom Metazoa; phylum Chordata; class Aves; order Anseriformes; family Anseranatidae; genus Anseranas; species Anseranas semipalmata. Next base: position 81,926 of record VXAA01004108.1, on the reverse strand, counting down.
TGGCTGCCTTTCACTCCTGTTGACTGTCTGCTGTTTTGGATGATTTTTTTCCAAACTGTCCTAGCCTGTATTTACCAGGGCAATTTGCATTTTGTTATTTTCTGCACATATTTCAGAGGTTTTCTATGCATTTCCCTTTTCTCTCTGGGGCTCATCACTTCCTTCTATTTAGCATTATCTACAGGGCTCTATCCTGTTTGGTTTATTTCCAAGCAGTTTGCTGTCTCTCTGCCTGTGTAAAGCTGCTTTCCCATGTCTGAAGTTTGGCTCACCTGGAGGCTCTCCCAGCAGGTGACCTGATTTACTACCTCAGACCATTTTGCTATTTAAATAATCTCCACACACATCACCTGCTCTTGTTCTTAGCTCTAACTGGGGCTCCTTCTCTCATCCCTGTCCCAAGTATTTTTTTCCATGTGGGTAGAAGAGGAACAGCTATTCCCACTGGATTCCCATTCTGGCTATATTGGGGTCCCAGGCTGGTAGGGGATTGCCTGGACATTTCTAGCTTTTTGGAGGGCAAATCCTTGACAGCATATCTTTTCCACATTTTTCTTAAATTTGAGGAGCAACAGGCTCTGACCAGCTGCATCCTGAGCATCTAGAAAGTGTGTCTTCCTCAGTTCCTGCCTGTCAAAATTCCTGTTTCATTCCCTGACCCTTTATTGAAGGACAGTTCCCAGCTTCACAGCTGACTCTTCAGATTGTCAAGAAAAAAAGACAAAAAGTTATTAGGATATCAGAATTGCCTGCTGGGATCAGAGGGACACCTGGCGTATTTGGGGGAGAGGGGATGACCAGCAAACATTTGGGATCCCACTGAGACTCTTGATGTCCTGTGACTGTGCTACTCTGCTGCTAGTAAGGTCTTAATTCAGATCAGAAATGAGCTGTTAAAGTAAATCTCCTATCGTTTGCATTTACCTTGCTTGGACAGGCATTGTGGAGTGCTCCACGAACACATGAACTCGATTCCTTATGGATGGCATTAAACTGCCAAAAACATTTTGGGGGACTATCTGATGTTCTCCAGGGCGTAGTGGAGATTCAGCCCAAAAGACTAGGCTAAAGCTGTGCTGAAGTTAACCCAATGTGTGTCACATGGACACTGGGTCTCCAGCACCATCAGCTTCACTCCATGGGGCCACACTGATTGCACTGTACTGCTTGCTAACGAGGAAGTAGCCTGCACCAGTGCTCAACTCTGAAGCTCATTGCAGGTGAGAGAACAGGGCTCAAACTTTTCCAAATCCTCTCCAGAGATGAGATTGTGTAACGCATAAGTACACTGGTGACTTCCCAGTATCCCTGCTGAGACTGAGGTGACCAAGGTCCAGAGCAGTCCATGTTCTGTACTTGAAGCAAACAGGTCACATTTTTCTAGTGATAAACAATTCCTATTGGAAAAACACTTTTCTGTTCTTTTTTTTTTTTTTTTTTCTAATGCAATATCGTGCTTTTCATTATACTAGCTGCTTTGTCAGCAGTGGTTTGAAATCCAGAATTTCGGTACAGATTCAATATAGATTCTGTGTATTTTTGTTCTTTTCTTTCTTTCTTTCTTTCTTTTGTACGAGTATGTGTTAAGTTTTTGAACTTGTGGGTTTTGTTTTATTTTATTTATTTATTTATTTTTCCCTCCCAATCCAGCCTGTTTCCTAATTACATTGATGATATTTATTTGATCAGCCTTTTTTCCGGTCTGTTCAACTATGCATTTCTCTGCATGTCTCCTTATCACTTCCTCCCACTCTGACCCTATATTGGGTTTATGTGGCAAGGGGTTGGTAGGAGGGGAGCTGCAGGGGTGGCCTCTGTGAATAGAGCCCAGCAGCTGCCCAGTGTTAGAGAAGAGCCAGTTCCAGCCGGCTCCAAAATGGACCCGCTGCTGGCCAGAGCTGAGCCATGAGCGATGTTGGTTGTGCCTCTGGGAGAGCACATTGAAGAAAGGGAAAAAAAACTCCTACACAACAGCAGCTGGGAGAGAGGAGTGAGCAACTGAGAGAGAAAGAATCCTGCAGCCACCAAGGTCAGTGCAGAAGGAGGGCAGGAGGTGCTCCAGGTGCTGGGGCAGAAATTCCCCTGAGGCCCATGGAGAAGCCCATGGTGCAGCAGGCTGTCCCCCTGCAGCCCATGGGTACCACAGCAGAGCAGATCTCCAGGCTGCAGCCCATGGAGGAGCCCATGGTGGAGCAGGTGGATGTGGCCTGGAGGAGGCTGCAGCCCATGGGAGCCCCTGCAGGAGCAGGCCCAGGCTGGAGCTGCAGCCCGTGGAGAGGAGCCCACACAGGAGCAGGTGATCTGGTGGGAGCTGCTGCCTCTGAGGAACCTGTGCTGGAGCAGTTTGGTCCTGAGGGATGGACCCCCGGTGCAGACCCATATTGGAGAAGTTCTTGAAGAACTGCTGGCTGTGGGAAGCCCACGTAGGATCAGTTCAGTAAGGACAGCATCCCATGGGAGGTACCCCACACTGGAGCAGGGGAAGAGAGTGACCACGAAGGAGCAGCAGATGATTAAGTGTTCTGGACTGACTGCAAACCTCATTCCCCTGTGCAGCTTGGGGGGAGGAGGTAGAAGAGGGTGGATGGGGGTGGGGGTGTTTTTATTTTGCTTTTAGTTTCTCACTGCTCTAGTCTGTTAGTAATAGGCAATAAATCATATTAATCTCTTTATGCTAAGTCTGTTTTGCCCATGAAGGCAATTGGTGAGTGGTTGTCCTGTCCTTATCTCAGCCTTTTCCATGGCATTTTCTCCCCCTCTTCCTTTGAGGAGGGGGAGTGAGAGAGTGGTGCAGTGCAGTTCAGCTGCCCAGCAGGGTGAAACCACCACAGACCCCCAACACCCACTCCCACCTGTTAAACATTTTTAACCATTTTACCAATTTCAAATGAATTTGGTGGATATGACAGGATCTGAAAGACAGTTAAGTTCATGCTTAAAAGGCTGCAGCATGCACTTATTACTTCTTCTCTTTGTCCTCCAGTATCTACCCAGCCATCACTTACACCCATACACAACTGGGAAGAATTGCAGTGAGCTCTTCCTCTTGCCCAGCAGCAGCTGGAGGACACGGGATGTAATTAGGGATCCTGCATGTGTGGGAGTTTGGGGAAGTGTCATGTCTCTGCAGGGACTTGGAAGTACTGTCAAAGCAAAAATATGGGAGAGGACATGAGGAAGATCCAATGATATGCAACTAAGGATTAGAAACTATCTATAGGAAATAGATTTTGATTCTGGTGCTTATTGAACAACTTTCTTTTTACTTCCTGCCCTTTTATTTGCACTGAACAGGGAGGGGAGGGCACTGTGTGAAATATTGGAGAACTTTTATTTTTCTCCTACTTGAAAGGACATAGAAGCCAGACCTCAGCAACATGATGTGGAGAAAAGCTTATTCTTACATTTTCAATCGCTTGGTGAAAGCCATTTGATTTGATTACTTTAACATCTTCAAATTTCTCTGCACTGTTGATGCAAATCTGTTATTTTTAAAATTGAAACAATGCAGAATATAAAAAAGCACAGATCTAACACTTTTACTAAATTCAATCTGTTTTAAACAAATGTGTACAGTAGCTTTAAAATTAGCAGTAAAATTACAGATATTAACAATTCATTGGTTCATTGACATCATAAACAGCATTTGCATTATGCATTTACTCGTTTCGTCTTCCATTTTTCATGTAAATAAGTAACTAACTCTTATAAACAAAATATTATAGTTGCGTAACATATATTCCATTTCTCAGTAAGAAGGTAAAAGGCTTTGGAGCCAAAACCGGTAATTTTCTAAATGGCAATAGAAATGAAACCACAGCCAAAATTTCAAGCTGGCTTGATTTCCACAGCAAAAATGTTTCTGTCTCTTGGTCCTGGAAACCTCTCTTCTAAAGAGGACAAGAAAGAGCTGTGGACACTTCTTTTAAACCAACACTATTCCCAATTATCATGTATTTCCCAGATCCAGGATGATTTTGAACAAAGATCCATATGTGAACACATATTTGTTGATTTAAATTCCTTCCCATCCAGTTGTTTGTAAGTATTTTTGCTTCAACCATACTTAGAGTTTTTTCCCCCAACAGGAAATTTTTGGCCAGCCCATTTTTTAAAAGTAAGAGAAAATACAGCAAATTAAGCCAGAAGGAGTTTCAGAATTAAAGCTTTTGCTCTGGACGCCTGCTTGATGTGTCGTCTGTGTTCATAAGATGAGAGCCTGAGCTCTTCAGTGCAGATGCATTATAATTCAGCTTAGAAGAGAGCATTCACTCCCTCCAAGTGAAGGCAGGTGAGATAAAATTAGGGAGGTGAAGCATCTTCCTCTGTAACTATTCTACATGAAAAGACATCTGGGCAAAGACTTTAGTCCTTGGCCATCCCCAGGCCAGTGCAATGAATTGGCTGACATGCATACCAGAGACGCAGCACAGCTACTTCAAACTTTCTCAGTGCTCTCATAAAGCTGAATTTTGGCATCACAGGGTTGAGGGACAAAGTAATTTACTCTGCCCTTGTGCCTTCCGCTGCCCAAATTCCATCTGAGAGCAGCTGCAGGGGAAGCTTCTGTGAGGGGTGAAATGTAGCAGAACCTAGAGAGGCTGCAATGATCTGGTGGAGATGGGAAGGCTCTGAATAGTTTGGGAAGATACAGGGGAGAAAGAGGAGTAGAGGATCTAGAGAAGTTTAGGGGGCTGTGCAGACCCTGCACACACCCAACCCTGCTCTGCTCACCTATGTCTCTCTGCTCTCCAACCCCCCTTTTGAGCATGAATGGGCTGAAGGAAAAGGGTCTGGGTGGAAGGAGGAGCTTGCATCCACCCCAGAGCTGGGAAGAAGCTGGAGTTCTGCCACCTCCTTCCTTTCCTCCATGCTCCCCAGCTGGCTCCTCATCCCAGTGTCAGCAGAGCAAAGCCAGACATTCATGGCTAGTGGTAGCAGTTGGCCCCTCTGCCTAGACCTTGGGCTGCTTCTGGAGGCAACAGCATTTTTTTTTTCTTGCAGAGGAGCACAGTGTCTGCAGGTGGACACTGTTGGGGTGGTGACATGCCTCTGATGGGACTGGGGGTATCCTGAATAGAAAACAGGTCACATTAACTGGGCATATTAAGTACGTACATGACGTACTTCTGTGCTTCTGAGACGGTATTTCCAGTTCCTTCTGACAACACCTGAATCTCCTACAGGACTCTCAGGTCCTGATTATTTCTCTCTCAGTCATCTTAAAACACCTCTACCACCCCAAATTGCCTCCCACTTGTTTTTGATCTGCTGGCATGAACTGTGGTCAGTCTGGACCTGTGCTGATTGGCCTGTTGGCCGTTTTGAGGAGATCAGGCTTGAGCTGTCCTTGCCTTCCCACAGCAAAGTCACTGACAGCATTGATTTCTTCTCCTCAGTTGCAGGTTTTTATAACACCTCCTGTCTCTAAGACCTTTCCCCTCTTCCCTATGTGGCTGAAGTTCACTTATACAAAAGAGCTGGCAGACGGTTGGGCAGACTAGACAGTGTCCACCCATGAGTCTTTGTTCTTTACAAAACCAGGCTAAAAATGATTTATTTATTTTTTTTTTTTTTTGGTACAAGCAAGTTCACATTCTTTCTAAGAGCTCTTTGATGATCAAACGTTTTCTTATTTTATGATGTTTTATACTACCTTCCCAAAATAACAAATCAGTTAGGCTATTATTTCTAACAGCCTCTGCCATAATCTGACAATGTTTCCTTTAAGTCCAGGTCCTCAAATTTGACCAGACTTTTTCTTGTACAAGGCAGAAGGAGTTTAGGGTCCTTTGTAGTCCAATCTACCACAGATTCAGGAAAACAAAAGGAATCAGAGAATCTTTTAGGTTGGAAGGGACCTCTTGAGACCATCTAGTCCAACTCTCCTGCTCAGACAGCTTCACCTAGAACAAGTTGTCCTGGACTATGTCCAATTGGGTTTTGAATATCTCCAAGGATGGAGACCTTGCAACCTCTCTGGGCAACCTGTGTTTGACTTCCTTCGCAGTAAAGAAGTGTTTCCTGATGTTCAGATGGAACTTTCTGTGTTTCAGTTTGTGCCCATTGCCTCTTGTCAGGTCACTGGGCACCACTGAATACTCCCATCTGGTATTTATACACACTGATAAGATCCTCCCGAGCCATCTTTTCTCCAAGCTGAACTGTTGCAGCTCTCTCAGCCTTTTCTCAAATGTCAGATGCTCTAGCCCATCTTTGTGGCCTTTTGCTGTATATCATATGGACGTAAGTATGTCTATCTTTTTTGTACTGGGGAGCCCAGAACTGGACACGGTACTTCAGGTGTGGCCTTACCGGTACTGAGTAGCGGGGAAGGATCACCTCCCTCAAACTGCTGGCAATACTCCTCCTAAGGCAGTCCATGAGGCTGTTGGCCTTCTTTGCTGCAGTGGTATATTGCCAGCTCATGATCAACTTGAGGTCCACCAGGACCTCACGGTCCTTCTCTGCAGAGCTGCTTTCCTGCTGCTTGGACTACAGTATGTACTCGTGCATGGGTTTACTACTCCCCAGGTGCGGGATTTTGCATTTCCCCTTGAGATTCTTTTGTGATCTTCCTCTCTGCCCACTTTTCCAGCCTACTGAGGTCCCTCTGAATGGCACCACAACTGTCTGGTGTATCAGCCACTCCTCCCAGCTTTGTGTCATTTGCAACTTGCAGGGGGTGCGCTCTGCCCCACTGTCCAGGTCATTAATGAAGTTACCAAACAGTGTTGGCCACAGTACTGACCTCTGGGATACACACTTTTAGTGATTTGCCTGCAACTGGACTTTGTGCTGCTTATGGCCAACCTCTGTGTCCCTCATCTCAAGCTAATGAAGCACAGGTACAAATTTCATGTTGCTTCTGAATCGTTTAAGAGCTGTTATTTTGTCCACTTTCCATTCGCATTTCAAACAGAGGAATTCCAGACCATAAGTCTTTTTTTTACCCCTAAAAAGATAGCAAACAAAGGAAAGTTTACACTTTGTTTTTTGATCATCATTATTTATTCTCAGCAACCACCATCTATGTAAGACAATGAAATCTGTAATATGAGTTTCAGTACTGCTCCTTTGCACGTGTCACTGATGGAAAGAACCACTGGGCTCTGCCATTCAGCAGCTCCTTCCAAGAGCTATCAAAGTTGGCAGCTGTCCTACAGTCTGGATATTTCCTACCTTGTTCCCAGGCAACTGGTGTTAAGTTAAAGCAGCAACCCTTCAAAGAATTTCTTGGAACTTCCCTGAGTGCAGGATGCAGCCTGCCATTAAAACCTTCCAGAAGAACGAGGTTAGCTAACAGTAACTTCTCCATGAGCAAGTCAATGAAAGATTCAATATCTGTCCAGAGAGATTAATTACAAAATGAAAGCCAAGGGGGCAAACAAGCATTCAGGGTGCATAAAAAAGGAATTAGTTGGGAAAAATAATACAAAATGCCTCAACACATGGGTTTCCTAATGTTGGCTTGATAGATCTGACAATTTGTTGGAGACCAAGAGGGACATCTCTCTTGTGGGTCTGACCTTCTTTTTGCTCTTTTTAAGAGGTTTCAAATATTGAGAGTTAATGTTTCTTGGGGGAACATGACATCTAATCAAAAGCCAGGGATTTTTAGCCACTTTATTCTGTGGGACATGTAGGTGTATAAGTAGTTAGTCAGCCCTGTCTTCTCATCTGCCTTTTTCTAGCAAGCTTTCTGCTAAAAGACTTTCTTGTAAAAATGTCTGCTTGAGTTTCTCAGGTTGATGCTTCACTCAGGTTTACAGTATTTAGCCTTTTGGATTGGCTTATACATTTTGCACTGAGCAATAAGGCTTAAATTTGGGCCATTTGATTTCACTAGATAATAGGTGGAATATGACAATATTTAGCTGAATAGCATTGTTGTTTATTTTATTGTAACGTGGAGCAGATAGTTTACCTGTCTGAGTGTTCCTACCCTGTTTCCCTTTTCTATCCAGAGGCAAGAACAGTTGAGATATCTAATATCTGTCACACTCCAGGTTTTCTTAAGAGCCCTAAATTCCAGTTCTTAAGCTCTATCTCTTCTCTCATAACCTGCACTGCAGACACTTTATCCAGAAATCAAATTCAAATGGTAAAGAAGAAGCATAACTTTTATCCAATGATGCATACACATGGTGCAGTAGGCAGCTTGTGATACATCTTCTTTACCTAAAGTATTTACAAAATCAGAGCTTTAACATACTATGCCTTAAATTTCCTAATTTCAAATTAGTCTGACCAAGGAGCTAGAACAGCTCATTAGAATCACAGAATCTGTCCCTGGCTTCAGAAGCACAGGGAGAACAGGAGGGAAATGGGTTGAGGGCAAACAAAATTTGTACCAAACCTGCCACTTGCATCTCCTCTCCCCAAAAAGGAGTGGCTTTGAATCATAAGAGAAGTTTTCTGTTTCCTTATGCAGCCTGTCCATCAGTCCTCTTCTGCAAAGAGTACAGTGGTCCTAGGTCCAATCTGAGGTCATTGCTCTGGGCAATTATTGGTACAGATAAACTTCATCTTTACTCTGTCTTTAGAGAGTTAAGACGTTTCTAACTGTTTCTTCCTGACATCTCCTTCTGGCCCCTGGATTTACCTTGTCCCTCATCAAGAAGCTTCAGCCACCTTTGATTTGACAGCTGCAGCTTTTGTTCCCCTGGGCAGGGAGGAACAAGAGCCTGTCAACATCTACAGCGGGGCACCCTCTGCCCTGGGAACTTGCTCTGGAGGAGCTGGGCTCTTGCCAGCAGTTATGGGTGGTTACAAGCTCCCCAGGCAGCAGCAGCCATGTACGGATTGGCGTCCGGTGTGGGTTACACGAAGCTGAGAATGAACTCACAAAGTCTAAGGAGTGCTCCTCCAAGAGGAGTGAGTGGATTTGTGCATGAGGAGGCATCACTCAAAAGGCTAAGGTGGGACAAGGAAGTGATCTTTTTTTGCACCATGCTCTGCCAATTTCATGTAATAAGGCTTTCTTGAGAGTAGGAGCTGCCACTGTGCCCTTCACCATGTGCTGGCACCCTCCCAGGAGCATCATCTCCACACTGAGAGGGATAGTTCAACCCCGGGCAGAAGGACTTGGGCTGCTCTGCCCATGTGATGCACCAATACTGATTTCTCTACAATCTCACTTCCCTTAGACTTGTTCAGAGATTCCAGCTCACCTTGGCCATTTACTGTAAGTGTCTTTGTCCTGCATGCTCTGCCTTTCCTCTGGAAGCTACAGGCTTCATCAGACCTTTCCTAATTCAGCACAAGATGGGAAGGGAGGGAGATAACACACAGCTGTCATGTGTCAATGAACCTGTTACCCATTCTCAGCTTGTGCCAGGCTTGCCTTGACTTTCTTATCCTCAGATCATGTCTTAAGCGACAAAGTTGAGTCTCCTTCTGCACCTCATGCTTTAATAAACCCTAAGGGCTACATCCTGCTCTCACTTCCATATGTGAGATGAAAGTCACATGGATGTAGCTGGGTTTACGTGCTGTGTCGGAGAAGAGGAGCAGAGTCTGCTTACTTTTCAGCTTAACCATGAAGGTTTTTTGTTTTTTTGTTTTGCTTATAGGTGCACAGCCATCTGCCCCTCTACTACAGTGCTGTCTGCCATCTGTCCAAGGAAAATAAAATAGCTGTAAACTCCAAATGCTCACAGGCTGCAGAGTTAACAGCTGAGATGGTACTGAGAATGCTGAACAGGAGGTAGCAGATTATTAATTTTGCTCTAGGAGTCTTCACTGAATGGCTAGTATCCAACCTGAGTTATTTGGGCACATTCAACCAAGAGAAAGTTTAAATAATGGAACAAGCAGAGATGCTAGTTAGGGCTGTACTTCATATAACACAATAACTGACTACCTGCTTGAAGAGATCTCTGTTGCCTACAGGGACGTGGCATGGAGGCTTCGATGAAAGGAACCTCCTGCTCCAGGTGTTGCTGGTATTGAGGGGTGGTGCTCAGACATCAAGGATAGTTCAAGGGTAACTCGTTGCTAACAAGACAGTGTCCTGTAATGCTGGCCTGACCAGTAACAGGCATCCTGCTAGGATACTTGAAACAGCATGGAGCTGTGTCAGGGGAGGTTCAGGCTGGATGTTAGGAAAAGGTTCTTCACCGAGAGGGTGGTTGGGCACTGGAACAGCCTCCCCAGGGAAGTGGTCACAGCACCGAGCCTGCTGGAGTTCAGGGAGCATTTGGAGAATGCTCTCAGACATAGCATCTGGTTGTTTGGTGGTCCTGTGTGGAGTCAGGAGTTAACTCGATGATCCTTGTGGGTCCCTTCCCACTTGGGATATTCTATGATTCTATGATGAGGGCAACCATGGCCATCTACAAAGGTGCTCCCGATGCAAGGATGAAGTCCTGGGCAAGGAACTGCCCTTCCTCCTGTGATTCTCCTCCTCTTGGGGTACTGACTTGCCCTAGTACATACCCCAGACACATTAGCTCAGCAAAAGCAGTGCCTGGAGTTTGGGCTCCATGAGGTTCTGCTCTGCACTTGCAGCAGGGAGCCTGGTGGCTCTGCAGGCATGGGCTGAAGGGCCCATTGGAAAGAAGCAGAAAGCATTCGCCAACAACATGGAGACCAAGTGCTTGAGGTCCAAGCTCCAGGTGAGGGAACTTGGACATGAGCCCGTTGACCTGCTGGGTGGTGACCCCATCGTCCTCCCAGATCATGCAGAAGCAAGTGCTGCATGAGGACACAGGGGCAGCCACAGAGGCTGCGGAGATGGCCATAGAGGCCTGAGAGCTGCTGCTGAGGGCAGCTCTGGCCTTGCTGAGGCAGATGAATGTAAATCACACACCTGCAAGGACAGCTCCCTTTACTGAAGAGGCTATTGCTCTTTCTGTTATGTTTTCTCTCTAAAATCCACATTCTTTTTGTTCTACCTTCAACGGAGCACAGGGAACACCCTGAAAACGTGTGTACTTTCATCCTACGTGAGACAAGAGGTGACATAAGGCTGCTGCTCCCACACTTCATCCAGCCCAAGGCAAGCAGGACTGGCCAGTGACATGCCTCTATTCAGGGCAAAACCTGGCCAAACTAGAGGGGGAGGAGCAGCCCTCAAGGAGTATTCCTGTGCAGGGGCTTCTCATCTAAATGTCTCAAAATGCTGAACCAAACCATGTTAACTAATCAAGGCATTTTTAACAGAGGTAAAATACAATAGAATCTTCTATTTCTCAGGCATCCACTCCCTGCGAGCCACCAGCCAACACACAGGCAGGGATCCTGGTATGATCATTCAGATGGTACTATGCTTTTTTTCAGTCTTTCTTCCTTTCCTGCTTGTGGGAAGGAGCCAGACAGTAACACTCATGTCCTGCCCTTTTCCCCCACACCACTTCAAGATGGCAGGGGGTCTGTGTGTACCACAGCATTTTCAGAGAAATGAGAAACTATCCCTAAAAGCCCTTGATTGCCTGCTGGGAATGCAGCAGAAGGCTGGTGTCGAATACAGATGATAGCTTTGTAGGCCTAAAATGTTGAGGACAAAACTCCTTGACAATTTTACTCCACCAAGGGCTCTTTTTCACCTAATTTCACTCTGAAGGATTTTAGTAGCTCTGGCCTTGATCTCTTCACCAACACATGAATGACAGCTGCAGGAAGAACTATAACATTTTAATTGACATTTGTGTTTAGAAGCTCAACTATAAATAGAGGCAAGTGAATCATCTGCAAGAAATAATTAATTCAGGCAGTGCTGCCTTTCTTCCTCTTCGTGAATTTTCTATGAACAGGTTGCTATATTCGCAGGCCCATTCTTCATTCAGACTTAGTCACACATTTTCTCTAGGTCTGCTGATGGCTTGCGGCAGCCAGTGGCAGGGGCTGGATTTCCCACCGTGCTGGTCAGTGACACAACTTGCACACTGATGTTCCCAGTCCTCACTTTTATGGTGTAGGGAGGCAGCCGTGACTGCGTGGGTGTGAATTTTATATCCAAGTATACAAACGTGTTTTAAAGTAGGTGTGTTGGAGAGCTGGGATCAGCCCAGAGCTAGGAGGGGTGGGTTACTCTCTCTGGGGTGTTGGCTTTGTACCTGCTTACCACATGGGGCTTCCCTGAAATGAAGGGCATGGTGACTGTACCACCTGCTTCTTTCCTGCTGACAGGAGAAATGTGCAATCTTACAGCTCTGTTCACAAGCATTTCTCCAACGGTTGTGTCCTGCTCCATGTTGTGGGGTCTCCCGATGGATGTTCAATCTCAATTTATGGTGCTGGTGAGGGCCTTGCCCATTGCTGGAGTGCCTGTGATGGACCAACCAGCTTCCTGAAACACCTGGAGTACAGCGTGATCCAAAGCACTATGTAGCTTTTATTTTCTTCATCTGAGGGATTTTGCCTTTATAAGAAAGGAGGTTTTGGAGGCTGAGTGCCATCAAGACAGTCATTGTGACAGTGGTGATGTTCTATGTGCATTTACTAGGTACTGGCTGCCTCCTATCAACAACAAAAAAAAAAAGTGCGACTCATGAGTGGAGGCTCAGTCCAAAAGCCTGGAAGCACCTACAGAAATGTCATGGATGTGGTCAGGAAATGTGGCAGAAACCAGAAACCAGATTGTTTCCTGCCCTGCCTTGTCAGCTCATCCTGGTTTAGCCTACTTCCCTCAAATTGGTCATGATTTCAGCTATCCTTCGGGTACAAAAAAGGAAGAAGAGGAAATGAGAAGTTTCTGTTTCATCTGAAAAAATTCAGCCTCTCTCTGCCTGCTCTCACTATTTAGTGTTTGAAATAAAGTAAAACAAATCCACAGCTGACCTGAATGCAGCCCAGCTCTTCTGTCTCAAGCAAGATGTTAGCCAAAAGCCCTCAGGGTCTGGAGGAGAGGAGAAGCACAGTCTGCAATGACTCCTCTCCTGGAGGAAGGCACCCTGCATCCTCCAGCACGACCTCTTGGAGCAGCTCCGGTGCCAACCCCATCTCAGCCCACTGGTGTGATGCAGCCCAGGCTGCTGCTGCTGGCCCACATCCAAACCAGAGCCACAGGCCAGCCCAAGGAGATGGGAGATGGTTATCAAGCACTGCTCCTTCATGTAACTAAACCTCATTAAGGTGTGAGGGGGCAGAGATATGTTTGTTGCTGGATAAATTTCACAAGGTGTTTCTTTTTCTTATATGGACTTCGCTTTTTCAGCTTTTTATTTGTACCTTTCTCAGTTTTCTAACAGTTCTGTTTCAAGTTCTTGTTTGCTGTTTCACATTTAAGATTATTACTTCCTAAGAGCTTGATGCAAAGCCCAGTCAAACCAAATTTGCCCCGAGTAATTGTTATGTCTTAACACAACTTCTTAAACAAGTCATGTGTTTTTCATCTGGGAGTCAAGTTCAGCAAGTGCTGACAATACTATAGGTTTTTATTAACTTATTAGTGGCCTAGACAAAGAACTTGCAGTTTGTATATAGCTGTAGAGTCTAATCTAATCTGATCTATCTGATATACTTTCCTGGGCAATCAGCCACAGCTTGATAGCTGGGAGAGTATAAAGTTCATCTGCCAAATAGCTGAAATGACAAAAAGGACAGAAGCTGAAAAGCAATTATTAATTGATGTGTTTTTGATTGAAGTTAGCTGCTATTGATCATCTCACTGCTTAAATGAATGAGGCTTATAATGTAATCTTTATGCTGAACATTGATACACCATGCACCATGCACCTTCCACATTGATCTGTTGTACATTGGCAAAGTTATTTAGCATCCCATTACATGAAAATCAATGATGAGATCATATTACACAATCTGAGACGCAACTGTGGCACTTTTATTAAGATATAGCACACTGTCACCACAACAGAGGAATTCATTTGAGGGACTCTCAGTCGCCGTCAATCTGTGGAATGCATATGCATATGTGTGTGTATAAAATTAAAAGAAGTAACTGCTACTTTGAAATCATATTATACCAGCTGACAAGCAGTTTTATAAGATATTTTATATTATAATCTGCTGAAATGCTTTTCTAAATTCTTCTGGATCTTCTGCATGAACTTGCCATAATTCATTCTATAGAGATTTTTATACTGCACCATATGCTTTCAAACCATAGCTGTTTTACATTGTTAGCATAACCATGTGATAAAATAAGAGCAAGGTCTTGATATGCTGTCCTGTCATGGCACTTTGCCAGCTCGTAGCCAAGCTTGGAACCTGCTGTGGGCGGACTGGTGCACGCATCATCAAATTTCATAGGGGGGCCTTTGATGAGCAGTAGGGACTGCTCTGCTGCGGATCTTGGGGTGGCACTAACCAGGAGCAGTTACTGAGTCAGGCTCACAACCAAGCAACATGGGGGAACAAAACATCTAGCTAGAGACAGGGACCGTTATGAATACATATTTCCTGGCCACAGCCATGATCTACTATGTTGATCTCACCTGTTTTTTAATTTGTGTTAGGAATACAGTCTTCACTACCCAAGTGCCACTGGGTTTTATTTTCATCCCATCATCTAGCATGTCCTTTAGTAACAGTATGGAAGATATTTTTCATCTTTCCTGTTTCTGCCTCCCTATCCATCTTCACAAAATCGTCTTAACCACAGCTCAGAAGTTTGTTTCATATAAATCTGCTTGGAAAAGGTCATCCCCGCACTGTAGCAGCTTCCATCTAAGCATCTTGTTTATGTAGATTTTTTTTGCAAGGTTTCTAAAACATTCAAATTATTTCCTGGATATTTTCTCAAATTCTGACAAAGTATCTCCACTCCATATGTTGCTGATTCATGTATGTCACAGACTGATAATCTGCTTCAGGACTGCAAGAGATGTATGTTGACTTTATGTAGTTGTCTTTCATCTGCTGAGCAACTTGCTGCTCCGCTAATGGGGGTCTGTTTTTTTTCTTTTCTTTTTTTTTTTTTAACATTAACAACAGCCGGAAAGATGTCCAACCATTTCCTAATTGGAGACAACATCACTTTTTGTGCTCAATCAAGCATTTTGGGTTCTTCATTGGAAATTTTAATTTGAATGAAACAAGAAAGATATGTTTGTATCTTTGCAAGTACTTCATTTCCCTAAGAGCAGCTTACTCTTCGAGAATGTCTATCTATGATTTCATTTGTGGTTAGTCCATTCACCTACTAAAACTGATGAATAAAACTCTGTACCTTCAGTTCAAAGAAAACCAAATGTTATATTGGGTATTTGTCTGCCTATCTGTCTGTCAGTCCATCCATCTATCCATCCATTCATTCACCTATCTCCCATCCTGAGGGGTAACTAAACACTTCCCAGGTAAATTAAAGCTGCTTTGGTATGGAGAATCATTCATTCACAACAGCTGAGCCCACTAAAAGCAGAATCTTGCCATAAAAGTCATTTGATGCTGTGGGTGAATTACCAGTCCTTGTAAACACTGTGCTTCTAGATGTAATTTATCCTAATTTAGCGCTTGTTATTGCCTCGTGTATTGTCTCTGAATAAGGCAATCTTGAAAATGCAGTCTCAGATACAGTAATGCATACTGAAAGTCTGCAGTGGAGTTACCCTGAATGTTTGCAGCTTCTCTTCTCTACCTGGTGATACTACTAAAGAAGGATTTTTTGGAGCTGGCACGTTCTTGCAAAATACTTTTTTTAATGGCTTGTGTCCAGAAATGATATTTTGGCAAGAAAAAATTAACAGTATTGGATAATTTTCTAGCATTGGACAACTATTATTTTTGGGGTAATTTTTAGTAACCATGTGTGGCTTGCTCTGAGACTGACTTTCCTGTCCCATCCAGTACTTGAAGTACCTTCCAGTACTTGAAGGGAGCGTATAAACAGGAGGGGGAACGCCTGTTTACACGTGTTGATAGTGATAGGACAAGGGGGAATGGTTTTAAACTAAGACAGAGGAGATTTAGGTTGGATATTAAGAGGAAGTTTTTCACTCAGAGGGGGGTGAGGCACTGGAACAGGTTGCCCAGAGAGGTTGTGGATGCCCCATCCCTGGAGGCATTCAAGGCCAGGCTGGATGTAGCGCTGGGCAGCCTGCGCTAGTGGTTGGCAACCCTGCCCAGAGCAGGGGGGTTGAAACTAGATGATCTTTAAGGTCCTTTTCAACCCAGGCCATTCTATGATTCTATGATCCACACCTAGCATCTCTGCCACTCCTCTTTGTACAGAGGCCTGGGACACTGAGGAGCAGCATCAGTCTTTGCCATGAGGTATCTCCCACAGCAGATGCTGCAATTCCACGTTAGCATCTTGACACCCCTCGTCAATTAACTAGCATACATGTTCTGCTTCTTTCTCCCAGAAAGTGACACGCACATATAATGCCTCATTAGCCATTGGTTATCCCTGTCATGTATCCGTGTTTTCAAATCAGAGCTTCCCACAGCATAGCCCTAGCTATTGCTATATTTTGTTTAGGTATGATCCTTATTTTGTAAACCTGGGCCCTGAATCACCTCTTACTGACATGCCATGGACCACTCTGGCCCCAGACACACAGCGGGAAGGAGAGACCAAACTATGCTGAAGTCTGGTGATTCACAGGAAGCACTTCACAACTCACAAAGTTGTAAAGTATGCGTTTATTTCGGCGCCGGGAGCGTAAGGGATATCTCCGCAAAGTTACGCTCACCTGTTGTTAGCCCACGCCTCCTTTTTATTCTCTAAAGTATTACATATGCATTAAGTTTCACAACCTGTCTACATATTCATTTTCTAACCCCGCCTAGCCCCGCTTCATATGTTAATCCTCGTCCTCCTTCTGCGCTTGTGTAGAGCCCCTCTAGTGGTCGTTCAGGTGGTCGTCCTGATGAAGTAAGGCGTCTTCCTCAGAGTTGAACTTTTCACCTTCTCAGTTCGCGCATGCTCTTTAGGCTCCTGGATCTTGTCCAGACCATAGATATGGCTTCGGCTGGTCCTCTCCTTGTTTCACCTGTTACTTATTTCCTAAGGAGGATGCTAATGCCATGCTTCAGTACCGTTAGACAAATCACGGAGAAATTTCTCATTACCCCTTACCCATTGTTTATTGTTTTTGCCTTAACTCACTGGGACCTCCTGCATGGAGATCATCCCTGTTATTTCAGGTGTTGTAACACCATTATGGCACCAAACGCCAGTGCACACATGAGCGCTGCCCTGCAGCCTGGGTGCTTGCCTGCACATGCGGGTTAGCAGCACTGCCTGGGGAGATGCTCTGCCTCCTGGTGCATCTTCAGATTCACTCTTGTACCTGTAGCAATGCCAAGGGACAATCATCAGCTTTTCCAGGGCACCTGTGAGTAGCTGTGAAGTGGGGGTAGCCGTGGGGAGGGTGTCATGCACATTGGGAATGGATTTCTGTACCCATCACTTTCCTCACACTGCGGCCCATCACCAGATTGAAATGCATGCTCAGCTCTTTGCATAAGGATCCTGCCAAGCTGCTGGCTCCTGGGCAGCACTGCCCTGCAGACCGAGGGCAGATCCTTCCCCCCAGAGCTGCCTGGGGCTTTCCCTTTGCTCCGGCTCCTGCCTGGAAACCTATTTTAGCTCTGCCACAATTGACCCCACTTATGTGACACTTAACAACAAATTACAGCAATTTGGATCTTCTGTCGTTTGTTATTTACATATGTTTATTCCTGGGTATCACCCTACTACTCCAGCCTCAGAAGCTGGTATAAGGGCAGCAATTAGCAAAGCAAAACCTACATGCAATTTACTCCTGGTGTAATAGCTCAGGGACATGGGAGCATGACTCCAGCTGGGAAAAGTTCTGCTCTCTCCTCCCTTCCTCCGACCTGGATGTGAGCTGGCTGCCTCAGCCTGTGGACATGACAGCACCGAAGGGATGCCAGCAAGTCCCTGCACTTTCATGCCAGTCCTGTTGCTAAGGCAACTCCATCTTTTGGCTGCCGGAGCTCTGATCTGGAGCCGTGCTGTGACACAGCTACTGGGTAGTGGGAATAACGGGATAGAGAGCTCCATCCTGGAGGGTGCTGGGGTGTGGGCTGAATAAAACCAAGCAGGACCCAGGTAGGGCTCAACGTTTGTGTGCGGGTGACTCTGCATGTGTGCAGAGGCCACCAGCAGTGCTGGGTGCAGGGGAGCAGAGGGGCAGTATGAGAGCTGGGGGTGACGCAAAGGGCTGGTGCCAGGTGTGTGAAGGTGCCCCACGGTGGTTTGATGAGAGGACAGACAGTGAGCACTTTTGGATGCTGCCTGCATGGCCTTGGCTGGCTGTGGTAGGGGTGATCACCCTGTGACATCTCCGTGTGGAAGCTGGCCAAGGGGCTGTCATGTCAATGGACAGCGTCCTCTGGCCAGCATCTCATGGGAGGTGTCTCTGTGCTGAGGACCATTCTCCTGGGTGCCCCTGGGGTGGCATGGTGGTGCAGAGGTTGGCCAGTAGAAGAGAGTAGAGCTCAGCTGTGCTCTGGGGTTTGGTGGACTGCTCCGGTGAGTGCAGAGCTGTGGGCATGACTCTGAGGGCATGGGGGTGTGGGGTCTGCCTTGTGTCCATGGACCAAGACATCTGCAGGCTAAATGGGCTGTTTTAAAAGGCTGTCCTGCATTAACACCACTGGGACACTGACATGGTTATCCTGCCTGCTGGAGAGCAGGGCTGTGATGGTGTCTCCTCAACTCATCCCCGCCAAACAAGAAGAGCTCTGCAGATTCCCGCACTTCTGCAGGTGAACAAGCCTTCAGCACTTGTTTTGTGGAAAAACAGCTCACTGGGAAATGACTGTCTGTGCCCATCAGGGCAGTGGATGGTGCACATGCACATACCCAGGCCCACACGTACAGGTCTGCACTTTCTCATCTGTGTGTCAGTGCCAGAACTGCAACAATATGATTAAGCGATCCACCTTGATCTCCCGGCTGTTGAAGGATACTTGCCCCTTCCCCTCCCCAAAGCTTAGCCCAGTGATTTCAGCTAGGCCAAAGCAATTGTCAGGAGAACAAACTGCAGTGTGCTGCTGGGCTGCTTCCAGGCTACCGCGGCAGAGGTGGTTTGGTGTCAGGGTGAACCTAAAATGATAGCCCCGCATCAACAGGAACAGTCAAGCTAGCAACATCATAAATCTCCCAAACCTGTCTCATCCCCATATGCAGCAGCATTCAGGTAGGACTCAGTCTTTCCCATCCCCTCCCAGAGTGCATGCCCCAAGGGCAGGGTACTATGTTAATGACTTCTTGGAAATCTAATGAATATGTAACTCATTTCTTTATATTGTAATGAATATGCAATTAACCTGCCTATAAATGTGTAGCTGTTCCTCCCCTTGGTGTACATGTATGGTGGAGCTATCCCCCATGTACCCGGCGCCGTTGCAATAAAGGAATACCTGCTTGACATAACTCATCAGCGTGTCAAGTTATTCTGGCGAGGTTTTTCTTGGATTCAGCGTGTTGTCCTAGACTGCACCCTGTGTGTCCTTCCCCAAGAGCAGTTCGGCTGAGGAATCTCCTAGATGACCCCTCCTAGGTCCTCCCAGCTGCCCTGTGACACTCCCCCGGCACAGACAGTGGCTCCGTTAGAAGACAGCTCAATGTCCTTTCCCTGGGAAAGACCTTCTCCAAGCCTTGGCTCTCCACTGCTTTTCAACAGGATTCCTCATTGCTTTGGTTTGGGTTTGGCTGTATGGCTTCTCCAACAGCATTGCTTTTGGGAAGATGCAGTGGCATAACCTTGCCTTGGAGGGAGTTATGTTCTAGCTTGGCTTTTCTCTTCAGGTTCGGGTCATGTGCCAGGAGCTCAGCACTTGCTCTGGTTTGGATGGAGCAAGCAAGGATCCTCTGCAGTGGTAGATGCCGTCTCTAGGGAAGTTTCTAAATCCGCAGTAACTCTTTACACCAAATACATTGCTACTTTTTTCAGACATTTTTCTGATCTGCTCCTAGCAAGGAATCCCACACACATCATTTCATAGCTCTAGTTGCTCTAATATGCTCAAAAAAGAAAACAGAAGGCATTAAATCAGCTCTGGTACTTGACAAAGCAGTCTAATTTTTTATTTACATCTGGCTGAAGCTTTGGACTGATATTTTTCAAAATAAAATATGATAGGAAATATTCATTCTGATGCCATGTTCCATTTTAAAATGAGATTCTAAAGAAAGTACTTAATTTCAGCTCAAAAATTTTCTGTAATCACAAATACAAACTTCAGAAATGGAAACAGAGCCTGCAAAGGAGAACACAGCTATTTTATAACCTTCCTTATGCCTGCTAAGGAGGAAAACTTGTGACAACCCTGCTTAGACTCATTCTACCACCCAGCTTGAGCGATGGTCCCCTCTGAGCTTCGAGTTTGTGCATTTATGAAAACAGCTCACAATGATTAATTTTTGTTGTATTACTCAGTGCTCCTTGGTGGTAGTTTCATTCATGAGCTGATGCTCAGTCCTGCAAATGGATTCATTATTCATATGGATGCTATAAGTGCACGTAAATCATTTTCATTCTCCAGGGTTACCAGAGACTCTTTGTTGTGACAACTGACTGCTAATTACTATTCACTGCATGTGATGGGTCAGTTGGGACAATTGCTACCCCTTTATTGGGTTACTGAATCTTTTTACCAGGAGAGTAACAATTAAAGGTGAGTGAAAAACAGTCATGACTGCCTTTAGCATCCAAAAATAGTGATCCACATGCAGAGAAAATACTGGGAATCGACAAACACAGCAAAACCTGCAGAAAATAATTAACAGTTATTCACGGACTGTGTGTTGATGTGCACTGGAGGATTTACTCAATATTTCATGCTTTTTCAGCAAACAGGAAGGGTAGAAATTTACTTTTGATATTCTGATGATAACTGCATGAATTCAGAAGCTGGGGCTTAAAGAAAACATACCCCATATTGTAAAACTTGTAAGGAAAGTCATGAGCATTATAGACAGCAAACATTCCCAGGAAGCATACAAACACACCAGCTGTTAAAATTATGACACTTCCACAAAGCAGCCTCCTTTCCCCAAATACTGGAGATGGAGAACAAAGCAACCTCACCAAGCTACCCAGTCTCTGAGCATATTTCATCGATACTCCGTGGCTTCGTCAGAGATACTCCTGCCTGACAAAGTAAAAGCAGAGCAGGGCCCATGTTTTACACAAAGCAAGGTTCATTTGTATAGAAATGAGCTGCCGTACAAGAGATAATGGTTTATTATTGCACTTTGTGGATCTCCATTCATTCACAGCCCATGTGACTCTGGCTACAGCCAAGTCAGTTTGAATTAATTTCTCAAGTATGGCTTCATGAGACAATGCATCAGATGTTTTAATAAAATTCAGACAGGCTGCAGCTATCAAGGTCCTTTCAGGCGTTAATTAGGGGTTTCTATCAAAAAAAAAAAAAAAAAGCAATCAATTTTCCGGTACCGTCTTTTTGTGATTCTGATACTCTCAGTTCCATCCTCCTGGATGTTTATAAATTCCTGCCTTTAATATTTAACATGTAGTACATTGGTTTACCAAGGATTAGGCAGATATTACAGCCAGCTCAGTGCCAAAAGCACTCTGTTTTGCTTTGTTCAAGATGGCTCTCACATCTGCTTTGTTTCACCCAACCTTGCCTTTCCTTTGCTCTCTAACTAAACAGAAAGAAATGTCGTTATTTTCATTCATTCCTTAAACAAACCCTGTGGACCTCTGCCTGTGAGTTAGCCGTGTCCTATGATTTGCCTATGCTTTACTTTTGTATTACATGTGTGTTCACTAATTTCTTGAGATCCTTAGTATTTCCCCAACGTGTAAGAACCACGTGCTAGTCGGCTGGGACTCACTGCCCGATTTAAGTGATGTTTAAAGCAGCCCAGGCATTTCAACGCACTTTCTTCTTGCCTGTGCTATCAGAAACCACTTGACCAGGTCTGAAGCCTCATGGACACTATGCTCTCAGTGCCTGACAGTCATGGTCATGGGCTGTCACTGTCCTCCTGTTTTGATGGGCTGGCAGCAACAGATGAAGCTTTGATTTTTTATTTTACTTTATTTTATTTTATTTATTTATTTATTTATTTTGTGGACAAACCACCATGATCCCAAGTACATTGGCATCGCAGAGCTCACTCCCAAGGTACTGCTAAGCAGCTGGAGGGTGATTCAGGCTCAGGGACAGAGCTGAACTGCACCTGAGGTGGCTGGCTGTGCTGGAGACTGTTGCATGGGCCCTATTTGCCATGATCCACACAAGATCCAGCAGCAGGCCCTCGACTTGCTCTTATTCTGAAGACACAGGCTCATCACCTGGGTATGTGCAGAATGATGTTCTCTGCCATGTGGGGCAAGTGTTTCAGTGGAGAACAAAGTGAAGAGTCTGGGATGGCCATCAAGGGGACAGAGACAGTAACAGATGCTTCAGGTCCAGCAGGATACCTCCCCTATACTGCGATGGGCTTAATCCCAGCCTAGCTCGGGATGTGGACCTAACCTCTGAAAAAATCAGCAGTATTGTGAGGGATCCCCAGCATGGTATCCAGCACAGGCTGGTGTAGACATCAGCCATGCCCAAGGTGCTGTGTGGTGGGTACCCACCCATGGACAGACTGATGTTCAGAAAGTGGGGACTGGCTGCAACTCAGAGAACCCTTGGTCCAAGTGGATGGATCAACCTGAACTGGATCTGATGGGACACCAGGCTGATTTGCACAGTCGGAGAGGTTGGTCCATCCCACTTGCACTCAAACTGGGTCCAGCATCTTTTTAAGTGCTCCTACAGGGGTCTGGCAGGCTCACTGGGCTATCTGTCAATTTTCTGCACATATTCCTTAAAAGCAAAACATTTCCTGGAAATTCTTGCCAAAGATGTGTGGGTTGGTTCCAACTTGGCTGCAAGCTATGGGTTTGACAGGTAGTCATCAGCTTTTGTTTTACAGTGGTGACAAGCTTCAGTGGGTAATGAGGACCACAGACAACACTCACCTGATCCCAGCACCCTCAAGCTCTCTGGCACATAGGTCTGAACGCAGACCATACCAGCTTACTGCAGTTGGTGACTCTGATCCCATATGTGGGATATCTTTTTGTAGATGGCACCATGGAAGTCAATGCATAGATGGCTTCACTGTTTTCAAAAGAGCATTTATTTCCCTTCCATACACACACACCCCAGCTCAGAGAGGGACAACCTTTGCTCCACAATGTCTTACAGGTGGAGAAGAGTGTGCCTGGCAGGTTCAGACAAGCACAAAGAATTCTGTATTCATGGATGGAGCTGCTTGAAAGCTCCAGTCTTTGAAAGATTGAACTAATAGGTCAAGACTATCATTGGTATAACTCCTGCATTTCCAAAATTTGCCTACTACATTTGGAATAAAACATGTCAGCATAAGAGATCTATTTCAGCCGCCTCCTTAGCAGTGCTAATGGCACATTGAGCTGTGCTCTTTGTTCTGTGCTGGCACACATACCCCACCTTCCATGGCCTGGAGTTTTGGGTTTGGGCTGTAATAGACTCTACACCCATTGCTGAAACAATGCACTCGTTTTTATATTTATTCAGGGAACCATGTGACTGTAAGATCCACACGTGGTAATTAAACAGCAAAATTATACTAAACCTCAAGGGGATGAAGCCTTAATTTGAGCTGATACATTCTGCGTAACACTCGTTAGGAAACTAATTTGGATTCATCATGGAGAGATCTGTCTGTGTGATGGAGCTGGGTGCCAGGGTTTTGCTTCGTTCTGCAGGGGTTTGCATGTGGGACCCTGCTCCTGGGCTGTCTCTGAAGGGCTCCTCTTCCATAGCAATCCTAGCTTTCCTCTGCTGATGGTGGGCACAGTGCCTCTCCTTCCACGTCGTCCTGCCACACCACCCTGACAGCCCCAACCTCCCAGGGGTGCTCCTGTTCCTGCACACATCCGAGCCCCCCTCCCTGGGTCGCTCCCTGCTGTGTGGGTGAGTTTGCGTGTCCATGAGGAACCTGGGCCGTGCGGTGCGTGGATTGGCTGGGGACTGGAGAGGAGGGAGCAGAGGCAGGGGGATGAGGCACTGGTTCAGTTCAGCTGTCCATGGAGCTGCATACCAGGGAGCAGGACGGTCCCAGGGAAGTGGGCACTTTCTGCCCCCCTGCCCCTGCCCACCGCAAAGTCCTGCTGCCATCTCTGGCTCATGAGTGCCCTTCCCACTGCAGCAGTGTCCCAGAACAAGCCTGTCCCTTCCAAGATCTGCTCCCCACCTCCTGGACAGACCCATCCCTGACCTATCACCGTCCCTGTTCCCACACCCTGCCTTTTAACAAAAGGCTCTGTAATTGTGTGTTGGATGCACAGAGTGCTTCCCCTGTGAAATCTCCTGAGCATGCACCTCCACACCGTGTAGAGCCCAGCTGGGACTGGCCTACTGTCAGCCATCCCAACTGTGTGCAAATCAGAGATACCAGCCTTGTAAATCCAGTCACTTCACTGAGCTGTGTGGTGTAAGAGTGCACAGCCCAGCTCTCAGCCGTTTCCAGTGTCCCCAGCTGTGTGATGGCCATGACGGTGTGGGCTGGTCACCTTTCCCTGCACGGTGCTGTACATCATTGTAGACGATGCTCAAGCAATCTGATTTCTCCATGCCAACAGTGTGGGTCCGAAGCAGTGGTACAAGACTGTGGGCTCTGGGCTTTTTGCATTCACACTGGGTCCCTGCCTGTGGAAATGAGCAGAACCAGGACTGGTGGTGACACGGTGGCAGCACGGGACACCCAGGCAGCTGAGAGACCTCCTGTGGCATATGCTGTGAGTGCACAGCCACATGGGGCTGCTTGCACCACACATAACTCAGTTGGTGATTTGGGGAAGTTAAAACCTAAGCAAAGGAATTACTCAGCATTATTTTCTGTTAGCAACTGAGTAGCTTACTCTCTAATAGAAACAACTGAATAAATCAATTAACAAATGCAACCCTGAGTAGCTCACTTGCAGGTATTTAATATGAATTACTCCATGTAACTGCTAACTCTTTATAGAAGAGGCAATTATCTTTACTGCACCTCAGTAATTATTAACTGTAGTACACACCACGGTATTTCAGTGTAAGTCAGAGGACAGTGCTGCCAAATCAACTGGCAATAAATGGGGGCAGCAGAACTTGTGCAAACAGATTGACACAGAGCAGAAGCACCCAGCATAAAACCTGCTGCACTGTTGATATGTGGGGGACACACAATCTCCCTTTGGATGGATTTTGAATCAAGAATACATTCCCTAACACAGGATTTTGCCAGCAAATGCAGCTTCTGCACATTTCAAAATTCCTGTAGTAGAGTTTCCATTCACTCCCCCTCCCCCCCTCACTGGAAAAATGAAATGAAGTGGTAGGATGACATCACCCAGATCAAAACTTTCCATTGGGTTCATGTGGGGATGCTTAATGACCAGCATTTGTATCAGAGCTGAGATGCAAGTGTGGAGCTCTGCCTGAGAGTGAAGAGGGTGCTTGCTGCTTAACTCAGTTGAAGCAGAGTTTGCGCCCCAGCTGTTTTGTGATAATCTATCTTCTGAAGAGTCTCTTTTAAAGATCTATTACTTTCTCCTTGCTTCCATATTTCATGAGCCCTCTGGGGAATTGGGACTTCTCCTTCTAATACCAGGTTGGCTCAATCCAGCTCTTCAGGAGAGCTACAGCACTGTGCATGATAACGAGTCCTGGAGGAGCCAGCTTACGCCAGCCTGGGATGCTGCAGGGCGCAGCCAGGGTGGCCTCTGAGACCCTTTTCCCTGGAACCAGTGTCACCTGAAGGACTTGGCTCTGAAACCAGCAACTATGGCAGATCTGTGAACCAGTTTAAAGCTGAGCAGGCTGCCAGAAGGTGCTAAGTAATGCTAAGTTGAAGGTACACAGGTCTTGATGGTGCTGCAGGCAGCCCTGGGGAGTCATACCCCATGTCAGAGACCTGCCATCACCATTGGCTTTACCCTGCCTCCATCCAGTCTCATTGGGACAGTACTTCCAATACTGCTGTTGAATGGGTATAGTCACAGGGCAGGTAAAACAGCAGGGGATCCTGCTTGCACCTTATCCTAGAATATGCCAGAATCAGTCTCAGGGCTAAGAAGAGCTCTGCTCAGGCTTGACCTTGCTGTTCTAGTCCTGGGCTGATTGGTATGCTGTAAGCTGAGCAGATAAATGAGTGGCTTAAATGCAGCACCACGCGAGGAATATATTAGAGAGAGTCACCATGGAACAACCTCCCCATGACTGGGCAGGACAGAGTGCACAGACCTCAACCCTCACTGCTGCATAGAGACTCCTAAAAACCTTCATGAATTTGGAGAGAGCTCAATAGATCCCTTGAACTACAAAGGGCAAGCTCATGAAACCTCTCTGCCAGACACAGGTGTCCGTGGCACCACACCTGGGGCACCAGGGCGGTGTCAGATGTTGGCTCCAGCACTCTGGAAAGCCATCACATGGCATGTGAGTGCCCTCACAAACTGCACATGAGCATGGTCCCTCTGGCTGAGTGTTGTGTTGCCATGAGCTGGGCAACCCTTGACATGTGCCTCCTGCCTAGGAACTGTAGGTTGTCAGAGCTGGCCATGCCCGTCTTTTCTGCAGGCTGCCAGTGTCATCCCCAGACCTGGGAGTGGAAAGAGGCAAACTGGCCTTTAGACTTGAGAACAGGAGAGTGTAGATTTGTTGTATAGGTTTAGCCTCAAGCTGAGCAAAGCCTGCTGAACATCACCTGAAGGACCCTTTTTCAGCCCCACCAGCCAGGCTACCTACTGCCAAGACAGCAATCGAGTGCTGTCTGCACAGAGCACATGTTTTAACTCCTGCAAAATAGAACAGGAGGGGTTGAGGTGCAGAGCCGCATAGCAGGGAGGGACTCCTGCACCAAAGCAAGGAGGAAGCAGTGGAGTGAGGCTGGAGGGCATGGGGAGAAGAGGTCCCCTCTGGAGCTGTGGCCAAGAGCAGCTGGAGAGCTTTATTTTGAGGGATTGTAGGTGGGGCTGGGTGGCCACCTCATTACCCAGCTTTGCTCCTGGCAGGGACACATGACAAAATGATGTGTTCTGCCTTCAAGACGGTGTTGGAGTGCACAAGGCAGCCTGCATGGGCTGCTGGGTGGGCCCAGGGGCAAAGCTTGGGCTTTTGGAGCTGCATTGACAGGTCAAGGTATGTGCTGTGCCTCAGCGATGACAGGTATACGGGGTGCACAGGACCTACTTTCCACACGTGGTTTGCCCTGCTCCAAATGTTTTTGTTACAGATCCAGACAGTCATGCTTTTTATGCATTCCCCATTTGTAGTCCAAGCAGGCTCTGGCTTCATGCAGCTCAGCCGCCTGCAACATCACACGGATCAAAGGTGTCCCTGAGAGGGGCAGGGAGGCGCTGATGGGATCCTGCCCACAGGTTCTGTGGCTCCCAGAGGCATGGTCCCAGCCAGTTGGTGCTCACCACGGGAGGTGGGCTGTGGAGCTGTGGACAACTGCTGCAGTGCAGAGGAGCAGGGCTGGGGCAGTCTTAGGTGTATTGCACTTCCCTGGAGGTGTTTTTGCAGGAAAGTGCAAAGCTGGGTTGGCTGAGGTCCTGCAGAAGGAATGTGCCAGTGTTCCCATTCACAACAGCTGCTCCAGACCAGCTCTGCCTCACCTGTCCCAAGCTCTGCTGATGAATCTGTGGAAGGTCTCTAGCACACCATTGCCTCTTGTGCCCTGCAGTCTGGGGCATGCAGATGCTGACAGAGGTGTTGTGGTCCCCTGCCCTCCTCTCCCCAGCCTCCTCCTCTTCCTGGTCCTTATCAGCTGCTCTGCCTTCTCACACAGAAATTGTGCTGAGCAGGTTTGTGTTCCCTCTTGCGGGGGAGAGGATTTGCGTAATTGATTGGTGTGACAAGCTAGTACCAACCTACAGCGACAGGTTACCCTGCTGCGGTGCGAGTGGCTGTAATGAGACAAAATAATGAGCTATTGTGAGGCCACCCCAGCCTGCTTGGTGGCTCATTGACAGATTAGTGCTCAGATCTGCCTTGCACATGCGTGGCGGCTCATCCTGTGGGCACAGCGCGCTTTAATGAAGCTGTGATTTGACAGAGGAACCGACCCCCTCAACACAGCATCGAGGGAGGACATGGGGGTCTGTGCTTTGAAGTGGAGGAGTGCTCATTACGGCTGGGGTCTGGCCCCACCGCCTCGCCTCCCCTCCTTGAGCTTTGCCGTCTCCATTTGTCCCTGCAGATGCTACTCCAAAGGCTGTCACTGCAGCACGTGTTGGAGTGGGGGAGCAATTACAACAAAAATACACCAGAATGGAAATAAATCATAGCTGATGCCAGTAGCACAGGTAGTTTCCAATTAGCAAGGTGCTGGCTCCAGCTTGCAATTTTGTCTGGGGAAAATGAACACTCCCACTGCAGCTCCGTTCATTGCTGGCACACACCGGGAGATGTAGCTCTCTGGCACCTTTTCTGCCTCCAGACATCTCTGAAGCCCTCCCTTGTACTGCTGCAGGGCTCCACCATCAGAGCGAAGGCATCACAGGCTAAGGAGACAAAAATAGGCTGGGATCACGAACCTGGCAAAACTTTCCAGGCGAGTTTTACTCCAGTTTGAAAGCAGATCTGGGGCGGAGCAGTAAGCAGTTTCTCTCCCTCTCAGAGGGGATTTAAACTGATTGCATCAAGTTCTCCCATTAACCACCAATGTGATTAATGTCTCCTGTATTGTTATAAAGTGATTCTATGTTGTAGATCTTTCTGAATGCCTCCTGAATTTATTATTTCCTTGTCCCAGTTGCTATTGGTGACGGCCTTGGTAAAATCCCTAGCAACATATAGAATGCAACATACATGGAAATTAGTTGAATACTTATCAGTATTATAGTCATAAAAGGCCCTATTTATTAAATATATGGTTAAAGTGACACCTTAACAGCCAGGGGTACTAAATGACATGGGTAACATTCATTTGTATGTTGGTACATTGGTATGATAGTGCTCCAGCTACAGTGAACTTTATTACCAACATCAAATTAAGATATATTGTGGGTAACATCATTAGGGCTGGTTGGACTGAACTGAATTTAAATAATGTCTTTAAGATGCAGATTTTTCTGCTGCTTCAAAACACTCCCAAGCTAATCTCCCATGGCCCAAAAGTGCTAGCCAGTGAGCACAAGTCTTCACTCAGAGAAGTGCCCTGATTTAATAATGTCCTTCTGCTGAGATTAGCTATAGCTCCTGAGCAAGACCTGGAAGATGATGCTGTGCTGAATAAAGGTTCCTGGCATGCAAGATCAGTGTCTTTGCTGAGATGAATGGAGATCTCACTATTTAACTCACCACAGAGAAAGTGACAAGATCATGGGAAGAACTCTTCTGATTTGGGGTGTTCTTTAATGTGACAGCCAGAGAGATAACATTCAGACTGGAAATAGGGAGCATGTGCCTAACAGGGAAAGGAGAGAACTGCTGAAAGCCATGGAAGGTTTAGTTTATACCACTCTGGGACATAAGAAGCTATTGGGTGTTTTTTTTTTTTTTTTTTCCTACAAGAACCACTTTAGGTCAGCCATGTGTTATGGAGTTTGAGGCAGAAGTCACAGGGTGAGATTCTCCAGACTGAATCATCGAGGAGGTCAGAGGAAATCCTCTTAAGTTTAAAATTCTAGATACCTCATAGCAGAGGTGGTCATTGGCCCATGACAGCTGTGCTGCAGCACTGTGTAATATACGTCTGGAACCTGGTCTCTTCTGCCCTTGTGGAGCAAACAAGTGGTACTTCTTGTAGGCTCCGGTAAGGAGAGAACAGGCATGTCCTGAGGAAAACCTGGTGTCCTGGCATCCTTGAGGCCACTCCAGAAAGGTCTTGATCCATGCACCATTTGGATTACTGGAAAAGCATGGAAGTATAGAAGACCACAAAGGAAAGAGGTGTTAGGGCAGCCATACAAATATTTCTGTCCACATAATATGCACAGAAATGACCAGAGGCTTAAGAAGGCCTGTCAAGACCCAAGGCTTCTATTGCTGATGAAAAGTAGCATAATAAATCATACAGTTTACACACAACAGCTTAGAAACATGGTGCTTCAGAACAAATAGGACACATCATCTCCCAGTGAATACATTGCCCAGTGGAATCTGTCACCATGGAAAGGCAGCCAAGCACTTGGCAAGAGTCAGAGTGTGGCCTTTTCTGAAGGAACAAGGCTCCATCAGGAAGCCTGGGAGGAAGGATGTGAGGGGAATACTGAAGAGAGATGGACATTTCTGCTCCTGAACTTGTGTTGGTCTCTGGTCATTAGACATTAAGAAAAGATCCAGTTTGGGAAGGAGACTGTTTTCTCTTCTTTCTGTGGATTCTTACAAACTGGAAACCTCTGATGTTCCCACAGCCATTGCTGGATAGATCTCACCACTTGGTCCCTATGCCAGGGAGTGGGACTATGTCTCAAAGTGCTGAGAAATGGTCAACAAATCCACTCTTTCTACACAGAAATAGGGAAATACAGCAGATACTAGTCCTTCCCTGCACAGGTCTCTGAAATCCCACCAATTTCATTAAAACTTCTGTGTGAGGGGAAAATCGTGATTGTTTTCAAATGCTTCCCTAAATCAGGGCCATGAAAAGAGCCCATGATTCCCACTCCCACAGGCAGGGGCTGCAGGATCTCTGTTTCCTAGCCAGAAGACACTAGTGCTGGGCTAGCACTGCTGATGAAAACCAGAACAAATTTGCAGTTTGCATTTTCACAGATGTATGCTTCCCTATGCAAGCCACCCACTGATGAGCACAGCTCTGCATGCTCCTTAGCTATCACTGTGCACATGGTGGAACAGCTCACTTCTTTATGATTGACAGTATAAAGGACAAGAGGGACAGAAAAAAAAAAAAGCAGTCAGCTTGGGCCTTGATCACCTTGGATACCACAGCATCGTGCACAGGTAGATGTGCAGGTTGCATTACAGGGCTGGGTGGCTTTCTGCTGGCTCTGTGCAGCAGCACAGAAACTGTCACCATCTGGATATGAGCATGTGCAGGTGAACAACCACACTATCTGTGCTTGCTGGGCTATATCTTCATCCTGAACCTTAAAAACTCCTGATAAGGCTGAATTGTCATTCCCTGAACATTCATTTCTTCTAGTCTTGTCCAGGCCTCCAGAAACCTTGCAGAAATACCTTGGAGATCTGTAGATGGAGGATGGGTCCAAGCACAGCTTATTCCAGAAATATTACAAAAGCCTCAGAGGCCCAGACACCAATAAAAAAGGGCTTTTTCTGTGGGAGACAATAAAAAGGGCTTTTTTAAATATGTGAATAGAAAAAGGAGGACCAGAGGAAACATAGGTCCGCTACTTGATGGGGAAGGTCACCTCACAGACAAAGACATAAGCAAAGCAGAGACGTTTAATGACTTCTTTGACTCTATTTTCAACACCGATGATGGGCTTCGGGACCCCGGGTGCCCTGACTTGGAAGACCATGACGGTAGGAGTGATAAACTCCCAACCAACCCTGAATGTGTGCAGAATTTGCTGCTCCACCTGGATCCATACAAGTCCATGGGTCCAGATGGGATTCATCCCAGGGTGCTCAGAGAGCTGGCTGACGTCATCGCGGGACCTCTCTCAGTTATTTTTCAAAGGTCTTGGGAATCTGGAGAGGTCCCGGTTGATTGGAAGCTGGCAAATGTTGTGCCAATTTTCAAGAAGGGCAGGAAAGAAGACCTGGTAATTACAGGCCTGTCAGTCTCATGTCAGTGCCTGGTAAAATTATGGAGATTATCCTTGAAGTTATTGAAGTGCACCTGGGGGACAATGCAGTCATTGGTCCCAGCCAACATGGGTTCACGAGGGGTAGGTCCTGTTTAACAAATTTGATTTCCTTTTATGATAAGATCTCCCATCTAGTCGATCAAGGGAAACCAGCTGATGTAATCTTTTTGGATTTCAGTAAAGCTTTTGATACAGTTTCCCATAGGATCCTACTGGGCAAAATGTCCAGCGTACAGCTGGAGAAAAACATCATACGATAGGTGAACAATTGGATGACAGGTAGGGCTCAAAGGGTTATGGTGAATGGGGCTGCAACATGCTGGTGGCCAGTCACCAGTGGGGTCCCCCAGGGCTCCATTTTAGGGCCAGTTCTCTTCAATGTTTTTATAAGCGATTTGGATGTAGGACTAGAAGGTGTTTTGAGCAAATTTGCTGATGATACTAAACTGGGAGGAGCTGTTGACTCCATTGAGGGTGGAAAGGCCTTGCAGAGAGATCTGGACAGACTGGAGAGCTGGGCAATCACCAACCACATGAAGTTTAAAAAGAGCAAGTGCCGCATCCTGCACCTGGGACGGGGCAACCCTGGCTATATGTACAGACTGGGCGACGAGACGCTGGAAAAGAGGAGGCTGAGGGCACCAAACCTATCAGAGTTTAAGAAGTGTTTGGACTGTGCTCTTAGTCATATGGTCTGAATTTTTGGGCAGACCTGCGTAGTGCCAGGAGTTGGACTCGATGATCCTTATGGGTCCCTTCCAACTCGGGATATTCTATGAAATTAAAACAAACAGAGACCAGGTATGCAAAAATTTGGTTTTCTCTTCTGGAAAAGCTGCCTTTGTCTTTCTGGGTTTATACAAAACCCTTCTCCATACACAGCCTGGACCATGGCATGGTTCTTAAGTCACTGAAATGGCATGGTTCATTTCAACCCTCTCCAGGGGAAAGGATCATGATCAGAGCTTTCCTCTAGCTTGACAGTTTTTAAAAGCAGTAAGATCAGTTTGAAACTACACTCAGTTGCATGTGGGTAGTAGCTACCTTAGTATTCTTTCAGCCAAAAGCAGGGTTGTCAACTCCCACAGCCTTATCATAGACCACCTGAATTTGCCTTCAGCTGCAGTAGGAGCTATGACACCTCCCAACTTTCAGGTGAGCTTGAAGCAAGGTTAGATATACTTGTAAGACACAGCTGAGCTTTGGGAAGGCTTAGCATCTGTCCCAGCTCTTTCTCTGACTTCTGACAAGGGGTTGGGGGAGAAGACAGCAGCTCCTCACCCATTTCATAGCCATGATATTAGACACTGCTGAGGTGAGTGCTGTGGGTCCTACTACCTGCTTCTGTGGCACACCCACATGGAGAAATGCTTTGCACCAGATTGTAAATTCATTGGAATAGAGATTCCACATGTTTGGGCACCACTGTACTGAGAGGTTTTTCAGCTGAAACAGGCTCACCTTCTCTTTTGATATGTGAGAACTGGCAGTGAGGTTGTGTTACCCATATGAGTAGAAGAGAACTCAAAAAGAGAGAAAACAAAGTATTTTTAATCCTTCTAAAAACAAGTCTCACCCTTCGGGGACAGTTTCAGGATTGCTGAAGGTCTTGTGTCTCTTTCAAGGTAGGTGATTTTGCATTCTGCTGTTTGGGTGTTTGATAGCATCTCTCATGCTTTTTGTTGACCTCCTGCTCCCAATCATTTTCTGTAGCAACAAGGCCACCAACCTCTCCAGCTCTGCTCCTTGATGCTAGAGGAAGCTCTGTGAACTGAGTGTTGGACAGCTAATAGGGCTCCTGAGGGCTTCCTCCAGTGATACACGGGCCTGTTTAATCAGAGGTTTACTAGGAAATCATTTTGAAAAGAACTGTCACTTCCTATCTTTGTCTGACCACAAAGCAGCAAGATCTGGGCAGGGTCCCTGGCTGGGCCTGCTAGAGGGCATGGTCAGTGGTTGTGCTTTCTGCTCCAGGGTTATTATTTGTGTTCCTTATGCCATATCTCGTTGCATCTCTGAGCTGGTCTCCTGTTTATTAGGCAGCTATTTGTACTTTTCATTAATGTGCACTTTTGGTGCTAAAAGCATCCCTGCCCAAATTGAAGGCTTCTGCTATCATATTCAGCTGGCATGTGGTGAGGGAAAGGTACCTGTAAAATATGTGCATTGGCTAGTTTGCCCATCAGTTTGCACTAAATTGCAAAGGCCCCAGAGCACATCTGACAGCACTGAGTGCAATCCTGGCAAGTCTTGTCCATGAGTAGTAGGAGATCAAAAAGATACAAACATCTGGTGTGGTTACACATGCAGCGAATCAGAGAGCTTGCTGGGTCTCCCACTAAATGGGTGATGGAAATCCAGATTGCTGTGATACAGGAGTGCTAAGTGAGAGTTGTTTTAAAAGGGATTACAGCTTGCACGCCGTGTTCTAACGGGCTGCTTTTTCTTGCTGACTCTTCCAAAATCCCTGTACAGGGCACAGGACTGAATCATGGGAGCTGAGCTTGACAATTGTGTGCTTTTAAAATCTGGGCCAAGAATTTAAGTTGTTTCTGAATGAAAGCCAAAAATGTGCATGGTACAGTGCTTTTACCACCATTTTTGACTTGTGAGATCAGGGCTTCTGCTGTGGCAGGGCAGTGTTCCCCAGCAGCATTTCCTGCTTCCCATCATTCTTTGCATATCTTTATTTCACTTCTCAAGACTTTTGCATGAAATAAACAAGCTTAAATATCTCACAGGAGGGCATGTGTTGCTGATTTAGACTGATTTCAGTGAGGGCGAGGGCTTTGTCCAGCAATACATGGGCAGAGTGCTACAGAGAACTCATCCAAGAGAATCCTCCATGACGGCAACAGCTCTGGTGAGGGGACTAATGGAATTGGGGTAACATGATCTGTAGTTCCGGAAAGCACAGCTACTGCTATATCCACCTGTAGACACAGCCGAGGTCATCCTACCCCACGCCCGATGAGGGGCTGTGAGAACTGGAGCTGCCAGAGGCAGAATAATTGTCTGCACTGGGCATAGGGAAGTCTTGAATCAGGCCCTTTGCTGTTCCAGAGCCTTGAAATCGTTCAACCACAAATCTCTTGATGGCTTTCCGATTATACGAATGTAAACGACATCCACAAACTCACACTCATTAATGAACAAGATCTTAGAGAGGGGCCATTCAATGCACAGAGCAATTAACACAGCAGTAGATTAAGGCAGTTTGAGGATAAGTTCTGTGAAGAATTCAATACTGCCACACTGCTTCATAGAGGTGCTTGTCAGAAGCTTGAAATCACAAATGTTTGCTGCTAGCAGCAGGCATGCAGGTTTCCCAGAGAGGTAAGCACTGCCCCATCCCTGTGAACCCCCCCCTTCCCTTCCCCAATGGCATTCAGTTTTTGCAGTGCAGAGGGCCCAAATACAGACGTCATCCCACGCTTGCAGTGGGTACCTGCAAAAGCACCTTATACCTTGTCCCCACTACCCAGACGTGCCAGGTGCCCATGGGTGCCATGTGTGAGGAGGCAGTTTCTGGTAGGTGTGGAGTAGGCCACAGCAGTGGGGTTGAATCTGCCTTGTGCTCCCAGCCAGAAACCAGAGTAAACACCATTCACAGGTCAGGTCATGACACAAAACAGAAGGAAGCCTCTGCACATACAACTTGTACTGGGGAGAGAGTAAGGGGCTGAGCCCAAACCAAAGAAGAGACAAAATGGCTGACCCCCACGAGGTTAAACAGAGATGTGGACACTGAAAGACCTCACCACTCTCACATTCTCCACCTGGGTTTGCTCTGTGTTGAAGCAGAGCAGCATGGGGGCACCTGTTTGGAGAGGGAGGGCATCATTGCTGCCCAGAGGTTTGGGTAGTACCAGAGGAGCGGAGGCTGTGACCAGGTAGATCCCTAATGCAAACTGCTATGGAGATTGCTGAAGGAACCTGAATCTGGGGGACTTTGGGATCCAGGAAATTCTTCCTGGCCCCATCTGCTAGAGCCAGGCTCTGCCATTCCCTGTCCCCAGCCCAGCCAGCAGCAAGGCTGAGCAGGTATCTCACACATTCCGTACAGAGGCAATCAAATATATTGTTAAACCTCTCTCACCCATTGCTGGTGTTTGGACCTCTCATTCTACTCACCAGCTAGTCTGGGCTGAACTTTTGAGTCTGACACACATGCACAAATGCAGAGTAGAGAGCACACTCACAGGTGCAGGGCTTGGCCAGGCAAACTTACTGATCAGCAGCTTGCTTGCAAGCAACCATCCCCATTTGTCCTGCTTCACTCCATTTTTCCACACTTGTTCTTCCCAGATCTACTTTTTTCTCTCCCGTTCTTCACTTTCGGCCTTTCCACTAAACTTTCCATAATAAGTTTTGCACATTCCCACAAGCACTTTCAGCTAGTTAATAATTATATTCTTTTTCTGATGAGACCCCTGGTAACCTTGTTTCCCCTTTCTTGATGTCGCTAAAGTGATGCTGGAGTGGCTCTCAAAGGCCCATCAGCACATGACTTCCAATTTCTGATCTTTGGTGTTTTTGCAGTTATCTACAGAGCATTAGGGCTTGTATATCTGTTTGCTTAATTTTTCACTCTTCCTGTCTCTCAGCTTAGCCATTTGTGCTGATGTGGATCTTGCATCAGAGCCCAGCTGTGCTGGAGAGTGCTGTGGCAATCCTCTGCCTTATACACCATCTCAGCAGGACTGTCACGTCATTGGCAACTTGACAAGAATGAGGATGCCCTGGTCAGCATCTGTGGTGACTACATCTATGGTACAGAGCTGGACCTTCCTGGGCAAGGCAGACACAGGTCCACCAGCCTCATTTTCCCCTTTCCACAGGATGAAGGCAGCATTGAGCCTCCTGCCCTTTGTGAGTGCTTCAGGTCCTGCAGAGGCAATGTGCTCTCACAAGCCCTAAGCACTACTGCTACTACGATTGCTAGGAAGTAGGAGAGGTGACTCATTCTCCTAGGAAAATACTGCTTTCATTCAGAGCCTGGAGCATTTCCCAAAAGTAATTAACTAGGAGAAACTGCTAATTAAAAGACCTTGTGTCTACAGAAGTGTTTGGCAGAGGTGGGTGTCTTCATGCCAGTTTTGAGGTGCTAAGACATAATGCTCAAGCTCTGAGCTGCGTGTAAAGCCTGGCCGGTGCTGCTGCCCAGTCTGCCCCAGCAAGGTCTCGGCTGCATGGGTGCTGGCTGTCCCCAGGAGTGAGCAGTGAGGACAGCAGCTGCAGGGTTTTGCTCTCCCCTGAAGTCCTTGTGAAGAGGCTGAGGCCTGGCTGTTGAGTCCAGTGCATTCCTTTACACTGCAGGATTTGTCTTGGTGCAGATTTGCTACCACCTGATCTGAGGTTCTCTGAGGTGGCACCACAACAGCTCTTGCTCCTGGTATGCTGATCAGCCATCCCTAATCCCCAGCCTTAGCAGGGGTTTTGTTTCCAAGCTTCTGTGCAGAATCAGAAAGAACATAGTCATGCAATAAACAACAGCAACAAAAACCCACCAGCCTCCCCAGAATAAACTCGGTCTGCCTGAACAGCAGTGCAGGAAGATGGAAAAGGTAACCCCCCACCTCGTGCCCTGGCCAAAGGCTGTGTGTCTATGACCAAGTCTGCTACAACCGTCCTAAACTAGGCTGTTTGCAGGGCATGGCATGATAGTCAGTGCCTAGACCAGCTGTAAAACTCCTCTATTTGCTAGAGAGAGCTCCTGCACACAGAGTGTCTGCCTGCTCCTTCCTAGGCTTTCAGATCCCTTTCTGGTTTTAAAGTGGCAACACTTTTAAAAAAAGGGTTTAGTATCTTCCGTCTCCCTGAATGGGAGATCCACAAGTAATTTCTTCAGTATGAAGAGATACAGTTTCCATATTTATGGTTATAGCAAGCCCTGTCTTCTGCCCTGGGTTGGTTTGGCACTGATGGACTCAGCAGCCTATCTGCTAGCTTCAGGCACAGCTCATCTGTACATGACAGTGATTTCCCTAGTCTATCCAGGAGCAACATGGTAGGCTTGGACCCATGAACCTCAAGAAACATATGTTTTCTCTTTGAAATGGCATTACAACCTCAGGTACTCTCCAGCAAAGCCAAGATGGTATTTAGCAAAGCCCCTGTGGACATGAGAGGGGTTTTACCAGAATCTCACCCATGCAGTTTCCATAGGAGCCTGGCTGAGCTCAGCTGGTCAGTGATTGTACAGCCAGGAGAGGGTGAGGGAGAACCCAAACCAAGGAATGGGAATCTTTGGGATCACATAAAATTATATTATGTTGCTCTATGGTGAACTGTAGGAGTTGGTTTTAGCAGTTGGTAAAGTGACAATTTGCATTGTCTTTGGTGTGGCTATGGGTGGGCTGATTTTCACCGACATGCTAACAATCAATAGCCAAACCTCTACTGCAACTGGGGACAGGGAGTGTTATTTATTTATTTATTTATTTATTTTTCCATTTGGACACTCCAAAAGTAATTTTACAACTTGTGAAGCAAGGATGCAATGCTAGTGAGGTGGAGAAAACCTGGTGTGGAAGGGTGGATTGGGGTGGCAGCAAGGAGGATCTGCAAATATCCTGATCACCTGGTAATGATAGGGAGCACAGAAGTACTTGAAATATATTTGTGTTACAAGTACTGTGTGTTAACCCATTGCAGAGCAGTGATTTCCACCCAGCACATCATGCCACCAGCACTTTGTGTGCATTACCTGTCCCTCCCTGGAATAAGTTTTGGGATCTTGGCAGGAGGGAATGGCTCTGGGGAGCTGAGGGGTGGGATGTGTTGGGTGGCAGCTGGAGCAGGTAGGTGTGGAGCTGTGGTTCACCCACGTTTAGTCATAGTATGGGTAGAGTGGAGCAATTTGTCATATTTTGCCAGTTCTGATCAAATTATGTCCCAAGTCTGGGAATTGGCTACTCTAGAAGGAGCAGGGCTTCCAAGCTTTGCTGAGTGACACTGAAACCTATATTAAAGTTTATAGAATAGAATGGAATGGAATGGAATGGAATGGGGTAGAATGGAATGGGATAGAATGGAATAGAATAGAAATCTCTGCAAGAAGTTAATGCTAAACCCAGGATTCAACCTGCAACATGCAAGTAGCCCAAATATTTGTCAGCAGGGGAACTGGACGGCAGCTGCAGGCAGACATGGGAGTTCTTTGTTGACCTGATGGTCTCACAGAGGAGCTATGGAGCTTTGTATTACAGGTTGAATTCACCCAGCGGGGGCCATTCTGATAGTTGCCTGTGAAGGACTTTAGACAGGCTCCCTCTGGCAGACACTAGCCCACATGCCCTGCCACCAGCCCACATCCCCTGCCACCAGCCTGTTTGTTTTCTCCGTGAACCAAAGAAGTGTGAGGAGGGAAGTCTCTTTCCCAGCACATGGGAGTCAACCTGCTTTGGGTAGTATCTTCAGGAATGCTGGCTTCCTAAAACAGCCCAGAAATATGCTCAGGATAGTTTGAAATGGACCTTGATATCTAGAGTACCCTGAGCTAGGGCTTTTATGCAAACATGGCTAACACTCCACTTGACACCAGCTGTATGCGTACACAACTCTCTTCTTCCTTATCTCTCCCCTTTCCTCTCTCCCTCTCACACACACCTTCTAAAGCACTGCTCAATTCTTAGGCAGATCATCTGGATCTCTAGATCTAGCCTGGGGTATGTACATAGTGGAGAGAGGGCTTCATCTCACTATCCCTGTTGTGAATAATTTCTGCCTGAAG
This sequence comes from Anseranas semipalmata, assembly GCA_013399115.1. Taxonomy (NCBI): domain Eukaryota; kingdom Metazoa; phylum Chordata; class Aves; order Anseriformes; family Anseranatidae; genus Anseranas; species Anseranas semipalmata. The sequence goes on along the minus strand of VXAA01004108.1, from coordinate 42,518 downwards.
GAGCGGAAATCAGCCTCATCCCTGTCACTTGGTTCTTTCCTTCATGAAAGAGTTCATAGGGGAGGGAGTGATATGGTGGCTCTTCATCTGGAGAAGGAGCAGGGGTGCTTTCTGCCTGGCTTCCTGCCCAGAGGGACAACATGGGACCAGGTGGTGAGGGATAGAGGAGTGAGGGGTTATCTTCTCCATGGCATCTCCCTGTTTCCACAGTGGTGGCTAGGCTGAGCTCCAGACATAGCGGCACCGAGAGATGGGAATTAATTACTTCTTTTGTGCTGTTCCAGCCATCTATGTTTGGCATTAATGACTTGCAAATGTGCTCAGGTCATTAAGGTAATAACTCTTGTCACTGTGGGATCCAGACAGTGGCAATGTCAGAGCAGCTTTTTAGGACTCAGCACCCACCGCAGCAGCACTGTTCCAGCTGCTTTGATCTTACACTTTTCATGACTTGGAGCCTGAGTACCTTTAGGCAGGGCATAGGCACTTGCAGTGTCTTCCTTCAGACTATACTATGGATGTGACCATGCATACTGGTCAATAGTAACAGCTGGGCAAAGCAAGCCGTCCCCTTCCCTCCCTGCAAGAGGAGGAGGGAGAAAGCAGTGGCAGTAGGTAAGAAGAGGGAATAGGACAGCATGACTGGAGGACACTGGACACCCATATTGTGCTGGAAGCTGTCAGTGGTTACCATCACACAGGTCTGTCACCTGCTAGCACATCCAGGTGCTGTTAAAGCCAAGTGAGTCAGAGGTGTGAGCCTGCTCTCCAGCTGCAGCAGTGCCAGCGTTAGCAGCCATGTCCCAGTGATGGGAGTCCCCATCACAGCACCGCCTGTTCTTAACCTGGAAAGCATGAGATGCAGCATCAGGACTGCTGGGCTGTGCTTTGGGATGAGGCTGTGTACCCGTAAGTGAAGACATAGGCAATCAGACCTCAGAAGAAATTATTGGGCACAAGTCTCCTCTTATTCTCTCTGTGTACCACTGTAGATTTCACTGAAGTGACTACAATTTACACCCCATCAGGGAAGAAAGAGTTAGCTCTTGCATTTTTAGCTGTAGTAAATTATTTTTAGAAACCACAGCATTCATCATGAAAACCTCTCTGTCTCCTCCTGCAAGGAAGAAATGAATAATGAATGAATACAGAGCTGGACTAATATCTACTGCTCAGCCATCCATGAGCGCAGACTGAGCAGACTGCATGTGTGCTGCCAGTGGGCAGGCTTGCTTGAGTCTGCATCCTGGCAGCACCAGCATGTCCAGGAGCTCTGTCTGCTCCTTGCAGCCTAGCACAGCTACAGCCCCTCACTGCTGTGATCCACCTCCTTTGGGGCATCCACCCCTTGGCAGATGAGATACATTTAAGCTCGGGTGTGAACCTTTGGCCTTGGCTTGAGCTGTGTTGTAGGTATGCTTTGCCAGGCCTTGTACCTAGCTGATTTGGCCTTGGACCTGCCTCATCACCTTGGACTTTGGAAATCTGCGCTATTGACCCTCATTACTGTCACTGCATCTGCTCCTCTTGCTTGGGTGATATGGGACTGCTCTCTTGCTGGTGACATTCCTGCCCCTGCCTGCCCCACTGTCACCCCTGGACACTGGCATGCCTGCCCTTGGAAGGCAGTCCCACTCGGGCTGCTCCCTGACAGCCCAGGATTTCTTGTGGGGGCCTTGCCCCCGCAGCCCACATCTCAAGGCTGACCTCCAGACCCTGCAGGACGCTGGGGCAGGTGACAGCCCTTCAAGACTGTGACATCCACTGCAACCATGATAACCAGTGAGGTTTGGGGGTTCATCTGTCAGATGTTGCTGCCTACCTAGAGGGGCTACGCTTCAGATATTAGATACTCAGTGAAAATAATCTCCCAGGGCAGTGGGTAGACATTATGTGGATGGATGCCCCGATGAGGCTGCTCAGGGCACTCTGTTGATGTACCTGGAGACTTAACAATGTGCTTGTTTTAAGGACTGGAAGCACTTGATCTGGGGAGAAAATTTTGAATAGCACTTTCTCATGCAGTTGATTTCTTGTTGCAGCTGGGTTCCAGGTCTGTGCTAGGTGCACAGACCTTGCAGAAGTGCTGCCTGTAAACTTTGGTCATGGCGGACGTTTAGTTCTGGCCACACAAGGCCTGTCTCTTACTCGCACAGATGTTGTCCTTCAGCGAGGTTGAACTGTTTAATTCTTCGGGCCCATAACCATTTCAGGTCATGTACTAATGGGCTTGAAATCAGTTATTGTGCAGGGAATGATAAATGACTGTACACTGCGGCTAATGAAGGGGATAGATTATTGGGTTATAAATCAATTAAGTGGTTCTGAGGAAGTTGCAAACCGCAAGAAAAAACCATGAAGGGAGGGAACAACATCTGACGTCTGGGGACGAGTGGGAGCCATCAGGTGCCATCAGCCATTACATTATTTCTCAAGGGAAGCGAGCGCAACACCACCATGCGTGACCCTCCTGGGCCTGATGGTGGTGGCTGGGGAGGGAACCAGGATGTGCTCTGTGGTTATCAGGGAGTTACTGGCAGCAGGCTGCCTCTTCCAGGAGGAATACCTGGAATACCTGCCCTGCCAGTACAATATTAAAGTGATAACCTGTCCTGTTCTTCATCAGGTGGTCCGTATTTCTTTGAAGCATGTCCAGAACTGGCTGTGGTGACTGTCCAGAGGGACTGCTGCTCCAGACACGTCTGCCAGATGTGCCCTGAAAAGGGTGCATCTACCACAGTTCATGGTCCCAGCAATTCAACAAACACCTGTTGACTCTGCTGCATCAGGGTATTCCCCTCAGTTTGGGAGACAGATCTCTTTTGGGACCTCTGGAATATTAAAAGGGTTAATGGACACCTTGTAAACCCTTGGCACCTTGTCCTGTACAGTGATGTCCAGTGATGGTGCATTCGTACTGGCAGCTCACAGGGTAGGGATGGTTTAGACACTTGTGGCCAAGTCCCCTCTGAGTCCCTGTGTCAGAAGGACAGACCCCACCTGAAGGACACGTCACATACAAGAGGGGCTAGCTGGAAACATGTCTCCAGAGTGTGTGGGATGATGTTCATTAGCTGTCCCACCATCCAGTGGTCTCAGCATGGCCTGGTGAGGAGAATCTGCAGAGACCTGACACCCATGTCAGCCCGACCTGCCCACCCCTCCCACAAATAACCTGACAAGACCTCCATTTCTGAGAGTTTCACAGTCCTCTGGGACTATGTCCAGACTCAATATTATCCTTTACTGGAGAAAGGAAAAGTCATGCATCAGTGTTTTGGCCTGTTTTCTTTGCAATGGGCTGGAACTGCCTCCTGTGTGCAGCATAGTATGGAGAGGATGGTAGGAACTGGAACAAACACAGTTCTCTTTAAGTATAGGCAGAGTGATGGGACTCGGCCTCACACCTGGTTGTGGTGACCAAACATAGCCATAGCATATGCATTACTCAGCTCCCTGTGTGCAGCAGGTGCAGGATTAATACTGCAAGAGGCTGACCATTTGTGTGATTACGTGGACAGGTTGAATAGTCTAGAGTCCCTGACACACCAGACTGGTTTCCATCATAGGAAAGATTCTCCCTACAGAATCTAGAGAGTCCAAGGATCTCAAGCAGACATACAAAACATAAAGTGTGAGCCCGTACTTTTCTTTGTTTTTTCAACCCAATGTTCTTCAGGACAGGGCTGGAAAAGTTTGCAGTTTGGGAAGAATGAATGATGAGAAGAAACTACTGTTATCCGCATGGCTTCCATGCTTCTTGTCGTCTCCTGACTTCTGGTTTTGTTCCGTATCAGCAAACCTTTAGAAAACCAGCAATGCAGCATTTTCTAAATTCTAATGAGCTGTTTTCTAATAGTTATCTAATGAGCTGTGGCAATCAGCAACAAAGCCTGTTGTTTGCTTTAATCTCTTTAACTACAGTATATCCTGGAGGCAAAGCATCTCAAGGGAGAAATGGAGGCTACACAGATGCCCCAAAGAGTGGGGCTTGTCCTCTATGTTGTTGGTCATATTTCTGTCGCAGGCCTGGGAGATGCCACCGCATGCATTAAACCATGTGTATACCTGGCCTCTCCTCAGCTCAGGTTCAGCAGAAACCAATTTGCAAAGCCCTGCATACTCCTCACAGAGGATACTGTGCCTTGATCATGGTTTGGCTGTTCTCAAACACTTCCCTTTCGCTGAAAACAGAACATTTTCAGTGAACTGAGGGGCCTGGACACAGACATCTGTATTAGAGGTACTCATCTAGGCAGGTTGCTTTGACCTGTGTCTGCAAGGACCCTGATACAGACCATCATACCCAGACATCTTTAGCCCTCAAGGACTTGGTCAAACTTAGTGATGTTCATGGCTTTCCAGCCCACATCTCCAGGGCACAGCTGGGACATAGATCTTCACAGGAAGACACATACCTCTTTGATGTAGGTACTCAGGCCTCTGGCCAGATCCCAGCAGGGTAGGGAACTTCCCAAAATAGATTCTGTGCCTTGTTTTGCACCTGAAGAAAGGCTGGCAATGGTTTCATGGTGCTGTCTGAGGATCTCCCTTCACTAGTTGCCGGGTTGAGCTTTTGTCTGCATGACCCAGCATGCACATTTTGACTTCAGAGCAGCCTGAAAAGCCCGTCTAGCAGGAGAGGGTGGTGGTCATGAGGGTGAGCATCTGAAAGCATTTTGTTATGTTGGGCAGAAGGACTGATCTCTTTAATACACTGGGATATTGTTAAGATGCCTCCAGGAGGAATGGGATGGCTGTCTCTTTGTCAATATTTAAAGAGCTCCACCTAATCAGACTATGTTTCCTCCAGGAGGCAATTTTCCTTTTATGGTCAGGGTACATCCAGTAAGGCTGCAAGAAATAAGGTGTTCAGTTTTCATACATTTGTGTGGAGAGGCCCAGGAAAGGAGGTTCCATGTACAAAATCCTGCAGGTAAACCTTTAAGAAATGCCTGCATCTTCAGTATTCAGGTGCTAAACTTCCCACCAGGGTGAGTGCTCAGGTGATAACTCTCCGCTTTTGATCTACTGGATTTCGCAGTGACTTTGGTATGGTGATGAGACTGCAATATCCCGTAATATATGGCTGTTTCTAGCAAGAGCTCTGCTATAATTGTATTTATGAGCAGAATACTTATAGAGGCCTTCAGGGAGCTTCAAGTGTAAAAACATTCCTATAACAACATATAGACAGCCAACAGCCAAGCAATTAATTTTTTGACTACGAGTGGTGTTTGGGGCTCTGTCCTGGTGTACAACACCATCAATACTGTGGATTCTCTGCTGAAGGGAATCAGGGAGCTGCTGGCTGGACACTTGCTCTTTCTTCTGTGCTTTGTGTGCTTAAACTGTTTTTTAAACAAAGTTCACTGACGCTAAAGGAGACCACGAAAGTTCTGGTGTATTTTGGGGGACATAAACATGGCTTTTTGTCTGTGGTAACAACCCTACCCTGTGATTTGCCCTCCCAAAGGAAGAGGCAGGTACAGGCAACAAAACAGAAAACAGGAGAGCAGATTTCTAAGCCTTTCATAATCCCAACTTGCTGAGTGTCCTCCCCTCTGTGCTTCTCTCTTACCTGAACAGAAGCAAATTTGTGCATGTGGTTTCTCCCTGCATGGTTATGAAGGTCCCAGTGCAACCTTCCCCAAAGCTCAGCTGCTCCAGGTGATGCCGTCACCAGCTAGGTCTGGACACAGCTCCCATCTGATGAAGTTGAACAAAAATAAGTTCCCTTGATAGGAATCTCAGTGTCTGTGTTTGTCATTGCTCTGACTGAAATTAACTTAATAATGGGCATATCTCTCACAATTCGAACATCCCATAGAGTGTCATTAATCAGTCTTGTACATATAGTACAGTAGAAGAAATGATATTGCACTTAAGAATAATGTAGTTAAATTTTTTAATTAGTTGGGTGAGAGGAAAGAAGGTTGTTTTCACCATTTTATGAAACAATACGAGTTATTCAAATAATTAAAAGGTTTCAAATTCAAAATTGTCAAGAAAGTTTGCCACTCAAGACACAAACTGCCACAGGAAATTGCTGAAGCAAAGACTTAACAAGTGTGAAAGGACTTCAACATTTATATAGTTTCTAGGATTATGGATAATTTCTCAGGTTATCATATGGATGGTTCCAGTATTATAAAGAAAAAAATATTTTAAGTATTGGATTGTATCCTTCAAAGACCTTGTAAGGAGTTCAAGCTCCTTTGTAAGGAGAGTCTCTAGTTTGGGTACTCCAAATCTCTTCCCAGAGCAGTTGTGTGAGGGCAGCTGTGCCTATATTGCTCAGTTTAGGTATTAAAAACAGTCATTGGGACTTTGTTGTGCCCTTCTGGTTTCTCATATACTCCTGACTTCATTAAAACAGGCACTGCAACAGCTGGTGAAGGAAGGCAGAGAAGTAGAAAGTGCTGTCTTAGGGCCTGGGCCTGGGCTGTTCATGCATAGAGAGAGAGAATTAAAGGTATCTGGCACCCAGGTAAAAGCCTGTACTATACAAGAGACGTGTCTCAGAAAGAGCAGCTCTCCATTGAGAAAATGTCTCTTCAATAATCACTCACTTCTGGGCTTCAGCTGGCCACCTGCAGCAGTCAGGAAGAATTTTTCCCCAGGAACCATGTTTTCCTTATTTAGGAGGAGTTTCTTAATCTCCTCTAATACATAAGGATAACGGCAGCTGGAGATGCAATACTTAGTGGAGGGATTCTGTCAAATGAAGCAGCATTACGTTGAAGCTCTTAAAACCCTACTAGAGAAGTATGTGTGTGTTTGTGTTTATAACTGAGCCTGGCTTGAAGTGTGCTGCTGGAAAAGTTGTTATATTTATGCAGAATATAGTTTGTAAACCCATATTGTGTTTTTGTTGTGTAATAAGGAGAAGACATTAAACATCTTCAGGGATGCTCGGATAATTAGCAAATGAGACTCGAAGAGAGAACATTTACTGCTGATGCTCATGCATCCTTTGGACTTCCAGTTCCTCTTTTGTGGGGTGGAATGAACCAAGGTCCTCTTCAGCATCCTGTGCTGCACAAGTTCCCATCTGTAACTATAGACCCCTGGGACCTGTGAGCACTGACTAAGCACAGCAAACATGAAGCTGGCCACATAATTATGTTGGAAGGCATGCCTGTAGAAGTCTGAAAGCCAAAAAGGTTGAAAGCTGCTCAGTCCAGGTACCCCTGCAGACTGTGTTCCGTGGGTGGGGATAGCAATGCTCTGCAGAGGGAAAGCTGGTGCTGCAGGGAGCAGCACCCTTGCAGAGCACTGCAGGGGGAGGATTTGTCCTCTTGGCAGATGGAGGAAGGAAGAAGCAGCATGTGGAAGGGACCAGTGAGCAGTCCTGAAATGTCAGCTGGCCTTTGACATTTCACTGAGTTTCAGGGCATTTTCAGAGTGAGGGAAGGCATGTCATGGAGTGAAGAGGTGCTAATAATAGCAGTGATGTCTAAAGGTTGAGGCTGGTTAAGGATTCTATAGGGGTAGGAGGGGGAAGGGGATGCTTTGCCTAACCTAGGACAATAGCTTCCAGCCTTGTGAAGCAAATGTTATAAATCAAATGATTTCCTTTAAAAACAAAACAAAACAAAAACAAAAACAAAAGCAAAAACAAAAAGGCATCAACCCAAAAAGGTTTGCTGAGCCCAGAGCAAACACAAGCTGATGGAGGTGGACTGGCCAGATAAGACTGATCGGCTGCAGCTCAGGTGGGGCTTTGGCAGCTACAGCCAGTGAATGAGGTGTCGCTAGGGTAAGCTCATGGCTGAAGTCCAATGCTAAAAGGTTGTGCAACCTTTTCAGGAAGAGGTTCTTCACCGAGATGGTGGTCGTGCAGGCTCCTGAGGGTAGTGATCACAGCACTGAGCCTGCTGGAGTTGCCGAAGCATTGGGCAACACTCTCAAACATATGGTTTGATATTTGAGTGGTCCTGTGCAGACCCAGGAGTTGGACTCAGCAACTTTTGTGGGTCCCTTCCACCTCGGGATATTCTATATTCTCTGATTCTCTGATTCTATGAAGTGGGAAAGGTGACTTAGGACAAATAGAAAGAAATTGCCCTGCTATGCAGGAATGGCATTAGGAAAGCCAAAGCTCAAATGAAAGATGATATAAAGGGCAACAAGAAGATCTTCTACCAGTGTGTTAGTAGCAAAAAGTATTAATAACTAAACTATGGGTATGTTGCTGAATGAGAAGGATTTGATTCAATGGCAACGGATACAGAGAAGGTGGATGAACACAATGCCTTTTCTTTGTCTTCACCAACAAGGTCTCACAGGTCTTTCTGCTTAGAGAAAAGGTTCAAGGAGAAGAACACTTACCATTAGTGGAGAAGGACTCAGTCAGGGATCTCCTGGCAAATCTAAACCCCTGTGAGTCCATGGGACAAAACAGGATATATCTGAGATGGTGTCTTCCAGGAGAAGAGAGATGTTGATTAAATTGGAGCAAGTCAGTCATGGAGTTGGTGCACATGTGACACCCAAGGGAGAGGCTGAGGGAACTTGTTCAGACTGGTAAAGGGGAGATTGAATTGAAATAGCAGCTTTCTAGTACTTGTAAGGAGGTATTGAAAAGGCAGTACCGAGCTCTTGACTGAAGTGTTTGGTGGGAAAATAAGAAACAGAAATAAGGAAGATTCTGGCTGAATATAAGAAAAGAAATCTGTGTAAAGACAGTTAAGTGTTGGAATAGGGCCCCGAACAGGTTATGGGACCTTCTTTAGAGGTTTTCAAGACCCAGCTGGACAAAGACCTGAGCAGCCTGGTTTGATCGAAGATCTGAGTCTGGGGTTGGGCTAGAGGACTCCTGATGTCCATTCCAGATCAAGTCATTATGTGATGCAGCTCCTGATAATCAGTGCAGTCAGGGTTTTAGCTGAAGGTCTCTAAAAAAAGCTTTAAATGTGAGTCCTGATGTAGGGCTCCTTCTCCCTCCTTTAAAGTATCTGGCACAGGCCTGCATCAGAGATGCCTGCAGCTCTGCCCTGGGTTACCCATGCTGAGGGGGTGAAGTCCTGCACAAGGCTCTGACCCTAGTCTGCTGCCGTGTCACATGCTGATACTGCTGAAGGAAGCATAGGTTGGAGAAATCACTGGATCCGCGTTTTCACCTTCTTCCCCTGCCAAAGCAACCTTCCCAGCACTGGCAGTACTCAGCATCACAAATACTTTAAAATGCTTTCCCTAGTTGTGACTTTCTGAGATGGCCCCTAGCAAATAGTTGTGACTTCCTCGTTCTCCTTCTCTTCTTTTGGGTGTTAGATAGGCAGTTGACTTTAAATATGACTTTGTCCAGAGTAAAATGACCATAATTCACTTTTGAAGCTGGCAATTTGTGACACACCTCTGTCACTGCTATTGTGCTAGGCTGTCTGCAGACACGGAAAAATGCCCACAACCAGCTGCCTCATGCATTGAGGGTTTCTGCCTAACCAACCTACTGCTGTTGGTGTGTGTGAACAGCTTGTAGTACAGCCCAAATGCTGTGAAGTTGACTACACCAAGGTCTTGGGATGCTGGTTCAGGGGAGTGTGGGCAGACATTGCTTGACCAGGATACAGTGGTACATCCCTGTATATTTGCCACTGAGAAATGCTCTTCTCCTGTCCTCAAACTCCCATCTGCCCTGTGGGGGAGGTGTTACACATGTGAGCACTCGTGCATACCTGCAAGATGCTGCAGAGACTCTCACCTCACCAGAGAGACCCAGCAGGGACTTGCTAGGCTGGGGGCCTTAATGAAGGGACAGATCCAGCTGCTTCTACCTTCCTTGCTCCTCTTTGGGAGGCTGCTGGGAAGGTGCAGAGCTGCTTGCCACTGGAAACTGCCACTAATTGGACCTTATTAAAAATTTACTTCTGTTTTACAATAAAGCTGGAGCATTTATCTTCCCCCAGCAAAGCCATTAATTAACAACACAAATGGGCTATGCTGCCAGGAGAACAGCAAAGCTCTGACTGTCAATACAGTGACCTCAGTGCAGCCCTTCCCGCCAGCTCTGCAGAGAAAAGCAGCCACCCACACCACCCTGTGCAGGTCCACATGCAGATAAATAGCTTCTGCTGCTTGTCTCTTACTGGTGCAAGCTGTACGATTTCCTCCAGGAAGAAGTTTTTCCTGTGACAAGCGGTTGGATCCTGAATTCTACATCATCTTGACAGAGGGTTCAGCATCTGGAAGCAGCACAATTTCCCTCACTGGTGTGAAGGCCCTTTCCCAAGAATTCACATCCCTTTGTGCAAGCAAACAGCAAAGCCATTGCTTGACTTCCCACTGGAGCTTATTACTGCTAGAGATCTCCAGCACTTGGGCAGAGCAAAGGCACCAAGGAGAGAGGCAGGTACCACCTCCCCCTTGGGCTCTGCAAGCGAGGCTGAGGCAGAGCATAGATTCTGGGCAGGGGGGTTGTGGCACGGGCTGGTCTCCTTCATCCTCTGTCTTATTTGCAAATTTGCATTGCTCTCAAAGAGCTGCCTCATGTCCTGCAGCCAAGCGTCATGTCATCCAGCTCCCTGTGCTCTGCTGCAGTTGTCTCCGTAAACCCCAGCTTCCATTGCTGTGTCTTTTTAGCCCAGGGTGGGAAGGGAGCAAAATTCCTCCAGTTACACTAGTGCAGAAGCAGCTGTGGGAGGGATGCTGCGAACCATGTTTCCAATTAGGTGCAGCACCGTGGCACCTGTCTGGATGTGACATGGTAATGCACCTGCTAAACATTATAAGAAGCTTCAGAGATTCAATGTGACACACGTGAAGCAATAGCTGGAGTTTAGTCAACACTCCATCAGTTAAAAGTCTATATTTCCAATTATCAGTGGACAGTTTGCCTTCAAGGATAATTGGCTTCCTGCAGCTCTCTAGAACAGATGTCAGGGAGTTCTTTCTCTTCCACAGAGGAAAATCTGGAATGGTTTATAGCACACGATAGTGTGGAGATGTCAATGTCAGAGGGAAGGCAGGATTTGGGAAACAGTAAGGTACCATTCTGGTGTAGAAGTTTGCAGAGGCATCAGCCTCCAAAAATCTGAGGGGCATTAGTTACCACATCCTGCTCATGAACTGCTGGGCTTGGAAGCCTATGCAGTGATACAAACCTGCAGCAATGTCCTCGTCCCTCCGATGAGACTGCCAGGAGATGGGCAAAGAAGGGTTTGATCACCAGGGACTGCAGTGGTCCCCTTGGCACAAGGTGGACTGAAGCGACATCCTGGGACAATGGCTACCCTGCTTCCCGTCTTGATACCACACATGGAAGCCAGGAACCGGAAGAGGTATTTCATTGGAAAACAGGTACTTGAGGAACGGCATGTAACAGGCCTCCTGTGCACATGCCTGGGCAGTCTTCAAGCCACCAGCCAGACACACACAGCCTGACAGACTCTGCCATCTGTCCACCAGCTCCAGGATGCATATGCTGACATTCAGCAAGCTGTCAAACCTGCATGGACAGGCTGCACAGTCCATGCAGAACTGATAGAGAAAGCAGGAAATCACAGGTGAGGGAGGACTGCAGAAAATGCCCCAAATCCAGTGAGGAATGGAAGCTTCAGAACGTTCCTCTCAAAATGTAAATATCTGAGCAGAAAATCGAATTTTTATTACAAAAATTACTCTGCAGCACACACTGGCAGTCTGTGCAGCTGGGGCGGCAGCACAGGCACCTGCGAAGGGAAGGAGGGACCTGGCTGCTGTTGCCACAGGAAAAGGTGAGAAGAAGTGCAAGAGCTACAAGAAGGAGCCCCAGGCTGTGCACATTGCAGGGTGCTGGAGCAGCTCTGCCTAAACATGGGTATTTCTTCCAAGGAATTATGAACTCATCTGTGGACCATCTTTCTGTATATCCCACCCCTGAGGCATCGGGTCTGGGACCAGTACAGTGTATATTGGAATGTCATCTCTGAGGAGCTTCAGGCTGCTGCTCATCTGCAGTTGCTTGGAGAACCAGGGAAGCCCATGGTGCCTCAGAGCATGAAGGCAACTGCTAAATACACCAGTTCTTAGTAATGTGTCCCATAAAGGGGGATGTGAAATAATTACCTAAGCCACAGTGAGCATCATACCAAAGAAAGCGATGGAGAGACAAAGATATGTGTGAAGGCTCCTGGCACAGCCGACCCCTAGCTGGTTCCTAACCTGCTGTTATGTCTGAGGTTCCTGGTACTGGGAGATGCTGGGCTGCGTAACAGCTTTGTGTTCTGCCTTTGCAGCCTGAGCAGGACCTGCTGCTCCCCTGCCTTTGTCAGCACTGTCCCTTGTTCAGGCTGCTGCTGGACTGCTAATGAGAAAGTAATTGGCTCCATGTCAGCAGGATAGTAACAACTAGGGACCATGGGTTGTGCATTCCCAGGAGCAGCTGGAGGGCAGTGCTCTGGTCTCTGGCCATGGTCCCGAGCAAACCAGGCACCGTGATGATTTACTGTATGTGGCTTCCTTCTGAATGTCCAAATCACAGCACTTTGTCCCTGTTCCAACCTGCGTGCTTCACCTGGTGAGTGGGCATAGCCCTTTGCTGGCAGCAGCACTAGGGCATTGCTCAAGCAGCTGTTGGGCACTGGCACCTCCCTCTGGGCACATCCTTCCCCAGCACCCATCTCTGCTGGGCTATGGAGCCTTTGCCCTGAATTTTACCCTGTTTGGGTCAGGATGTTTCTGCCTTTCCGCAAAGGTACCAGCTGAATGGTGTTAGTGACCTGACTGCAAAGAGCAGGCAGCCCATGGAGGAGGATCTGTTTGCAGATTATTCACAACTGTTTTTTCTCTTCCATCTGCCTGACTCTACCATCTGGGATGTTCTTCATTCCTGCAGGATAGCAGCAAGGCTTCTGGGTCTGGCTCTCACTCCAATTCATCAACAGCAATAACACAATCATTGCATAGCAGCTCTCTGACTCGGGCATTTTGGCTTACCGACATGGTGATACCACACATTATTGCCCTATAAACCTTCCTGAGTAGAAATGCAATGACTGGATTAAGTGTGCCCAGCCTGCCTCCCATGTGCTCTGCCTGTAGCAATCCCATCCTGTCCATTCTGGGGCAATCAAAGGCTTTTCTCTGCTGTGTTAGGAGAACAGTGGTGCCAAATTTAATGACGCTTCTTTCTCGGCAAAGGGGCTTGTGCAGAAACAGACTTTGTTTCTATCCTTTTCCCACTGGTGCACCAGTCAAGTAACATATAGCCAAGTTATGTGCTCTTGGTGTGTAATCAAACTGCCTCTTGTGTATGGTCATGTGTTTAGACAAACTCAGGTGGTTCCATAAGAAACCTCTAAGCTATTCTTGATGTGTTACACAGTGCAACACAGCTTAAGAAATGAAAAATCCACCACTGAAACACATGGGGGAACACTTTGAGGCTGGATTTTTGTTTGGGGCATGAGAGACTGAGTTGAGCTTTCTCTATCAAATATGGGAAATCTTTATTTCTGACGCCAGGGCAAAGCTGAGAAGGCTCAGCTTGCCTGTGAATTAAGTTTTCTGTGGGCAGGAGTTACTGACAATAACTGATAATTACCAGAGCCATGGCTCCTCATCAAGGAAAACAGGAAGTGTGGTAGAATAAAGCACTTCAGTTCAATATATGGCACTTTTTAACCATTTCCTTGCTATTCCTGTTCCCCAGCTGCAGTTCCATCAACTCTGAGTGGGAAGAGCATGCAGTGATGTCTTGCTGAGTCTGTCCCACAAGGGCTGAGGGCTATGCAGAGTTCCCCATGGGAGCAGCACCCCTGTTTTTCCGAGGGCTTCGAGGTTTAGAAAGCAGGGTTCTTATGAGCTGTAGGTGTCACAGGAACACTTTGAAACTGCTCATGTAGTTGAGCCTGCATGGGGTTTGTCTCCCTGGACTCTCTGATGCAGACAAGTTTAGGTGAGCTGGTCACCTGGGCTCCACCGACATGTAGTTGGTGCCCATGGCCAGGGGAAGCTTTTGTGAACTACCTTCCCTAAGATGGAAAGGCACATTTTGGGTATATGTTGTAGACAACTAGGTGGTGCAAGGTCAGGTGCAGCAGTGCCCATCTCTCATGTCAGATTCAGTGCCCCTAACCTCAGCCTGCAGCCAGAAGCAGAGAGGACCTGTGAGGAGGACTCTGGCCTCAGAGCTCAGACCTTGTGTATTTCATGTCTCTGCCCCATTGGGGTTACTTCTCCCCAGATGTTACCCCCTCATCATTGTTTCATAACAATCTTCCTTTAGGTCACTTTTTCATGGTCTGTAGGCCTGTCATTATGGAGAAGTAGTGATTTCCACTAACGATCCAGAAATGACTTCTTTTCATGAGCTGGCCCTGCCCTGGTGGAGGCACTTTGATGGGGAGTGCCCATGAGTCCATGTGAAGTGCTCACAGTGACAGAAGATACCTTGTTAAATGCCTGGTGGAGAGATGCTCTGGATGGGAGGGATTGTGTTCCCTGCTCTGATGGTTGACTGGAGGGATGTTCCTGTAATGTGAGCTCTCATGCCAGTCCTTGTACCACCACTTGCAGCACATTCAGAATTCAAGATGGATAATGGAAATGAAGCAAGAAAGTGTTTCCAGTGTACAGCTGGAAGAGATTTTGATCAAGGGCCTGAGATGAAACCAGCTGCTCTCCCTGGGAGTCTCATGCTACCAAGAAATTATGGTGGCAGGCAGACAAAGGTTTTCTTTGTTCTACTGCTAAGAGAGGTAGAGAAGGTGGGCACCACGTCTCCCATCATGCCATCCTGGGCGCCTTGCCTTTAGGGGTGGTTTAGACTGCTTTCTAGAGTGATGATGAGATCTGTATGACATCCAGTGGAATGGTCATGAAACCATAGAGGTGAGTCAGCAGGGTACCCCTAGCTCGATGATGCTCTGGGTTGGACTTGCTTCATCAGTGTTGCTTCTAATTCCTTGCACCCTGGATTTCATGGATTTGTGCTAACATAACCAGAAGATTGTTTCTGGAGTATGTAACTGTCTAGGGCTAAAAAGATTCTTTCAGAAGAGAAAATAAAAGACTCAGCCAAATTGCTAATATTTGTACTGACCTACAGATAAAAGCAACACCATTCCCCAAGTCTAATTATGCTTGCAAAGGGCCAGGTTTTATTCATTTTTCACAAATCTGATGGATATTGACTTAAATGTTTCTACTGGCAGGATATAAAATAAAAACAACTCTGATGCTAATTGCTATTTAGTCAATCAAAATGCTGTGATTTTAGAAAATAAAATTTGGAAATGAACTCAAAAGTGCTTCATAATATTTTGGAATGCTAAAGAGAGCTGGTGGCAAATGTGGAGAAAAATAATCTCAAAGCTCAGTGTAGGATGGTCTTGAAAATACTGCTACAATACAGAGCATTGATGGTGGCCTCTTCTTTCAGTGGGTTGGTAGTGGAAATGGCTCGTTAGACATTTATAGATTAACTGTAGTAATCACCATTTCTAGAACATAGTGTCAGCACCTGGGGGCTGTTAGGTCGCCTCAGAAAAATATACATATATATATATATTTTTGACAGTTTAGTAAGTAGCACTGCTAACCTCTGATTACCTTTGATTCCTTGTATTGATAGCCTCCAATGCCCAAACACACATAAGCAGATGAAGTTCAATAAAAATACTCTTCAGGGCAAGGATCCATTTGCAATGTACAAAGCATTCCTGTTTAGAGCTGGGCAAACAATTAGGATTTTGCATTTCTTGGGCCAATAATTTTGGGTTGAACAAGATATTTTACTAGAACAAGCCAGGAATGCTTCATTTGTGTGGTGTTGGGTGTTTTTTATTTTATTTTTATTTTTTAAGCAACTTAAAAATGAAAGGATGGAGCTCTGGGAAAAAGCACGCTGTGCAGAAAAACAATAAAATTTAGATCTTGAGGGCATTTTTAAAACTTCATCTTTTGACTGGAGCGATTTGATGGCTTTGCAAACTGTTTACATCGACTGTTTATATGTATATTTTCTGAGGAAAAAATTGTCTTCAGCCAAAATAACTAACTGATCTGTATCTATGGTACAGATGAATCCAGTATTGCTAATGATGTGTGATTCTCCCATTTTCAGTAGCATGTGCTTTTGTCACACTTTGATAGATTGGGCTGATGTTTCCCATGCCAACTGTCTTCCTCTAGATGAGTGTTTATATGTTTGTTCTGGAAGTTTCACTGAAAAAAAGAAAAAAAAAAAAGCATTTTAGCAGCTCTTGAAAATGTAGCCAGGAAAAAAAAATAATTATAATTTGTTTGTACACTATTTGTCCTTTAAGAAAGCCCTGTGGCTTTCTTAAAAGATAATCCAACTTCTGCCCACCCTGTGGAAATGCAGTCTACTTCAGTTGGAAATTTTTGAAAAATCTCGTTCTAACCAAATTGAATGGAAATTTGTTGTGTTCAGGAGCTGAACTCCCTGACAATCCCATTTGCGCAAAGCACGGCATGTCCCTTCATGCTTTCTTCATGTGATGCTGTGAGGCCAGCATGTGTCCTCAGGTTGTCCCTGCTCAGCACCAACCTTGCAGGGCTCTTTGCGTTGGAGGCTGATGAGTCTCCTCCTGGCACTGCTCTGGGATAGCAGTGCTGCTGCCTGATCGGACCTGGCCTGGCCTTGGATATCATATCAGCTGGATGCATGCAATGCTGGAGCTAAAATCCTGCTGGATTTGAACAGATGCTGAAACTCTTTTCTCTTTCCCATTCCCTGTCACAAATGTGGTTGTCCCTTCCAGATACATCTGTCTTCCATAGATACCTGCTGCTGCAATGCCTGGGTTGTTCCTGTGCAACCAAGGGTTGGCATAAGCCATCTGGTAGGCTTGGCTGACCTGTCCAGTATCTAGTTTTGAATTCTCCTTAAGCATGGCACACTGGGCAGCTGTTTGGGACAATGAGTTTGTTGCTCTAAGTTGGA
The DNA here is from genome assembly GCA_013399115.1 of Anseranas semipalmata. Classification (NCBI taxonomy): domain Eukaryota; kingdom Metazoa; phylum Chordata; class Aves; order Anseriformes; family Anseranatidae; genus Anseranas; species Anseranas semipalmata. Next base: position 25,627 of record VXAA01004108.1, on the reverse strand, counting down.
GCCTACAGGGCTGGTGGGTCCTAGGAGGATCTTCATACTCTGCTCCACAGTCTGCAGAAGACCCCAGAGCAGATAACTCGTCCTGGTTACCCTTGTGTTATCCCACCACCATGGGTGAGGATGTCACCCCACCAGACGGGTTTGGTTCCTGACCATCTGGGTATGAGACCATGCAGCTGCTGGTCCTCCTGGGACCGGACCTAGGGCTCCAGCACCCAGAGGGCTTGCCCATTTCCATCCTCAGTACTCCTGGGGCACTGTGTCAGGGAGACTGTTTTGTAATGCATAACATAAAAGGAAAGGGAGGTTAGGCAGCTCTATGGGTACTGCTTGAACTCTGACATCAGACCTCAGGTGGGACTTGTGCCCTTGCTTGTCCAAGCTGCGGCTTGGCTCTGGAAGTCAAGAACTGACAGATTTTTCCCATGTGGCACTGGCTGCAGAAACTGAGGTATCCTCGTGCCCTGAAATGGGCTTCTGGGCTATGGAGGAGCTTTGGTCCTGACAGTGAAGTGAAGCATGAAGCTGGTCCTGCTGCATCTGCCCAGGCAGGAGCTGCTGTCTGCCTCCTCTGGTCCCAGTGAGAATAAAGTCAGCAGCTGTCATGTCCATGTTCGCGCAGTGTGGCTGCAGCCACTGCCTGGGAGGCCAGCAGTGGACAGGGAGCCTCTGACCCCAGCTAGGGCAAGAAGCAAGTGCAGAGCCTACTGGGCTGCAGCATCCCTTTAGAGAGAGATCACAAATGTTAGCTCGATGTTAGTCATCAGCCTCTGACACAAAGGAAACCTTGGAAGGGGGATACGATCCAGCAGCAGCAACCTCTAATCCTGAAGAGTGAGACTGCAAATGTTGCCAAAGAAACCACTTTCATTTGGTTTTAACTCACAGGGAAATCTGGAGAATCTGTGCTAATCTGCATATTCAAGAGGACAAGATGGCCTGAAACATAGTGCTACATTTCATTAAATATTTGTCTTAAAATTAATACAGAATGTGACAAACCATTCCAATCATGTATTCATGGAAAACACTCTCTTTGAAGCCTTTTTCCCTTGTAACAAAGAGTTTGAATCCTGGATTTAACCACAAAACTCATCCTGGCCATTCACTGTGGAATCGTAGTGGCATATCCATAATAGAACTTTTCTGTATGTTTATGAGCATAAACACTAAGGGTATAAATCTATAAACAATAAGCAGTATGTGAAAGTCCTGTTCCTGGGACTGTGGAGTGCTTCAGCTCCATACGAGAGGAAGGTGTGGTCAATTTATTTATCTTAGACATGAGGATAATAACAGAGCTGTGGCAATTTGAAGTCCTTGTCATCTGGGGAGCTCCAACAAGGTTTCTCCGTCAGCTACCTTACTTTCCCAAGTTCTGGAGTGATTAGCAGGACTACGTGCAGATTTGTTCCTAGCCAGGTGACATACCAGGGAAAAGTTTATTTAACACAGAGAAGATGAAACTTTGCCTTATCCATCACTGCTGTTCAGAGCAAAATAAAGGCACCAATTGATTTTGTGTTAGGAAGTAATTAATTGTTGTGCAATGCCTGGTTTAGAGTTTAAAGGCCACATTACTGCAGCTAGGTCCTCTGGCTGTGTCAGCAGCATCTGGCAGCTGAGAAATGTGAAGAGAGGAGCAGAGTTTGCCCTGAGCATCTAGTCTGTGCGCTCTGAAAATAGGCAGAATTCACAATAAGATGATGCAGGATGGAGCGAGAACTAAGGAGATATTACAGCATGTAGAAATAGGACCTGTAGGCCTACTTATCTCCCATGCCAGTGCTTGGTGCTAGGCTGCTCCTGATACACACCAGCAAACAGTAACCCTGGCGGGGCCAAGAGCTGGACTCTTTATGGGCAACATCTGCTGGTCCACAGTGACCCCAAAACTATGATGTTGACTTGCACCCATGGCTTGTGTGTTGTAAACATCTCAGCAGAGACCTGAGGAGGCAGGCAGGAGGCACTCTTTTCTGATCAGTGCTCCACCTGTATTTGCTCTGACTTCAGGATGCACATTTCCCCTCCCTAGGTTGCTTGCTTTTCTTCAGCAGCTTGCTTTAAGATCAAGAGTGTATCTCTACTGCCCAGAAGAAGGAAGGGGAAAGGGGCAGGCCAGGCAGGAAGCTAAGAGAATTAATGGGTTGCTGCCTGTAATTTAAAAGGACATAGGGAAGCTGGGGCTGAGTTTGCAATGAAGCAATGGATAATCACACATCACGGACCTTGTGAAAATAAGATTATGGTCGAATGTCAGAAACTTCATAGGTACTTAAAATGTCGATTGTTTGACTTATAAGGATGGGCTGAAATTTATGGTGTTTTCTAAACATTGCAATTAATCTGTTCAAGTTATGATATAGCCTGAAAGATCAAATGAGATGAGATGACCTTTAGACAAAATCTCCTTCCTCCTACTCTAGCAGAACTAGTGACTTTCAAATTAGCTTATCTTTTGGCCTCAAAGTATACATAAGACTCTTCTGAGCTCTCTCTTGTCCATTTATACCTCATGTCTCTTTACTGCCCTGGCCATCCAATGTACTGTCACATGCTGTTCCATCTGGAAAGGTTGATTTTACATGCAAAAGTCCTTATCGTATGTTCATTGGTAGGTTTCACTTGCACAATTAATCTAGATGGAGTGCTGTCTTCAACCCACTTTTAGAAAAAAAAAAGGATCTTAAAATATCATTTTCTGTACATCTGGGTATTAACAAGGAGCTTCTCATGGCCGCATACTGGCCACATGATAGTGGTTTCTAACTACCCAAGTGAGGTCCTTCATAAGCTGCAGCACTGCTGGAAAGGCAAGTCGTGTTACAGGTGAGATATAAAACTGACCATCTGTGAAACTTTGTTCTACATCCCAGAGTCTATCATAAAAAGTTCTGTCTGCTCAGAGCCCCCAGGTTCTTCAGCTGGGAGCTGCCCCACCATTTGCCCATGTTATAAGGTGCTAGAAGTCAAATGGTGCCCTATTTCACCCCACAGCAGCTGCAGCTTGGTAGTGCATGGGCTCTGATACTTACAGAACTCAAATACTTTAGCAGGCTTTTGAAGTGAAAATTTTGGAGTCTAAATGGATGCTTCAGCCCAGGCAGAATATTTTTCTGAATAGGGGCAGTTCTGTAGGATAACAGGCATAACTGTCAAGAATATTTTTGGCCTGTAGTGCTGTTCATTCAGTAAATTATTTCAAATGTTGGCTGGCTCTGAACTGGGGCTTTGGATGCTAAATGCAGAACCAAGGAGAAGTGGAAATTTGTCTGGAGGCCAGAGCAAAGTTAGAGAGGCAGAGATCTGTAGGTATCCTCAAGCAAGAGGCACAGTAAGCTGTGTCCTCTTTTTCTGTGAAGACAGTATATTTTGGACTGGGAATGTTTAAAGCAGCAACACATCACGGGCAATTTACCCTACGTGTGCCCTGGGGTCTGGTTTGGATAGCTATCTCGGCAAATCTCCCCTGTTGTGCTAATGGCCCTACTACTCATAACAATGTGATGTCCTATTGATTAGTTATCCATCGTTAATAGGCTTATGTATTCCCATGTGTAACTGCAAGTTTTGATTTTTGACTGAATGCAAGGATGACTGCAGTCACAGGATCCAGAGCCTAAAGGGTATGGAGCCACACTGAAGGGGATAAAAAACCTTTCCCGGGAGATACATAAACAGGGAAAATTAATTTGGTCAAGATCGGACTTGGAAGGGGGAGTCCTAAAGAGCTGTAGCTTTTCCGCTGGCATCAGCATAGATTCACAGACTCCAGGGCCCTGATCCGCCAGCTTCCCACCTGGTCTTCTGCTGTCAGACATGTTCACAGTCTTTGTGTTGGCCATGCCTCTGTTCCCACAGGAGAAGGTTTTACACAGGCTATCTGGGAAAGGGAATGGTATTTATGGGGACAGAGAGGGTATTCAGCTTGGTACTTGTAACTTGTGCCCTCTAAAATTTCACCAGGCTCATGAAACTTGTGTCTAATCCAGCCTCCAGAAGTCGTCATGCTCAAAATGCTCACAATCTGGAGGTTTTACAGAAACAAAAGAAAAACATTTATTTTCAGTGCTTGCTCTCTGACCTTCATGTTCCCCACCCCAAACTCCCCTTTTCCAGCCTTTCTCTGTAATTCAGGGGTTGAAAAACATGCTTTGACCCTGCAAGATGACATCCTCTAACAGTTTGTTTCTGAGGACATTCAGAGGACGCACAGCCCAGCAGAAGTCTGCTCTCACAGATAGGAACCTGGCAGCAAGGGCAAAGTAACTAGCAGTCCGCATCATGAAGGGAGCCCCCGCAAAAAGAATGGGTCACAGCAAACCTGGGGTTTTGTCTGTGTCTCTCTGGCTGCCAAACAGTCAGCCACATGTGCTGGCCAAGCATCTCATCACAGCCGCAGTTCCCGTTGACCCATGTGCCGATCCAACTGCCCATCCTGGTCTGTATGCACCCAAATGATATCTCTACCAATTTCTTAAGGTAAAATACAAAGAAAGCTATAAATCACACCAGCACTAGCAGAGCTGGAAATCCACCCTTATACCCAGCCCAGGCAGCCCTAAAAAAAGAGACTGGGCTGGCTGAAGAATCTCCTAATGAGGATTGGAAGGAGATGAGGGCCTGAACAGGGACACAGTTGCTTCTCCAGCATGGGAGAGCCCTGGATATATCTGCCAGAGACCCAGGCTCAGCTGCAAGCCTTTCCCTGCTGCTCAGAAGCAACCATTCCAAGGCAGCTCTTGCTGAAGGACCTGCATTTGTCTGAAGAGCCCATCAAAATGCAGCAGGTATGCTTTGCTGTGAGAGTACATTGCCTGGCCGGCTAGGGTATGCGAAAGGGTTGTAGTGTGCTGTAAACACAAAACTACATTTGCTCAGAGGCAACAGGCTCTGTATTTCATCACTTTCTGTCACTGCAGCTCTGCAGAAAGTTCATTGTGGAATGGATGGATGACCATGGGAGCAGGGTATTCCCTCTCTGAGGTGTGATCTGTGCGTATAGTAAGTCCTATTCCCAAGGCTGCAGAGGTTCATGAGTAGTGGTAATGCAAGTCACGCTCCAAGGAAAAGGAGATTATTGGTAGCACGGGGTGACCTTGGCACATTCCCTTTGATTTCTTTGCCAATCATTTTATTCAGCACATATTGCTGCAAGTGCTGCTCAGCCTGATGAGCGTCACTTTGTGAGCATTCAACACTGCCAGTGTCAGGTGGTCCCCTCCACCCTTAGGCTGCTTTGATGGATGGAGAAACTCTGGTAGGGCATCCCTTTCCAGAGAAAGTTTGGGCTGGATTCTCAGTGTTATGGATGCTCATTTGCTCTCTCCCAGTGATCTGCAGTCCACCCTCTCCAGTTGTGTGCTGCTGGTTTAAGGAAGCTGGAAATTCCCTTGGCTGTTCCAGGATGCTGAAAGAGCACCTTGTTTGGGCAGGACTCAGACCTCTGCACTTTTGGTGTCTTTTCTGCCGTGTGCTGGTGAATCTGTGTGGGCTGTTTGCTATCCCTATCACAGGCACCTACAGAGCAATTGCAGGCACTGGTGGGTGTTTAGGGCAGCTCTGTCTCTGAATGCTGCTACTCTCATGGGACTAAACAGGACACAACACCCGTAGCTCTGCTGAGACCCATGGGCAGCAAGCAGCTTGTGGACTGTTCCAACTAGAGGACAGCCTCTGCTTCCCACAAATTACATCCCTCTGGGTGAGTTAGGGTTGATGTCCTAGAACGGGTACCAAGAGCAGAAAGGTCCCAAAGAGAAACAAGCTCTTGAAAGGCTACCACTGAGCTACGCTCAGCAGGGAGGATTGTTTAGTGGGGTCAGCAGAATTCTGCCTTTTGAAGCTGGGACTGAACAGAGCCACCTGCTGCAGGAAAAGAAGCAAACAGGAAAGATGAGTCAGTGTTTCAGGCATGGCCTTTGATTTAGGGAGCATTCAGGTTGGTACGTCCCACAACGTGACTCAGCAGTGCAGGAAGGAACATGCAAAATCCTCAGCAAATCTGGACATCAGTTTCACTGGGCCTTTAGGTCACTGGTCTAGCTAAGAAGGGAGAGTGCCTCCCGAACTTGACTATAAAGAGAGGGAACATTTGTGAAATACCAGGCTTAGGGTGACCTCTGTGCTAATAATCCCAGCTCCCTTATCTCTGTGTACTGTTCCCTACTCTTAAATGTCACAGCCACAGACCATTTGTCCCACAAACTCCTACCTCATTCAGTGTGTTGCTTGGTTGGTGCTAAAGGAGCGGCTCTGTAATACTTTGCCTCATTGGGTTGCTTCAGACCTTCTTTGCTGTATATTCTAGTCCTGCCCTGCTCAAATTGTTCCTGCAGGGTTTTCTGCGGGGCTGAACACTTTGTGTTGCAGAAAGTTTTATCCTGTTCTGTATCACTGTCCCATGGGCACAGCAGCACTCACCAGGCACTCAGGTCCCAAGCTCCCCTTATTTTTTAGATAAGAGACATAGAGGATCAAGTTCTTCAGAAGTAATTCTTTCAAAACATTTTATTTTTTAAGTGTGCAAGTCACCTTGGCACCAGTGCAGGTGCAAGTACTTGGTTCTTCTGCAAATCACGGTATGATGCTGGTCATCCAGAAAATGAGGGGTATGTGATTTGTGACCAAAGCACCCTGCTTTAAATCACTTGTCAAGAATGAGATGTGGTCCTGTGGGAGGAACAGGGACAGGCTGTGTTTTTCCAAACCTGTGTTCAATATCACAGTCACAAGAATTTGCAGATTCCTTTATGACACAGCCCAGACTGATTCCCAGGCAAGTCCAGCCTGCTTGATGAATAAGAAAGGTGTTTTGTGTAAAAAACTATGCATAATCATATGATTAAACTCAGCCTCCTAAGAAGTATTCACAAGAGGCCCTAACGATGATTATACAGGCAATCTCATTTTTAACTACTGAGTGGCTTTGCAATCTTACATTGAATGTGGGATTGTGTGTGTGCCTGTGTGTACATGCATGTGTACACGGATGAGCCAGCACATCCCTGTTTACGTATGTGCTTGCTTCCATGTGCGTGTATGAAAGTTTCCAGAGTTTTTAAAGACTGGATGAAAACCCCAGACATCTCACAGTATTTCCAGGATGGGCAGAGTTTGAGCATACTGTTAGTGATAGCAGAGGGGAGATCAGAGGACGGCTCCTTCAGGAGGGAAGGAGTGTCCCCAGAAGGTCTGGACTGTGGTGGCTCCTTGCAAAGCTGGAGGGCCCCCTCTGAACTCCTGTCATGCTCTGACTGTGGCTCTGCCTCCTTTCCAGCACTGGGGAACAGACCAATGGTGTTTCTCATGGAGGTGTAGCCTCAGTGAAAGGGAATAGAGAGAGTAAAAGGAAAACACACCTATACATCTCTTTAAAGGATGAAGTAGAGTTGTAGACTCTTATCTTGCCTGCTTCTTGATGTCACATTAAGACTCATCTCTGCTGTGAGCAATAGCTGAGGTTTTTGAGTCTTTCTTGCACAGTTGAAAGAACTGAAAACATGTTTGAGTTGCTAATTAGAGCCTGAGTTAAGGTCTGTTGTAGAAATCCTGATCACTCTCCTGTCTCTAGCAACAAAAACCAAAGCAATCCCTTCCTGTACATGCCACATTTTCCCTGAAGAGCGGCTCTGGGATCCTTTGCTGATCTCCAGAGTGATGTTTGTTCAGCTGTGACTAGAGAAACATCTCCCCACTGTTGCAGTGGATGGGAATGCAAAATGCAATTAATTGGCAGCCCAGGCAGGGAGCCAGTTGTTGGCAGCCAAGGCAGTGCCGGTTCCCCACAGCCGACCACCAGGAGCAGACTTTTCCCAGAAGCTCCTGTATCTGAACAGAGACTGTGAAAACCCAGGTTCTCTTGTGAACAAATGTGAGCTCCACACACCAAGGGCTGCCCCTCCTGTCCCTATGGCTATGCAGGTCTCTAGTAAAGCAGCTTATTTACTGTGAGGCACCCTTTCTTCTTCCCCCATCTGCCAAGGAAATGTCAGGGCTCGCAGCCTCCCACAACTTCTCCGTGTCACTTGCCATGAGAACTCCAACTGCTCCCCTGTTTCTGCTGTTGTGCTGAATGAGAGCTGGAGCACAGCATGGCCTGTCCGTGCTGCAGCAGACACCTGCCCGTGCAAGGCACTGCACTCAAAAGAGCACATTGTGCACATCTGGGAAGGGAATGAAGGTGGAAGGTCCTTGGGTAGGGCAAGGAGTCATCATCACTCTTGTCCTTGGCACCAGACCCCAGCACTGCTTATTAACAGGGATGCAGCAAGTGTTTTAAAAGAGTGAATGTGTCAGGAACAATCTGACACAGAAAAGTGACTCCATCAGTTGTTCATGTGATTTTTTGTGGTGGCAAAGTGGCCTTTCCACCATGCATGATTTTGGGCTTACATGAACCCAGATGCCAGGGAGAATTATGTTCTCATGGTATTCCAGGCTGCAGAGGAAGACAGTGGTGTCCAAGAGATAACCCAGCCCAACTCAGCAGCAGTGCAATGGGTGTGCTTGAAATGAAGGTCGATGCACTGGGACACCCACAAATGAGCAGTCTCTGCACACCCCATTCTCATGTGCTGCGCTTAGACTCTTGCCAGTCAGGAGCATTCCCATCTCCTCTCTAGACTGCCCCAGCCACCTGTCCAGGACAGGGAGTAGGAGGTGACTTCGTGGATTGGCCAAGGGCCAGTTCAGTTGCACAGCTAAAATGCAAGAATATAGATTTGTCAGCTGGATAAATAATAAAGCTGATACTGGAACTAAATCTGTTTAGAAACCCCCTTTTTACTGAGTCCTGGAAGTGTTTACTGTGTAATTTTAACATAAGCATCTTTTCAGGTCAAATTTTCCAGGGGACACTCTTTATCAAGTTGGGACACTTGATAATCCTACAAAACCTGCAGATTCACTCCTTCATCAAGAAGCGAAGTATACAATCAACAGTGCATTGTTCATATGTAGATATACCCAATTCTGTCTGTCTGAACACACAGATTCAGTTTTGAGGGCAAACCAGAAAACAAGGCAAATTTGTGAGCTTTCTGTTTGCCTTCACATTTAATTGCCATTTCTCAGATCTCTCATATTTGATGCATTTTCACCCCTGCAGTAGTTCTTCCAGGAGTAAGCACGTATTTATGATGACACATCTGGGAGTGTGGACCCTGCTGTTAGAACAGCTGAATTGAATGGGATTTGTTAATTATATCAAGAACAATTGATCAAGGTAATTTGGGCTGATATAGAAAAAATGGATATAAAAAAAGGATCATCAACTGAAGTCCACATCAGATCTAATTGGCAAGTGCCCAGGTAGAAAAGGACCTAGCAAAAGCAGAAAATAAAGGTGTGTTTGTCCTGTCCTCTTTGGATGAGAGGGGACATCCCACCAGGCAGCTGGCATGAGTTGAGAGCTCATGGGCTCTACTCTTCCTTGGGAAGACAACAACATGTTCTTGGCCCTAAACACTTCTAGGAACCAAGGGAGTCTCACAGTGACTTGGTGGAGTCCCATATTGCCTTCAGTTTGTGGAGGCTGTTTTGGAGGTAGCAGGAGGGGGTTGCCCACGTATCTGTACTGCACACGTGCCAACTAGCACTGCCTGAAGCTCCTGCGGGGTCCCCAAGATGTAGAGGCAGTGTCTAACAAAATACCTCTCATGCTTCTTAGTCGGAGCGTTTTTGCGTTTTATTCATTCCACTGATTACATTGCTCCTTACCTGTCCTGGCCATTAATTGCAGGTCTTCATTTTCAGCAGTATCTAAAGACAGGTCATGAATAGAAGCCTGCATCTTCTAACATTGGTTTCTCCTTCAGGCCACACAATTTATGTCAGTTCAAGAGTGCAAATACAATTTGGAAAACAAGCCAAAACAAATTAAAACAAACCTGTATAATTCCTGTAAATGTAATGATCACTGTTACACATGCTTGTATTATGTATTTTGGAACCGTGAGGGCTTACAATAGAGGCAGAGGCATTGTTCACCCAAGGCTTATCTCATTCGCAAGGCAGAGAAATGTCTGACTTTTGATTTCAGGTGAAGGACACACCACAGAACCAGATCAGTCTCTCTATATCTGTTATGAGCCAAAGAAATATATATAGGGCTAAACTCATTGTGATGTTTGAGGAGAATCACAGAAATTTGGTTCAAGTAACATAGCAAGCAGGTCCTCTTTATTTTTACTGCAGAAGCATTGTCTCCTATCTGTCAGTCTAGATTCACCCTGGTGTAAAATGGGGTATCTGGTCCAGCAAAATGGGGCATCTTTCTGCTCATAGATGAGAAGTGGAAGGGAATTTTGAGGTCTGTCACATCACAACTCACCATGGTCTGCATTGTGTCTTATCTGGAGGAACTGGAAAGGGTTTACCACCCAGGCTGAGGCAGGAGGCTGCTGCTTTATGGAGCTGGTCAAACCTGCAAGCAGACCCAGAATCTGTACCACAGCAGACTACTGCTCTGGTGGGTGGTGAAGGCATTGAGTGCTAATGAGAGCTGCCTCCCAGGACCTGCGGGACAGAAAGAGGACACTCCCTTTCCTGTAACAGGGTCTCAGACCTTTAAATTGCAGCATGGGCCAGTGTGTTTCATACAAACTAGCTGTAAAATTACTTCAAAAAAAAAAAAAACACACAACAAAAAACAAAAAATGGCACTCCTTACCAGGGGAGATGCTGTTGCTGTGTGTTCTTGAAAACATGACACGTGAAGACAACCTGCCAGGGAAGCTCAAAATTCACACATGAGTGGATAGGGAAGGGCTTTATTCTGTCCACATTATATAGCTCAGAAATGCCAAGGCTTCACCTCTCCTCTTTGCTGCTCTTGTTGCAGGGAATTGCAAATGATGAAACTTGTGCCTGAGCAGATGGGGTACGGTTTGTCCCACATGGCCATGTACTCAAATGCCAGAAAGATTTTGCAGCTAAAAGGTATTTTTAAATGTTTAAAGTATATTTAAAATCATACCCAAAACCCAGAGGGCTTTCCACAACCCTCAGTGAAAGGTCTGGCTAGGAGTGCTTTGCTCCTTATGATATTTGCTTTGTCACAGATTCAAGGTGGTGTGAACTTGGAGGGGACAATTTACAATTCTGTTGCTGCAAAACACTTCATCAAAAGTGTCTGGAGGTGATGAAGTCAGGCTTTGCACAGCTTGTTTTCTATCTGGCTCTATCCCCCAACTCAGATATTAATGCTAATAGATTAGGGAGAGATTGAGCTGGATCAGATAAATATATTAACACATCATCTGCATACAACATTAATGCAAAGCTCTCTGAGCCCTTATAATGCTGAGGATATTTTCATTTTGGCATGTATTAGATGCCAAACATCCAGTTGCAAAATCAACTGACAGGAGAGCGAGATGTTCTTTTATCACTTTTCTGTCCAGAGAAGCACCTAGATATGAGGCTGTTTGTCACTAATTGGGAGAAACAAGTTAAAATAAAGCCAGTACCAGACCTGGGAGCTACCCAGAAGGTGTGAATCCAGGATTCAAGGCATGCTTACCTGCCAGGACATTGATGACATCAAATCAGCATGGTTTGTTTTCCTTAGGATTTTCTGGGCTGAATTTATACTTCTGGAGCAAGGGAAGAGAACCTTGCAGAGCAGAGCAAAGACTTGCCAGTTAGTAGATGCGGACCCAGGCATGTGCCCCAGCAAAGCTCTGAGGGGCTGGACTGTTCTCAACACTGCAGGGCCATGGGGGTCCTACCTGCACACAGCCTTACTGACCGCACAGGACACCTTCTCACAGAGGTAGCAGTGCCACCCCTGGCACTGTGGAGCTTCTCCTTCTCACAGGAGTGAAACTTCCAGCATTGGAAGCAGAGGGGCTGAGTCATCTCCTTGATCCTAAGAGCCAGGACATGGTCTGTACAGATGGTGGATACCCGTTGTCTATGTTCATTGCATGATTTCTGAAGCTTCATCTGGCCTTCCTGACCCAGCAGGACCTTCCTCACTGGGAAGTTTAGAGGTAATTTCCTTCAGGGGTAAAATGGTACTTAACCAAGTGGTGATAAAAGTGGTGACTTGTGCAGTGCTACATGTTTTTTGGATAACCCCCCAGATGATGAGAGGTACTGATGTCTGCTGCCCAAAGAAGGATTAACTTGCCCTTACAGGACAGCTTGAGACCATGACTTCTTGGGAGAAGTTTGCAATTGCAGCTCTGGAATGAGGACTCAGAAAAAAATCAGCTTTCCTTCTGGTACTTCTGGTACATTGTGGGTCCTTGAGAGGCCTGGCAGGATGGAGATATGGTTGGTGGTGGCTTAAGTGTCCCAGCTAAATGAGTAATATTCCAGTTTATAAGTCATTAATACCATTAGTCTAAATGGCACTGGTGTGAAGCTTCAAGCTGGATAGGTAAAATGACACATGAATGTCTCAAATACTTCTTTTTCATTTACAATATCAGATGCCATCATTGTTGTGGCTGGATAGAAAGGCCACACCACTGGACGTGTCCCTAGAAGGAGTCATGTAGGCCTCCCCTCACATATGAAAGAATCATGTTGGCACACTCTGAATGCAGATGAGGGGGTTGTGATGGTGAGTTATGACTTTCTACTGAAAAAAGTGGAAAGCAAAAGAAAGTAAAGTTAAGGGTTTATTAACACTCCACCTTCCCACAATATGTGCTTCCAATAAGTATTTACACTTCNACAAACAAAAAAACAAACCAACAATTCTGCAGTGAAAATAAGCCTTGGCAGAAGGGGAAGGAGTCACATCACCTGCCTCTAGGTGTCTGCCTTGTATTTCTGACAACCAAGTTAGAGGGGCCTTCTCCTGCAGAGAGCAGCCAGGTATGCAGCTCAGCTGGAGCTGGCAGCAGTAGAGAGGTGATGAATCCCACTGACCCACTGACCCACTGCGCACGAGTGTGGTGCCACTGGGTTCATCGGGCTGCTCCCCGGGTACCACCAGCATCACTCCTGTCTGCGCCTGAGCAAGGCAGGCAGTGACCCCTCTGCAACCTCTTCCCCATGAACATCCGTGGCCATTTCACTCGGTCTCATCTAGATCAGGGTTTTGTCTTCAGTTAAGGGAACAAGTAGAAATATCAAATGTTAAGAAAACTCCACTATATGCAGGTAAAACCAGGGACATCTGGGTGAATGATCACAGATATAGCACCTGGGGTATTAAACTGAGGGAAGCCAGCCTGGGAAAGCAGAACCTGAGAGCTGCAAGTGTGGTGTGGTACAGGGGCACTTGCTGAAGGCCCTGGTGCGCTGAAGGAGGGTGGCCATGCTAGGCCTCAGCCCCACTGACAGCCATCTTGCTGCTCTTCTGAAGGTGTGATCTGAGTGCTAGAGGCGCCTGTGGGTTTAAACCAGTCAGATTTGCTCTGGGAAGAGGCACAAGACTTGATAGTCTTTTATCAAGTGTGAGTTAATGATTTCTTCTCCTTTGCTTGGATTAACTGTCTTTCTCTGGCTGGAAGTGCAAATGAAGCTGTCTTTCCAAACCAGGCTAATTTGTGTTGAACTCAGTTGTCACAAGTCAATTATCGTCCATGCTGTGGAAATTGGGGCCAGCTTGTTTGTAATGAAGGAAGGAGGGTGTCGGCTTGTCAGCCATGCAAGGCAGCAGCCTGTCCCTGAGCCCCGTGGAGGAGGGGGCTGCCCTTGGGTGAAGAGGGGTGGTCCCGGGAGCGTGATACCCGACCTCTGCTGCAGTTTGCCCCATGCCAGGATGTCCCCCAGGGACCGGCCAGCAAAGGTGTCATGCAAACTTTGTTTTAATTTGTATGGGACTCATTTGCTGTCCCTGTTGCACTTCCTGTAATTGCCTTCCACCGTGGCAACTCCATGCCCAAGTCCACATTGGCTATGAGGTCTGCTACTTGCTGCTTGCCAGCGTTAGCACTGACAATGACCTTGGAAACAGCAGATGCACCACCTGCATGGTGCAACTCCTGCTACCACACACCTTGTCACTTCTGCCACTGAAGATATCATTTAAAATGTGTTTGATGTAACACTTGCGATTAACCTGACAATGGTGAGGTCTGGAGAGTTGCTGTGATGTAAACACAAGGGGAGTGTGATCAGGATGATGCTTGGCTTCACATAAATTTGGACGGTTGTTCCTGAAAGCTCTCCTTGAGTTCTCTCAAGCAGGATATCAGAGGAACAGTGATCATTTTTGCCTGCTCTGCTGCTCAAACCTCAAAGCCAGACACATCCCCCCTGTCCCCCTCCTCATCCACACATCAGTCACATCTCTGTGCATCAGCTAAACTTACTTTTTATTGCTAGTTCAACAAGGAAATCTCTCTGAGGGCTATGACAGCAAGAAAAGCATCCGCAGGAATGATTTGTGGTGTTTCTGCTGATAGCTTGGAGGCTGGACAGACAGACTTCTGCTGATTCACACCCTCAGTTCATAGGGTTTTTCAGGCTATCGCAGGCACACCGTTTCAACAAAGCTTGACTCTCTGATGAACAGCTGTCTCCAGTGAGAATACACTGCAAGAGGCTGAGCTCTAAATGCAGAGCTCATTTCACCAGTGCTGGTTGCATTGTGCGTGTAAATGCCCCATCCATAGATGAGTGCTGTGATTTCTTAGGTTAGGCTCTCCAGAAGAGGTGACATGAGGGGATGAAGAAGCCAAAGGATGCAGGGATGTTGTCTCCTTCCCTGGGACAGATTCTTGAGCAAGCTGTTTTGGCACAGGGTCTATCACTCCTTCTGTGACTGCCACCTCTTCTCCAGCCTCATCTTCCTCCTCTCCCGACCCAGTCAATGCAGCAGTAGGCTTGGTTACAACTCCCCTGGCAGGTCCTGTCTCAAACACTTTCAACATTTCACAAGCAGGGGAGCTGAGAGCCAGCTGCTGAGCAAAAGCAGATGCAAACTCATCCATGAAGTGGGTGTGGCTGCCATTCCCAGGTGGCTCCCCTACCTCTGAGAAGGGCAGCTAAGGGTGGTAAAGCCCCTCCAGGGGCTTTCAGCTCAGCCGTGTGCCTGCAGCTGTGTTTGACTACGTGGTGCAGAAATCCCTTTAACTGAGCTTCTCCTGGGGAGTGAGAAAGGAGGGCAGTTCAGATGGTTCAGAGGCTTGGCAGCTTGCATCCTCATTTAGCTATCAAGGTTAATTGGTTGCAGGTTCTCTTGCCCTTCCTGAAGCCTTAGCACCCTGCTGATGTGAGCTGACTGTTAAACAGGATGTCCCTGCAGTAAAACCAGCCATAATTCTGGAGCGTCAACGAAGGACTAGGAGAGTCCCAATGCGTGTTTTTTTTCTCCACATCAAAGCACCTCCTGCCAAGAAAACAGTCTTCAGAGTGCCCTGCCCTTCACATGGGACTTGGCCTTGCACAAAAAACTGCCTGGGACTCACAGCCTGGATGATCCTGTTTAGAAAAGTCTTCTGTTCATCTGCACCTGGCTCAACTCATCCCTCCCAGTGCTGTCCTCTTGAGCACGGCTGCAAGGACAAGCTCCTTGGCATCTCCATCCCACCACCGTGTCAGCAATACTTTTGGCCTTGCTGGTTCTGCCACTCTCCCACAGAGGAGAATGAGCCAGGTCTGGGTCGCAGAGGACACGGTGAGTGTGGACAATCAGATGGCAAAAATATGGCTGCAGGGGGAGAGACTGGAGAAGCTTCTGCTGCTGCTTTTACCCAAAAGGAAATATAGGGGATAGGAAGAGTTATCTACAGCAGTGAACTTTTTAAACTCTTGTGCTCATGTGCTCTAGACAATGCCTTATTCTACTCTGACAATTAGCATCTATTTAGTAATGGGAGCCTGATGACTCATAAAACAGCCTCTTGCACAGGTCACAAGACAATCTTTCCCTTGAAAGTGATAACATCGAGCTGGGGGACAATGCTGAAGAGCAGGTTTTGAGGTCTTTGGTATGTCTGGCCCAGCTTCCCTAAGGGCAGGATGCTATCAGCTCTGCTCTGAAGCAGATCTGCAGTATCACATCAGGGAGCACTTGGTCACGCTTGGAATGATTAGGCAGCGGCAGCAGTAGGCAGGTTGCACAGACACCGGGGGAATACTCCAGAGAATACATTCATATAGGTGGGAGCTCTTGGTTAGGATGCTTTGAGAGGAGGTCATGAGGAAAACAGCTATCTCATGCCTACATGAGCAATTAGAAGAGAGACTGCACTCACTTCACAGAACGCTGTAGTTACTGCTAATCAAATCAAGCTGCATTGGCTCTCACCGGAATAATTGCCCATGGGAATTCAGAGCATGTCCGAGCACTCAGCTCGTTAAGTGTGCAGAATGCAAGCTGCTCCTCCACTCATGCACCAGCTTGGTTTCAGAGGGTCTCCCCCAGGCACAGCCAGCCTTTGCCTTGTGGAATGTCAATGGCACTTGCTGGCTGCTGGGGTCTGCCCCAAAAACCTCATTTCAATCGAAATAGGAAAGGTTCTTGACCACAGAGGGATGCACATGGTTGTGACAGTGAGACCACACTTGTCACAGTTGTGTCACTGGTCTAGATGAGCAGTGAGCATGTCAGTTGGTGTGAAACCTTGCGTGGAGAAGGGCAGTGACACAGCTGACTGCACAAATTTGTCTGTGAAACTGGGCAGTGAGGACACTGGCACTAGTAAGAGCAATTGGCTGGATTCATTAGGAATAGGAAATTGTAAAGCTAAGACGTTTGTACTACAACACCATCCAGTTTCCAGCCATGGTCAGTGACAGGGTATGTTTAGAGCATGTCAAGTGCACGAGCATCCTGTGAAGTCAACTGAAATATACACTGCAAGGCAGTGAGAATTAGGCTGCGTAGAAGAAGCTGGAACTCATAGTCCTTGGCTTCTCAACCACACGTCAGCTGGGCTTCAGGTTGTGCTTTGAGTAGCAGCCACAGTAACTGGGTGGGAGTTTTGTAACTGGGCTGAGTTTGCAAGTAATGAGGTCAAAGTCTCTGTCTCATGGGAGGCACAGAGAGTGGAGGGCTGAAAAACCTGCCCCCATTATTTCAGGAGCAGAAATCAGTATTTCCTTCCTGCTTCCTCTGTCAGGATCTAGCTAATTATCTGTGGCATGTCCTGCACTGTCTTTTTTTAAAAGTCAGGACTGTGGCCTCTGAAACAGGCCCCAGAGTAAAGAAGTGTCCCTGGAGAGTAACCCAGTTTCCTGATCCAAGGATGCTTTTTGCCAGGTGAATCCCCCCTTCACTTTCATCAGGCTCCAGCCTGGCTGCCCATAGGTGAGGTGGGTGTTGGACCCAGGTGCTGACTAGGGTTAGGGTTAGGGTTTGGAGAGAGAGAAAGCGCAGACTCTGTGAGTGGAGTTGGGAAAGGGTTGCCAAAGGATGTTGAGGGCTACCAAAATTTGTCCTTTGTGAGCACTATTTCATGGGAGTCCTAGGTGGGATGGGTGTTGGACCTGGCCTCTTCCTGTGCAGCCATTTGCTCCTAGGTGGCAGGCTTCGAAGCAGCTTAATGACTGCCGATGGCCAAATTTTGTGCATTTGTTTTGACTTGGCTGGCAACTGTTAAACACGAAGGGCTCTGAATGTCTGCTCAGGTTCACAACATTCTGTAAAGACAAATCCAAAACTATATTTGCATCAAGGAGATTAATTGAGGCTAAATCAGAATGCCCTCACTAAGTAGAGGTGAACTGCTGCTGCTGGAGGGCACCTTTCCTCCAAATTACCTTTGAACAAGTGGTGATTTTCAGGGCTGTATGATCCATTTGGAAGGAACTGCAAACTAAGGATGGACCTCCCTATGGTGAGGGCACCAGCCTGAAAGCAGGATGTCTGGTGTTGCCTCTGACGGATGTAGGGCCCCATATAACCCCCCAGTTCTGTATGTCAGCCTATCCCTGCTGGCTGTGTGCTCCCACATGGTAAGTCTCTTTCCTAAAGTCCGTATTTGTAATTCCAGTTGTGACTAGGTGCACAGGAAGACACAGTGCATGGGGTGAGAGTGCCCACAGGGTCACATCCTGTGGAAATGCATGCACACACCCAACCAGCTTTACTGGGAGACCAACAACTCTCTTGCTCCCTGTCCCAGCTCCACATCAGGGACTTGCCCTAGTTCCCCACAAAGGCCCCTTAGTGGCTGACCTCCATCTATAGTCAGAAAGGGGAATATAGAGTCTCCAGAAGTCTTCTGGCAGCCGTGGTCTGGTGTCAAGCCAGACCTGAGACCCTAGCTGTGGGTGACTGCTGCCACAGCCCTTCCTGCAAGAGGTGATGTGCTGTGGAAACGCCTGGTGTGTTTGGAAGGTGACTCACCTCCAGAAAGAAACTCTCAGAGGAGGTGATTGGACACCCTCCTGGGGGATGTACTTTAGTCAGAGGGAAGGCTTTGGTCTCGAGGCAGGTGATGGAATTATGTACCATGTGCCACGCAGGACATGTGATGATTGAATGATTCCTTTTGCCTTTACCATCAATGAATAAATAAATGATGCAAGTGAAATATTCCCACAGAGGATGTATGACACTAGTTCCATGGTAAAAGAATAGCTCAAAGCAGCTTCCAAAATACACTTTGTGTTATCAAAAGCAAGAAAGTTTTGCATTAAAAATGATTCAAACCCTGGGAAGTATGTCAGTGCGGGTGGCTCACCATCCCCACCCATTTGCAGCAAGTACTGTGGTGCAGCTTATGCATGAAAGGCACGTTCTCCAGAACACCATATCAGGCTCCTTCATCTTGCTCATCCAACTTAGTAGTCAGTCCCTGAATCACATAATGGCTCAGAGATTCATCCGGTGGCTGACCATGACTCACAGGCCTTAGAAAGTGCTTACATCTGCTGCTACCTGCTAGAGTCATAGCATCAGCTGCACAATCCCAGCCAATCCCTACACTTGATCCTCTGGGTTATCAATATAATTAGTGCTACTGAAATAGTCCCAGCAGAGCTGCTGGCGCAACACATATATAACTAAAAACAGTCAGGAGGCTTTCCATACCACGTGCCTTCCTAGCAGTAACCAAGGTCCTGATAAAAAATGACAGCCCATTAGAAGCTTGAAAAATCTTTGTGGACTTCCCCATTTCTTATGGGCATTAGTTTCCTCTGATGGAAGGGCTAGACATGCTGGTGAGCATTTATATTCATCCATAGGCTTTCTAAGAATGTGAAGTTAAAACTTAAATTTAAATGACTGCTTGCAAAGGCTTGCTTTTAGTGGGAAGCCCTGAAAAACGCTTGTCACAGATTTCTTTCTGCATCACCAAGTCATGTTGCACCTGACGCTCCCAATGCCACTGAGCAGGATTCCATAGGTCCCTGCTGCAAGCAGGAGAGCTTCAGTGACAATATTCTCTCCTCACCCCATCTCTCCAAAATGTCACATCCAACCCTTCAGAGTGCCAATTGCACCCCACTGGGCCAACTGCACCCCAAAGCAACATTATCACCAGACACGTGCTCCTTCCTGTTAGATAGCTTTGCCTCTCTGCTTGCCATTTCTCTGCTCTCTGAGCACTGCTCCCTAAGGATATATAACTGAGTTTTATAATGAAGCACCTCTCACCCAGCACATATTAAATAAATTTCAGTTGCCCTTTATTACACAATAATGATAGTAAGATTTAATTACCTCTGCACCCAACGGGGACATGAATTTTAACCAATATGACTAAATCTTCCCAGTAGTATAATTGGTGTTGTCTGCAGCTGAGGGTCATTTCCAGTGCATCGGTGGGCGGTGACAGAAAAATCCTTCCTAAGGAATGTGAATCCCAAACTGAGATTGTAGGCGGCTATGAGGCCACGGCAGGTAGGGAGCAGTTGATCCAAGGAACCCAATTAAACAATGACACTTAGTGGAGTTTCAGGCTCATATCAGAGGCTAAAGATGCAGGAAATTGTGTGAAAATCCAAGAGCTGCCAGTGAACAACCAAGCTAGAGCCTTTGCTCTCTGCCCTAGGAGTGGCGACAGGTCTGTGCTTCTCTTTTCACATTTACCATCATTTTCCATAATTTAAAATAGATTTTTTTTTTCAGAGTAAAGAAAACAGAGTAAAGCCATTCTTTGAGTGACTGTGTTCTTGTGACGTCTTTTGATCTGCGCTGAAAACTGTGTCACCCAGATACATCCTAGGCACCAACAGCTCATGCTATGCTTTCACAGTGCGAGGAGAAATGAGGTCTCCCTGGGCAGAGGCAGTGGGCAGAGCTGGATTCCTCCACATCCAAACCCTCCTCCAGCAGCCACACTCCTGCTCTGGCCATGGTCTCCTGGCGTTTCTCAGCGGAAAGGAGCAGTAAGGGCTGAGGAAGCTCTTAGGACTACATACTGCAGAGCAGAAGGCCACAAATTGGCCCTATCCCTTTGGAGAGGCTCAGTTTAAGCATTTTCTGCTCAGAGCACTCTCCACAATTTTACAGATACTTGTGTAATGAAGAATTAATGTAAGACTTGTTCCAAACCTTTCAGATGCAGTGGTTTTGTCTGGCTCACCAAAATATGTCACAAACAGGCTGAGCTCAGCTATACTCGCACCAACCTTTTTGTTTGCCCTGGTTTGGGGTCCTCCTTCCACCTGTGCCCTCCTCATCCACCCTGCCTTGATCTCCTTTGTCCACATTGGTCCTGGTGCATTGTTTCCAGGGGCTCATACCCTTTTCTTTTGTCTCCAGTTTTGTCAAGCATTGTGGGATGACACAGGGCTGTGAGCTGAGGCTCTCAAGGACCTGAAACATCGTGGCACCTTTGGGACACCTGTCCCAGCTTTCAGCCTTTGATGTGTTTGTGTGCCAGCGCTCACAGGTCACGCTTGGTTGCTGTTCTCCACAAGCCTCCCCCCTCCAGATCCTCAAAGGATTTCTGAGAAAGGTAAAATCAGCTCATTGTATCAGTAAACAAAAATACAAGGCCAAAAGGAGAGGGTTGGCAGGCTGGTGTCGTCTTTTTGCTTGTCCGCTTCATGTGATGGGCTGCAGGCAGGATGCCTGCTGGGCTTGTGTGTCTCGCACATGGAAACGAGTCTTGCCCAGGATTTTTCTGACCATGTGTTCAAGCCAGTCTTGAGAGGAGTCAGTGAGGCCATTTTAAAGCCTACACAGAGGTTCACAACTGGCAAACTACAGGACAAAAGAGGTCATGAAGTCCTGGTAAAGATACCTTGCAAGTCATGTGCTGCCTTTTATTTTCTCCTTCAGTATGTTGGGAGGCAGAACATGTTCCGGATACCAAACAGTGGTCATAAAACCCTTCTAGCAGTGCACTGGCACCTGTCACCTCTCTGTAATGCTCTGGGTGACCTTCATGGCAGGAGCCACTGAGGGCTAATTTCATCCTTGTCTATTTAGGAGGCATTGATTTAAATGGATGCTTATGGGGTTCAAGCAGGGCAGCACTGGGGCATGTGGGGGATACCTGCAGAAGGAGCTACTAATTCAGTGCATGGCTTTTG
The DNA here is from genome assembly GCA_013399115.1 of Anseranas semipalmata. Lineage (NCBI taxonomy): Eukaryota > Metazoa > Chordata > Aves > Anseriformes > Anseranatidae > Anseranas > Anseranas semipalmata. The sequence continues at coordinate 4,225 of VXAA01004108.1, read as the reverse complement.
AGAGCTATGCTGATTAGGCAGCAGTGGGAAATATCCACGTTTTGCAGGCAAAGCTGGCCTGCATGGCCCCATTGCAACATCAAATGTTGCATGGTCCCTGTGCAAGTCAACCCCAGATCTGCTCAGGACACCCAGCACAGCCTGGATACACTGATCACAAACCAGCTGGTGCTTCTCCTCCTGAATGTACCAGCTGCTGCTTCTCTGGTGACCACATCTGCCTCTGTGCATGTTTCTTCCTGCAGCCCTCACTGTTTGGCCTACCACTGCACAGCACCAATACAGTGTAAGTCTTGTTAAAAACCCTGAATGTATTAAAATAAGGGCAATACCCCATAATTTCTTGTCCCTGCAACTGCTGTATAATTACACCTGAACTTCTGAAGTTACTCCAAAATTAATGAGGCAACAGTCACCATACAGATTATAATAAACCTTTAGGCTGAGAAAGAGCTTATTCCTGACTAATTACCGTAGGACTGATGAGATGGAAACTTGCCATAGCCTGGCTAATTGTGGGGCAAACTCTGCTGCAGGACAGCTTGTCACCAGGCAGCATTTCTCTTTCTGTTCTCTGTGGCCTGCTTGTCCCCTGTCTGATCCATCTGTCCCATTCTTCTTTATGAGCAAGGGCAAGCAGGAATCTGGCCATGGGAGTAGGAAGAGACCTGTCTAACAGCACCCACAGACACATGGAGCCCCAACTTTTTTTCAAAGCAAGCATGATTCAGTCACTAAAGCCCCCAGTTGCTGGAAGACAGCAATTCCCATGGAGAAGACTTTCCTGTGACAGCAGAACCCAGGACACTGGGGACACCTGTGGCCCGACTTGCTCCCCTGCAGCAGTGACAGTGACACTTGTGGCTGTTGGTCTGCAGTGTTACAGGGATTGTTTTCCAGGTGTTCTTGGCTTGTGTTTCTGACCCTTGGTGAGGAATTACATCCTCGGCACTGAACGTGCACAACTGGAGAGGTCCAGTTGGCACAGGACAAGGATGTTCTGGAAGAAACACAAAGCAGGAGACTGCGGGAGGAAATGAAAAAAGGAAGAACCGTAGATGAACAGCAGATAAAAACCTTTGAGCTGAGCAGGGTGCAGTGGGCTATGGAAGAACCCTTTGGAGAACAAGCCTGCTAGCCAGGGAAATGCTTATTTTAGATGACGTAGCATTGCCAGGGAAATGCCTGTCCTTCCCCAGGCAGCAGGAGCTGCTCCACCCATGCTGGTTCACAAAGGTCCTGAATACCTTCAAAGAGCCTCGATCCCAAGTGCAACAACTTAAAGACCAGAGCAGGAGAATTGAGGGGAGCTTAGGAGCTCACTGCCACTGCCCTCAGCAGCAATGCCAGCAAAAGACAAGAAAGGAAGAATTTGTGGTCTGAAAAGCTCTTTCCAGATCTAACGGGGATTTGGGAGATTTTTTAATGTTCAAGTCTTTCCTCAGTGAAAACATTTCTAGCTGAAAATGACATTCACTGCTCTGGCAGCTCCATCTCCTCTTGCACTCGGGCAGCTAGAAAGGCAAGATGAGCAACACCAGCCTGCTCAGGGGCCTGGAGCAGGAGACGTGCAGCTTTGCTCCCTTGCTCCCTGCTCTGGCTTTTCCTTCAGTCACTGCTCTTCTAAGGCAGCTGTGCTGGCTGTGATCACAGGTCTCTGTGGCTCGGGGTGGGAACAAATATTTCGATGTTTTGTTGCAGTAAAAGAATACAGGCCATTTTATTTACCTGTAGGAAATTTATCTTTATTTTTTTTTTTTTATTATTTTGTAGGAAATGACAGACCTGACTCACACTGGGTTGATGGAACATCCCTGATCACCCTTGCTCTGCATGGGCAGTCTCAATAAATTGTTTGCCTGTTGTGCCCAGAGTCACATTAAGAAATGATGGTATTGGGGTTCGGTTCTTTTGTAATATTAGCTTATATAGGAACCTCTTCAGGACAATGCTTTCTGCAAAACCATGGTGAGTCACTGAGCCAAAGAGAGCATCAAGCTTGAAGATGGCCTGAAAGATGGCCTGGCCTGAAGTCAGGCAAAAATGAATCCCCAGAGACCCTGACTAAGAGAGGCTTCTTAATTTGAAAGACCAAAGCCAATGGCTGATGCAGGTACTGCAGGAGGTAAAGAAATAAGAAAATACAGAACTGAGAAGCAGGATCTTTGCCTCATTCCTCCTGGTGGAGATCTGGGTTTCCCAGTGGGATAAGACCTCGCTTGCGGCGGTTACTCATTGTCCAAGGACTCTTGTCCTGCTCCCCAGTTCATGTCTGGCCCTAGGGCTGACCACTACAATTTTAAATCTCTCTCTTAGGCTTGGCCTAGCCAACCTGTCAAGCGTATTTCTAAAAGGCAATGTGAAAGTCCTGCCTGTACTGTGCTGTCCTACTTCCATGTTGTTTGCATACACTCATAACGAGGGCACTGGGTTTCCTCTGAACTCCCTCCTTTTGTCCCTGTTCATGTGAAGGCATTTTTAGGATGGCTGCTCCTTTTCCAGGCAGGTTTCTCACAGCTCAGTGGCACATTTGGCTGATAATTGCTTAAGATGAGGAACAGCATTTATAGAGCTGTGAAACTGTCATGTTTGCAGGAAATTGGGATGTGTTAGATACGAGTGGAGAAACTGTCTTCAGGGTCCCACCTCACTGGAACTGTCCCATTTCTCCAAGAAGGGGATTGAACTGGCCCCAGCCATTCAAAACCCAGCTGTGCATGCTTCTTTCTTCTCTTATCAACCCAAGAGGGTGTATTGAGGGCTAGTGACTGATGTCTCCAAGGGTCCCACTCTGTACAGTGGTTCTCAGTGGGGAAGGCCCATGCCAAGACTTCTGCAGCAGGGGATACAATGCCCTGTGGGAGTCTGCTCATATCAGTAACCGCGCGCTAGAAACTACCCAGCAGACCTGCTAGCCTCATGTGCTTACAGAAACTCAGGCAAGGGGCATTGCTAAACTGATAACCATTTATAGTTTCAGGTTCAGTAAAACTGAGCAAACTTTCTGAGTGATATTTTCAATTGAAAAATGGCCATTCAGCAGTAGCTCATCAAAAGCTACTCCTGCTTTAAATAGTTTGTGACTGTTCTTATGGAAATGCAGATCAGAGTGGTTTCCAAGTGAATATTCAGTAAATATTCTGAAAAATTGTGGTAAGCTGTTAATTACAAATATCATCAGCTATCTTTGCAGACTGGTGGAGTTAAAAAAATGACAGTAAAGTCAGTATTTCTTTCTTTCTTTCTTTCTCTTTCTTTTTTTATAACTCAATTTTCTCCATGTTTTTTAGCCAGTGCCAGAGCTGAAAGTCAAAGGGCAAGTGGTGGCAGGAAGCTGTTTGTTGGGCTGTCTTGTGCAGCTGTCTTCTTGTTGTTGCTTTTACAGAAGTTCGTGCTGGAAAGAGACACACCAGAGGTGGGTCAGGGCCCTAAGTGCACTGAGGGGGCTGTCATCACACTCACCAGCCTGCAGCCATCTCTCTGCAACCCCTTCTCCAACCTCATCCCTCTGCCCCAGGGGTTTAGCTGCCACCCATCACCACACTGCTCTCTCTATACATCAGGCATGCAAAGTCCCTGAGGAGTCCTTGCACAGAAACCCCCAGCTGAGTGCCGACAACTTCAGCCAGCCGCAGCTGAAGACACCTCCTGAAACTGCAGCATCAGAAAGTTTTGCCAGGCTGGTGTGTTGTGCTTGGCATTAGGGCACCCTGCCTGGGAGCATGTGCAGCCTGGGGATGTTTTTTCTGAAGAGACGGAGGGTTTAACAACAACAACAACAGCTTCCCAGAATGCTGTTGGATAAGTTTCAATGTTGTTAGGGACACCTGACCTCTGAAATAAGTTCAAGAAAAAACTATCATGCACGCAGGAGGAGCTGGTAGCCATTGTGCGGCAGGCAGACTATGACTTAGTTGCCATCACTGAAATGTGGTGGGATTACTCCCATGACTGGAGTGCTGCAATGAATGGCTCTTCAGAAGGGACAGGCAGCACAGGAGGGGCGGCGGTGTGGCTCTGTATATTAGAGAGTGTTTCGATGTTGTAGAACTCGAGGCTGGGAATGATAAGGTTGAGCCCCTATGGGTTAGGATCAGTGGGAAGGCCAACAAGGCAGGCATCCTGGGGGGGGTCTGTTATAGACTGCCAAACCAGGGTGAGGAGACAGATGAGGCATTCTACAAGCAGCTGGCACAAGTCAGGCAATTGCCAGCACTTGTACTCA